>CM043018.1:19216439-19710399 GCA_023690525.1 Holotrichia oblita | reverse complement strand
CGACATAATCTTTATTTAATAAAAACAACAGTTTATATTCCAAGGAATTTTGCTGAGAATTAAATTAAAACTGGTCTCACACTTAATTCACATTAAAAAGAAATTAAATGCAGTATTTTAAATCCTTTCGCACGGTAGCTGCCACATGTAAATCTTAACGTTGGTTGTATGGCTGTATAGTTCTTTGGTACAAGAAAGAAATACAAAAGATAAGAAGACTAATGGAGAAAATATCCCGCCTAACCCGACTGGCCAAATTTATTTAGACCGGTTCACCGTTCGTTGAATGCATCCATGTAATGCCATTGCCCGCCAAATATTCAACGTCTTTCTCTCCCTTTTACATCAATTCTTTTTTTAAACGCTCTCAGTTTATTTTAATTAAAATTTAGTTGATTTAAAATTCGAAACCTAGCGTGCTTATTATTCCATCCTTTTACGCAGACCAAACGACATTGACAACCTAAGCATGTCGCATTCGAAATGGTAAATCGATAACGAAGGGCCGTATACTGTTAAACAGCTACCGTCCAAAACTGCCGTTCACATACACTTACCACTGCATACTTTATTAATTTTAATTACAATCTATTGTTTTAAAACAATGAACTTGTCGTCGACGAAGAAGATGACCAGTATCGTAACCTCCGCTAGCTAGGTTGCTTTTCTTTGTCGGCACGTCAGGGTTGTATTATATAGTTTTGTGTTTAAGAGAAGATAGGTATCTAGATGGGAGGATGTGCGGGGGATAGGAGAGGTTTACGACTGCGCCGGAGCCTGTAGAATATATCCAGTATTCAGTGTGGTAAAAGAAAGAACGAAAAAACATCGTACTAAACGAAAACAGAGATAGAAGGAAAAAGGAGAACATGGATGGTTGAAGCATCGTAAACGCTGGCAGATCCTCGCTATTTCCCGGAATATGGGGGCAATGCATTTTTGTGTAACGGGGTTGGAAGATGACAAGCGTTCGTCTAGAAAGATATGTGTATTCTGCAAGATATTATACAAGGATGCTACAGAGACGTGATATCAGCTTTGTAAAACTAGGTCAACATGAAGCGTATTATACAAGCTTCTAATACAAAAGAATTTGGGGAGGTAGTGTAAAATGCACTCAACTATTTGGGGCGTTATTGAGATTATAAATCTTTTATTTCAAACATGTCTATAAAGAAATTTTAAGGTAATGTGGGGTAAGTGCAGTTGAGGAGTTTTTATCAAAAACAGCCAATGTCATTTTTTGTTAAATTTTAGATATTAGCAGAAATGACAAGTCTATTTACCGGAAGAGTTAAGCGTTAAGAAAATGCATAAGATGTTTTTATGAAATTGGAATTAATGTTTCATATCCCATTTATTATAAAATATTTAAGAAAAGATTTTAAAATCACGTTTGTACACCAAACCACCAAAGAAGTGATACGTGCGTTAAGTGCGACGAACTTATTCTAAAAATACGATCTGCTGACGATGATGCTATTGTTACGGCCGTACGCTTATGACTCATTCGAAAAAACATCGAAATCTAGAGAAGTATAGAAAAACTCCAGAAAGTTTGAGAATGGAATCTTCGGGAAACAACAGGACATATTAATTAAGCTCTTCACTAATTGACTTAATTTTTGTATCCGATCCTGAGTTAGTCAGTGAAGTTCGCGTCATACCATTACATAATATTATATCCGATCATGATTTAGTTTCTGTCACTCTCAAATTAAATTATCCAATTCCCAGTATTACTTACAGAGAATATCGAAGCTTTCGTAGATTTGACTACGAAGCCTTTCAACGTGATTTATACCAAATCCCATTTTTCTATATATTCGATTTGAATAATGTTGACGATAAAGCTTACTTTCTGACTCAAAATTAGCTGTCACTAATGAATCGCCATATTCCACTAATTAAATCGTATACTAAAAAATTGCCCGCTCCGTGGCTGACTGAGATGATCAGAGAAATGCAAAAGTTGCGGGATGATGCGCTCCGAGTCTTTAAAAGAGAATGTACCTCGTCCTCATGGGACTACTATAAAAGTCTATGCAATTTTACTACCGCAGCAATTAAACGCGAGCAAAAGTCATACTTTGATTTTAAACTTCGGCAAATGCATTCTCATAGCGATCACTGGAGGTTTTTTTAGGAAAATGGGGCTTTGCAAGCAGAGGAGGTCTTCTTTACCACCACATCTTCGAAATGCAGATGATATAAATACTTTCTTCGTTAGTTCTATCGCTACCGCCAATTTGGAACCCAAGGTGTTGAGTTTGTATAAACATCGCACAACAGACAGTACTTTCTCTTTCAAACCTGTTGACGAGGATACGGTTTACAAATTAATATTTTCCATAAAAAGTAATGCCTCAGGATGTGATGGTTTGAATATTAAATTTATACAGTTGTGTACTCCCCGCATTGTTCCATGTCATTAACTCTTGTCTTGAAAGTAATTTGTTTCCAGCATGCTGGAAGAAATCTCTCGTGATTCCTATTCCAAAAAAATACCAACCCGCAGCAATATGCTGATCTTCGACCTATTAGTATTCTTCCCGCGTTATCCAAAATTGCTGAGAAAATTATTGAATCTCAACTAAAGCAATTTGTCGAAGAGTATGCCATTTTACCACCCACGCAATCAGGCTTTAGGTAAAATTTTTCTGTAACACTGCTTTATTACATATTGTTGACGATGTTGTAAGCGAGATAGATTCGGGAAATTTAACTTTGTTATGATTATTGGACTTTACTAAAGCATTTGATACGATTAATCATCACCTTATGTCGGTGATATTAGCTTACATAGGTCTTAATGCATCTGCAGTTGATTTAATCTATCGTTATTTATCAGGTAGAAGGTGTGGTGGTCGATGGACAACGCTCTGAATATGCCAATGTTTTACTGCCGGCGTGCCTCAAGGCTCTATATTAGGGCCTCTGCTTTTCTCAATCTACACTTCTCAATTTCACAAACATTTATCTTTTACCGAAGTTTCATTTCTACGCTTATGGCTATATCAAATAGACACTCTTTAATTATTAATGCTTTGAAAACCGAGCTCATCTTATTTGGTCCGAAAAAGGCGAGACTAAACCCTACTTTATGAAGCACCATTAAGATTTATGTGGAAGAGAAACAGATCACCTTGAGCTCACACGTAAGAAATTTGGATTTTCTGATTGATGATGAATTAAAATTTAACGAGCATGTTAATGTATGTATCCAAAAATCTTACGCTGATGCACTTAAACTGATCTACACTAATAGATCGCTACTAAATGCTAAAACAAAACAAACTCTCTGTGAAACTTTAGTGTTATCGATTAGCAACTGCTGTGACGCCTTATATGGTTCTTTCATTTTATCTTGCTCAATTCGTAAACTGCAAAAATTACAAAATTCTTGCATACGTCTAATTTTCGGTACTAGGCGCAGGGCTCATGTCTCACATAAGTGATCAGAGTTAGGTTGGCTTGACATGCGAAGCCGAAGACTTCTTCACTCAGCGGCTTTATTTTTTAGCATCATTTGTATCCACAAGCCACCATACTTATACAACAAGATAACTTTTAGGACAGACGTGCATAGTTTAAATATTAGGTTTAAGGGTACCCTCACTCCGTCTCTACATACTACCCAGCTCTTTAAAAAGGGATTTAAATACCAAATTTGCAATGTTATTAATAATATTCGTCGTGACATAAGAACTGTGCGTTCTGTCGCCATATTCAGGAAAAGGCTTGCAGAGCACCTACGCAAACAACAGATGTGACTAGTCAATAATCTTTAATTACTACCTTTGAATTTTGGTAAACCTCGTGGCCGTAATAATGTTAAATCGAATATCAATTTGTTCTATTTGTTTCTATTTTCTTTTTCTCTTCTTTGCTCTTTTTAGATATAAGTTAGCTTTAGGTTATGGTAGGGTGGAAGAGCAGATACCTCTAAGTATGTTAGCGGTTATCTGAACCCTATCATATTTTCTACCCTTGTCACACGCATATATGTATTCTTTTCTCTTACTTTTACTACATTAGTAGAACGATTATTCTTACTTTACTATTATAACTTAATGTTATAGTGTATGTATTTCTTCGCAAGGGAGAAAATAAAATACTATTATTATTATCATTATTATATAAAAGGGGGTCGAGATTGCACCGGGAGAACAGTCTACCACCGAACGTTGACGTGTACAAATAAATAGTGTATTGACATAAATAATCTCTTAGTGTTAGTAAATTGTTAGTGTTATATTGTTACCACGTTATTATTATTAGGAATAAATCGTTGTTTTTACGAAATAGTGCCTGCGAACTTATTTAAACCACGAAAACGTTACACTATCCAAAATCAACTTATGACTGAAAAAGATCTTCACCTGCGATAAGCAGAAAAGTTTACCCAGTTAAAGAGACAATCAGAAGCAAGTGCAGGCAGATGCATAGCAATATCTTTTGACTTTCAACAAAATCTTTCTTTGCCGCATATAAGAACCAGTGGCGTATTTTTTAAAAGTCAACTGTGGGTACTATGTCTTTGGGATTCACAACTTAGCTGATGATTCAGCATCTATGTATACGTTTATACAGAAGATACTGCAAAAAAAAGGTTCTAACGATGTCACATTATCGATGTTTCTACATTACCTTAATAACGAGGATATAACACATAATAATCACCTTATTATATTTAGTGAT
The DNA here is from genome assembly GCA_023690525.1 of Holotrichia oblita. Lineage (NCBI taxonomy): Eukaryota > Metazoa > Arthropoda > Insecta > Coleoptera > Scarabaeidae > Holotrichia > Holotrichia oblita. The sequence continues at coordinate 19,705,698 of CM043018.1, read as the reverse complement.
GGATGTTCTGGTCAGAACAAAAATGTAATGGTATATTTCCAGTACATGGTGGTACATGTTTTAAAACTATTCAAAAAAATTACTCACATATTTCCCATAAGAGGCCACTCTTTTCTGCCTAATGACCAGGATTTTGCTCTAATTTAGAATAAAAAAGAAACAATAGCCCAGAAGTTCCAGAAGATTACGAGTCAAGCATGTTTTCCTTAATTCTTAAAAAGTCCAAGACCAAGTTTAAGCTTGAGACAAGTCCGTGTTATCGAAATATCGGCTGATTCTCAATATGTCAAAGTTCGAGAAACTTACACTGGTCCAGAATTTCATGGATGTGAAAACCTTGTATAATAAAAAACTCTCTATCAGTTCTGATAAAATAAAACTTTTATTCATATTAGCATAAAAGAAGTGACCAACCCAAACGATATTCGCTTGGTAAAGTTTTTTTTTGTTTTCTGGAAACATAGTGATTTTGACATTGGTTATTTTTGATAAAAAAAGTAATTACTTTTTTGCATAGCGGAAGGTTTGGCTTTATTTGAAAATATGTGACAAATTTGTTTTTCTTTTCGTTCTTCTTCATCTACTGACTGGAGAGTCCCAATTTCTTTACTTTCAACAGGATTTTTATTTGATGGCCGACGACGTTCTAAAGCACTAACGTAAGTTTGTAGTAAATTGTGGTTCTGGAATACAGTTTGTGCAAACATTGACTCCCTCGAAAACGATCAATAAAATCAATCAATCAAATATCGTGATCTGTTTCACACGATTAGGTTAGTATGTGATGCTACGTTCTTGTGTTTGTTGAGAGTCTTCTTTTTATCGAAGTCTTTGTACCTCCCCAAGTGTCAGACGGCATTTCCGGCTTCTTGGCATTGACCACATCAAGAAGGTTCATATAGTAAGTTTTGTTGATTGAATTATCTAATTTGAGACAGTTAATATGCACGATCCGATCTTTATTCCAGAACACAGTAGCCATGATCTTTTTGAATGTCATTTTGATACGCTTGACTTCTGGCGGTAGCTGAACAGCAAGCTGCCATTCGGAAGCTGAATTTCGGATCTGTGGTGGTTTGTAGTAAACACAAGTCTCATCGACAGTTCGCAGATTGTCTAATATATCATCGAATTTGGTACCATACTCGTCTAAAATAGATTGGGCATCATTTTCTCTTTTGTTTTTTTAACACTTTGATACCAAGACCGATTTGAATTGAAGATGCGTTTTGATAATGTGTTGTAGGCATCCTTTTGACTCGCCGAGTTTAGCATAAAGTAGGGCCAGTGATTTAGGATTCGTCACTAGACGAGTTGGTGGTTTTTAACAACCGGATTGGATTAACGGATTTGGAGGTCGTCCTTCTTAGTTTTTAACCAGATTATTGATTAAACTGTAGTAATTGTCCGATGCTATGTTGTCGATAAAATTGTCAAGCCAGCCGCAAGAACTAACTGGTTTAATTTTGTTCTCAATCAGAGTTTGGTAATAAAACAATTTTGGTTTCCACAGATATTTCTCACGATGTCGAGAATTTGTATGAATATAAAATTAAATTTCAAAAAATATCTTAGATATTCTTGTTCAACATTGTTGACGTTGTAGGTTTATATGGTAGGAATTCATCTATCTATTGTAACAGAGACAGAAATGGAATTTTGAAACATCGCCTAAAGTCACCTTTTATTTAAAAAACAAAAATATTCCCTTCGTCGTCGACCCCAGAATATTCAACAGTAGAATGAATTAGAAAAAAATGCGGTATCTCTCTAATACATCCACCTATATCAACATTCAGGTTTTTTGTATACTAACAACTATCATTACTACCTGTATCTCAATGCCCTCGAATACTTTTTTCTCTCCTATATTCCTTTTTGCTCCGAGCTGAGATTTATACGAAACAGTCGAGAGGAGAGAAACGGTGAGGCTTTTTACAATAGTTAACTCCCGAGTTACACATTTACAGCCGCGAGTCGGCTAGACAAGTATTGTATATGAGGTCTACCTTTTACACATAATATACCGCATATAAATACTTCGTTTACACATTTGAACGACTGTGCCGTAATCTCATGAACGCACCATATGTGCTATTCAGTTATTAATGAGTATCATAGTAAAGCACACGCATACATACACATACCATCGACTAGATTTTTTTTGTTTAACGTGGCTAGACAGTAAACTTTATACATCGAAGATTGTCCTCATCGTTTAAGAAGAGGACCTTAGAATTAGAATCCTTAGAATAAAAAATTGATCATATGAATTGTCAGCTCCGTTAACTAGACTGTACCTTTTAGTTTTATTGTGGTATTTGGTTGTAAACATATTAATATTTTAGAACCGTTATAGTAGTTTTATTACAGCAACCTGTAGTTAAGTCATTTTACGAGAGACCAAAAACCATGTCAAATCTTTATTACCTAACCTTTGAAGCTGTATCGTTGATGACAATAATATACGCGAAGACGAAGTAATCACGTCTTCCATTATCCCAGAAATAATTTGTCACGTCAGATCAAAGGTGTGCTGATTGATCTGCTGAAGATGGGAGATTAAGTTGGAAGACGTTGCGAATTATTGAAATAGATATATAGAAAACGGCATTGAATACATCGAGAGATGGTATCAAGAATACGTTTAACAATATAAACGACAATTTATTATTAATTTACAAGTGCAATTTCCAATCGCACCATGATATAAAAGTGCAAGAAGCCTAACCTACCATAATGCAAATAAAAAACACTGTTATTGTACAATATATAAATAAGATAGAATAAAGGATTTTTCTAGGTCATTAATTATGGACCTGCAGTCAAATTTAATAAAATAAAAATGGCGTATTCAATATAGACGATTACTATGTGAAGAGTTCATTCAATTCAGGTTTGTTCCACACTGTTCCAGAGTTTTGCAACATTTTTTAGGCCAATGCCTTTTTGAATTTTGAAAGTTATGTATTGTTGATTGTTATACCGCGTTCCAAATATTTCCAACGAAATTCAAAGGTTGGTCAAAATACTAAACATTTTTAGCCACCCCTCCTTCCTCTCCCGGTTTTGAAATTTGAATTTTGCAAACGAATATTGCAAATTAGACGAAAAAGGAAGCATTTTCGCGTCAATCCTTTTTCTAAGTTTGACAATTTTTTTGAAAGTTTTTTAAGATTGCTCCAAAGTGTTTGGCAAAATGATGAACATACTCGTAGGTAGACATAACAACAACAAGTCGATTCTATTTTTTTTAATTTAATTTATTTTTAGATCAGCCTCTTCTATGAAATCTGAAATTTTGAAAATGGTTGTAGCTTGATTCCATATTGTTTGGCATTTTGTAAAATAACATTAAAATAAGCATTTCTTAGGCAATCTCAGCATTTGAAACTTTGAAAGTTTTTCCAGGTTCAACTTTTTCTAAATTTAAAATGTTAAACGTCATTTCGAATTGTATTAAATTTGTTTGATATTGTTTCATAGTTTTGCAGAATAATATGAATATATATGAAAATTTGGTCGAAAACAACTTCAGTTTTTCTTGTTCGAAATTTTATTGTTCCAGATTGTTTCAAGTTTGTTGTCCATTGATTTCACAGAGTTGTGTAATCATATTAAAAATTAGTTGGAGAAAAAACGCTTTTTTAAATTAATCTTCTTTTTTGAAAATTTTTTTAGGTTTGTTCTGCATTGTTTGTAAAATAATAATAATACTGTTCCTAGATTATAACAATTTTTTACATTCAACAACTACTCAGCACCAACTATAATGTTAAAACTTAGTCTCTCAACTCCTCAATTTAAAAATTTTGAAAATTGTAGTTGTTTTAGGCTTCTACATAGTAACAGCAAGTAATAAAAAAACGAAAAAAAGCATTTGTTTTTAGTCTTGTACCATATTGGAAACGTCGACAAATGCCACAACAAAGAAAAAACAAAAAAATGCTTGTAATAGGCGCCTCATGGTAGCACTGCAGCATTAGGTAGCACTACCGGGTGTTAAACAATCCAAGTCGGTACAGCAGAGACCGATCTACATAGCTTGAACAATTAATGGATTGTCAGTCACGCTAGATGTGTCGATCTGCTAAACAGTTTTCGATCTGCTAAACAGTTTAATGGTGATTCCATGTACGACTTACCATGACGCAACATATTGAAAACGTTGGGAAATGCTACAATATAAAGAAAAACAAAAATGCCTGCAATAGGCGCTCATGGTATATTATTGAAATCGCTACTGCAAGCGAGTGCAATGAAAATGGATTAAGCATTAGAAGCAGACTGCGTGGTTTCGACTGATGGTCATATTTATAGTTCATGCTTGAGGTTGCGCCGATGCTTAAACACGCGATTTTGACGTAAATGTCATTACAAATGTGTCAAAATCGCGTGCTCAAGCATTGACACGACTTCAAGCACAAACTATAAATATGACCCTTAGTCTCGTTAGTGCTTCGTCGAATGCACAAGCTAATTTCATTGCACTTCGATATACAACTTGTATTGTACAACACCTGCGACAATGGACTAATTCCAACCCCCATTCCCTCTAGTGGACAAAGTTGTAGTACTGTTGAAGGTGTCAAACAACCTAGGTCGGTACAACAGATTAAGAAAAATTACGAAAAACATGTTGCTAGTTCTCTGACCTACAAAATGTCCTTTTTTTCGTCTTTTTCTTCTTCTGTTGGGTTTATATATTATTTTCAAAATATTGGAATAGTGTAGAATAAAACTAGAACAACTAAGAACAAGAATGTGGGCTTTCTCTTCGAAAATTTTGCAACAATAGACAACTAGAACTTTAAAAGCTTCGTAATGGGGGATGGGGAGAAAACGGGGAGGGGAGGGAAAGGTGTGGACTGTATTGCAATAAAAATGACAATGGGATGAATACGCACGGATTGCAGCGTGTCACCACAGCATCCCATAAAAATTATAATAGACGTCGAATCGGCAGGTACATATCTGGAACAAATTTGGGGAATATATTGAAAAATATGCTTCACCAACGATTTCCATTTGGTTTCAGATCTCGATCTGACAAGTCTTTTGACATATTGCTTTTATATGATTAATGTGACCAATAAAAAACACAACTACCTTAGTTCCTGGTAAAAAAAATTCTAGAATTCAATTCGGTTCCATCTTTTCATTAATTCATTATAAGTAGGTAGAAATCGTAGGTTTTCATGACCATCATTTACTGCGTTGAAGTCTTCCAGGTGTTGTCGCATAGATAAATTTACACTTGACGTTTCGCTTCTTTACGAGGGTTTCTAAAGACTGATGCAGAAGACAACATCAGTCTTTACCGATCTTTGACACATCTTCAACACAGACAATTTTAGGTGTTGCTCTTCTTGTTGTGATAAGTGCACATATTTTCTCAAACAGTAAATGCGACTTGCGGAAACGAATATAATCGTATAATTCTTTGCTTATTGTATAATATATATACATACACATCTTCGGAAATATCTTCTCAGCGAAATCTAAATACTACACGTTACGCGTTAAATAAAACAAGCAAATAAAACGTCAAACTTTCTCGCTTTCGTGTTTCGTAATCGATTTGCTCTCCTACATCACATCACAGACATATATTTCGTCGATTTTTATGTAAACAAACCATCCGACTTTTCCTAAATTTGTCATTCATCATGGATGTTTAATATTCCATCGGGCCAATAAGTATACAAGTATACGTATAGTAGTTTTGTTTTTTAACCGAATCTCCTTTCTGCTGTGCTTCAAAAGGAAAGTCTTGTTGTCTGCTTCTCGCCGTACCCGTTTCTATTTTTTTTAGAGTGGGTGAACGTATTGATAAAATTTATCGGTTTTCGGTCTCGTCTATATTGTTTGTTACAAGAAAAAAAGGTAACATCGTTTTCATCAATTTCCATATCTCCTCGGTTTCATATTTAAGTATTGAAGAGGGAAGAAGTAGATATCCATACGAAACGGTTTGTAGTTTATAGATCTTGTGGATTATAAAAAATTTATAAATATACTATGATTCATATGTCTATATTTATAGGTCTCTTGTTTATTGACTTTACCGCCTGCTGTTGGCCCCAATATTTCATTCAATGATTAAGATGTTAATAGTGTCAATGCAAATATTTTCTGAACACTAGTTAGTTGGAAAATTTTCAGTTACTTTTTTAAATGTTTATATGGTTTGGAGCTCCGTTTTGACCCAATTTTGTAGTATTTGTGGGACAATGATGCAATAGCGGTCTTTAATAGTTTTCTATTAATCCAGGCGGTTTTTTGCATCGAACTGCGTGGATCTTGAATGAATTTGCCTGAATCTTTCACAATCTTTTGATATCGAATTAGAAAAAATTGATCAGGGCAATAGATGAATCGATGATCAAATTCAAAAGCGGCAGTTCGTTACGTCAGTATATGTCTATGAAGTTGTTACACGTGTATAAAGTCTGAGCAAGAGCTGACAAGAGTGGATATGTGTGTCTGTTTCGAACGTAACGAAAGACTATTTGGATGCAAAGATTTGAGTATGGATTTGGTAGTTAAAAGGTTGTCACTTATATGTTGACAACTTTTATAATTTTTTTTAATCTTCAAAAGTACCTACAACAACGAGAGGACGAAAGGATATATCTTGGGACATAAAAAATATGTAAAAAGGATAATCCAACAGGAGAATTAGCAAGGATGAACTTGTTTTTGTTTGAAATGGAAAGATAGATAATGTGTTTAGTAATCATGATGATCTATCGAATATTGAAATTGTATGTAGAAGCCCGATGGACGCCTTGGAATTACGACATTAGACTGGTGCTGTCTTCCTGGATTTTGCACAGGTGTTCGGCTTCGTCTGTTATAACGGGTTTTTGTTTAAAATGGAGAGTATTGGTCATCTATTCAAAAATGATCTCACTTACTCAATTGCACCTTTTCGGCAGAACATTCTGCATCAAGCAGTGGGGTGAATACTCCACAATCAGGCCACAATGACCATTGATGATGATGATAGGTTCTGCTTCCACTGATTTACGTGAAAAGTTATTTGAGTTTGGGTCTTAAAATGTGTTTGCTCGGTTGATTTTGACTTACAGCGCCCTGACCTGGTTCAGTGACGCTAAATCGCAGATCAAAAGACTCTATGTTCTCCAGAGTAGCGTGCTGCGCATTATTCTCGCCGCACCTTAGTTCATAAGCAGTGTTCAAATACATAGAGACCTGAGTATTCTAAAACTGAGCGAATATAACTCGTTGGTTCAAAATCTCGGGGAACTGGACCCAGATAGACCACCATCTCGTGTCATTACAAGGCGTATCCTGAACACGGACGCATAATGGCCCTTATGACTGGGCCCTAGGGAAGACGTGCGCAGCTACATAGATAGGGGGTCCTCTGGATAGACGAATACCACCTCTCAGAATGTAAAACGTTAAAAGACTTGCAGGTCCAGTCTTAGAGCATCCATTTATGAGGTAGACTGCAATTCCCAAAAGTGATAAAACCACATATTTTGGTATTTTGTTGACGAGTCGTTAGTGAATTCCTACATTTTGGAGCTGCTGTACATCAAACTCTGTTATAGCGACAAGAAAAAATGTTTTTACTTTTTCATACAAAATGGATATATGATCTTGTCATCCTTTGCAATATAAACAATTTTTTATTTTTTTTCTTTCCATACTAATTATTCTTTGAGTTCTAAAACATGTGACGCGTTTTGCAATCTAAACTCAGATTTCATTTGTTTTTCTATGTGTGCTTTTTATGTGAAAGGGTCATTCCATGTCATATCAACACACCCATTCAACTTGACCATCTCAGATTTTGATGAAATTTGGCACTGAAGTAAAATTTATGTAGACCAAGAAAATGGGATAAGAACAAGCTGAGAAATGTTACAAGTTGGATGGTTGATTTGTTCCCTGAACTACCGAAATATTCGAAAATATGTGATACTTGTAGGAAACAAATATCAGCACAATCAAGAGAAATTCCTACAACCTCGTACCAAGAGCAGGAAACGGTCTGTGCAGACAGTGAGGATCCTAGGTTTTCTGTTAAGTCAGAAGTGATTGAGACACTTAATATTTTCCTCAGTGAATTAGGTGAGTCCCCTGTTCTTATGCCTCACATGGTGATTATTCTTATTTAAGGGTTTGAAACATCTTGAAATTGAAATTTTTGTTGTATGTTCCATTTTAATTACAATTTTGAGGCATTTTCACACAATCACTCCACTAAATAATTCACTTATAGACTGACTGTTAGTACTTAAATAAAAAAATACTTTCTTAGATTCTCAAATTACAAAACAAACTAGAAATCAAAAAGAGATCACTACTTTAAACATCCACACAACACTGATGTCCAGAGTCAGACTGAGCTGCTTGTTGCTTCACTGGAGTGGTTGAGGATGTGAAGCAAGTCTGAAACTTATCACACACTGCCAGGGTTGCCAGCTCAAAATCTTATTTGTCACTACTGGACTCCAAAATAGTCACCAGAAATAAGAAAATTCTTCAGGCCTCACACTGGATTGAATTTTTTGAAACTAGTAAAAAAACTTATTTCAAATATACCAAAAATTTATATTTATAAATTTTCTAAAAGTTCATATTAGTTTTAAATTCTTTTAACTAAGAACCTATTACCATCCCAGTTTGAAACTTTCCACACTTATAGTAAACTACTTTTGGGGTTGTTTTTGAAATTTTTTAAACGTGTGACTTTTTTAGAATTCAAATTCAAAATTTTAATATCAATTTTGGAAAATATTTTTTCTCAAGACCCCTAGGTGTTGCATATCAAATGAAAGGCCATTAAAAATAGAAGAACATAACACCACTCCCAAGTCTTTAGCTCAATTAGGAGAAGAACTATTACAATTTTTGTAAATGCCCAATTTATGGAAACTTTAACTGGCCATAATTCAAAAACGGTAAAATTTTTCTTGGTCTGCATGAACTTTACCTCAGTGCCAAATTTCATCAAAATCTGAGGTGTTGATTTTATACGGAAACAATTCTCTCTGATTTTATAAAAAAAAGAGGGTTTCCATTTCAACATTCAAGTTCATTCATTTTGACTAGAAGAACGACTATTGTAGTTTTATAGTGAGAAACCATATTTCCATTTTGGAAAAAGCCCAGAAACTACAAGGATGGCTCTACGACTATGGTGTATGATTATTTCTCCTCCAAAAAATAGCATCTAAAAAATAGTCGGACAAGGTGTTGTTTTCAATAGTTTATATCAAATTATGCTGGATGAAGCAATTTGTCAAAGCATTATCATAAGATGGTGAACATAGTAGATATATTTGTGTTCGTGGGATTTATCTGAACCACACTCAAACGAAAATGTATTTTGTGGACCTTAGATTAAAAAAATTGAAAAGGTCTCAATAAATTGTCCGTCTATTCTTCATATTATTCTATACAAATTTCTATTTACAGAATAGGAAAATAATAATGCATTTAGTGAAAGACAATCATTAAGAGTGTATATCCGCACTCAATACACCCTGCACCCTGTAACCAACACCCTACATATCCTGCCAGAAAAATCAATAGTGCGTCGATGTTAGTCTTCCTCTCTTGGCAAACAGATGGGCGTACTACAGTACGACTGTCCATCAATCAATCAGTGAACGCCTCGTCTAAATTGATAGTATCCTCTCCTAGAGCAGCTAAAAATTGATTAACAAATGGTGCTTATTATAAACTTCATTAATCTGAATGGCTTTCAAATGCAACGAACTCGAGTACGAAGGCCCTACTCGTTCTACAGCTATTTAGAGAATCTGTTTCACTTTTTCTTTTGTTCATCCTTATTTATTGCTCGCGCACTTCGTTACGTATATTATGCAATATTGTTTACTGACCTCGGTGTACAAACAATAACGATACTTTGTATGCGAATTTATGCATCCGACCATAAATATTAATTGATAGCGAGTTAATTTTTATCGTGTAGCTACTACTTTACGAGAATATTTAATTGGGTCTTAAACGCTATGAATTATTGACTGTGTATTTTTTTATGTGGGAAGCTACATACGATCTTGTTCCTGTTCTAACAATAAGTTATATTCTTTGTGAAAGCTGTCGAGTAACGAAGACCACCCACGATGTCAATCAGCTTCTGGTTGTAAATAAAATTTTAAAGCAGGCTGCATTGAAGGTCGATACCTGTTACTGGTTTTTCTTCTGTGTTCTATGCGTTAGATGCACTAAACTTCTTTTATTTAAAAGCGTTGGTTTGTATTATTAACGTTTTGCGCTGAGTTTGCGTTGCGGTTTAATATACTCTTCGAAATATGATGTATTTTACAGATACCAAATTGGTTCTGGATTCCCAGCTGATTACATTTAATCAATGCGATGAGTGTGATTACTAAACTATGTTTCCATAACTATTTTTTAGGGAGTTACAATAAAGAAGTGGAAAAGGTGATCAGTAAAAAACAACCGATTATGTTTGTCTTGAGCTCGGTCTTGAGTGTATCCCAACTTTTCCCAAATGTAGGGTAATGATATGTCTGAATGTCATCCTTTGGTATTGTCTTTATAGATTATCTGAAAAAGGGCAAAACAATTACAGGCGAGTACTATGCGGCGTTATTGGACCAGTTGAGTGAAAAATTAAAGGAGAAACATCATCCCCACCCATATCTACATTAAGTTTGCGGTTTATGAAACCCATTATTATTTATTACCATTTACCAATTTAAAAAGGCTAAAAATATTAAATATTTTCGTGAAATTTTATGTTGTCCAGAATAAGTTACTAAACGGATGAGAGCTTATTTACGTGTACCAGAAAAATAAAGCAAACGTCGTAGTCTACAATAAGAGAAGAGAAGTCTGCTTGTTAATAATTACAGTGAATTTTCCCTTGGCCAAACATTAATATTTTCCGACTTTTTGTGATCGTAAGGATATCCGTCCGATACAAAGAATATGCGTCGACAAAACATCGTGTCAAGTAACATTACCCGTAAAATGCACTCAAGGTCAAGTCCTTAACCTTAACGAATAAATTAATAATTAAATGGTTGATGTTAGGAAAAAATGTTTTCAATTCAGAATTACCTTTCCACTCTTATTGCTGTCCAGTAGCTCCAAATCATAATATTGCTTTTTCCAGCCTTTATTCTGCCTATTTGACAATTAACTGATTGATGCTGTATCAGGCGTACCAAGTAGGTATGTAGTTAATAAATGATTCAATGTTTTTCATATGTGTATAATTTTTGAAAATATTTGTTATCACTTCTTCTCATGCGTTGCAGAAATAGAAAACTCATTTCGTAGCTATCGAGCTTTTAAGACGACTTCGATTTTAATCGTTCGCGGTGCTAATGTCGCGTTATGTACGGTTTTGAAGACTAACTACTTACGATTTATAAGTGCCTGCCACCACAGCTAACGAACCGGCAAAGTATTCTTTGGAAATGACTATTGCGATTAAATCGATTATTATTTCAATTAAATTTTAATTATATTTCAATTTAATTGCAAATATAGTTCAATTCTATTTCTATTGTATTTTAATTACATTTCTATTTTATTTCAATTGTATGTACAATGTTACAATTCCATTTCAAATATATTTTAATTATTTACTAATCGGGTTTTAATAATTTATCTATTAGATTTTTGTTCTGTTTCAATTCTATTTACTAAAAATGTATTTCTATTAACTTTAATTATATTTTTAACTTTTGGAACTTGAATCTCATAAATCTTCCAGAAATAGTTTGACAAGCAGAAACTTTGAGCTTTAATTGAATTAAAAAATTAGCACCTATTATATATCAATTACTTTTTAAATTATATTTCTATTATTCCGATTGAATTATAAGTTATATGTCAATTGTATTCCCATTATTTTTTAACTAATTTTCAATTAAAAATTAATAGCGATAATATGTCAATTAAATTCTATTATATTTCAATTATATTTATATATTTCAATTCTATTTGAAATATAGTTTATTTTCATTTCATTTGTATTTATAAATTATATGTATTTAGGTTAGAATCTAGTGAAAAAAAAACAAGTGCAAATATGCAAAATACGAAAGCTGAGCGATATCAAATAAACCCTAATGATGACAACAACAAAAAATCTAAATAATTAAAAAATCTTTTACAAACAACAACAAAAAATACAATTTATTTATTGTTTAAGACAAAATAAAATGGAATAAAACTTTCACTAAAACTATCTTTATAGGGCTCTATAGTCGACTTAAAGACTGATTTAAAGATGGCGCTGCAATTTAAATTTTTTAAATTTACAACTCTCACGGATTAGTTTTTGTGTGTGTGTAATTGTGTTGAAATGGCTTCGTGACAGCATTAAACCGCCTTTTATAGTGGCGCCCTGTCAATCACTTTGCTCCCAATAGCGAATGGTAGGCCGATCGGATTTTAATTCTCCGAGAAAAATGTCACCATCTTTCTAGAGAATTGAAATCCGCTTCCTGTCAAGGGTCATTGAATACTTTGGTTCAATCTTCTCGCTCCAGTCGATCTCCTCTCCTAGTACGGTTATCGTTTGGAGCGAGGGTTGTCGTCTTCGACTGAACGCAACGGATCGCGTTTTCCTCGGATTGATCGTCAGATCGCAGGTGCTAAAGAAATCCTTGATTCAAACCAACTGTGCCCGAGCAAGCTGGGCTGCGATCTCGGGAAGATCCCGTTCCTTTCACGACGATGTGAAATTTCTAGTCATTGAGGTAAGATCTGATGAGTTTCAGGATTTGCGGCTACCTTCATCTTCGACAGCAAGCCTTCATAGCGGACTTTGTTAAACGCCTTTTCCAGATCCACGGACACCATTTCTGTTGAAGGCTGACATAAATACACGTCCATTCGAAGATTAAATATGTGACTGTTGCCAACTTTGCTATAATAACTTTACGTACAATTCATATTGAAGTTTCTATAGCAGCAACTTCAATGTTGTAACAATCACATGTGTGTAATATCAATCCCTATATTCTAAGCCATCTATTTAATTAATACTTTATCAATCAGAATCGCTAGCAAGTACCATTTTTTTGATATCTCACTAACTTGGGACTTGGGGTTGTTTTCTGTTTCATTTTAGCGATTTTAACCGAACTGTCAACGGTTTTTTCTATTATATCTCAATTATTTTTCAATCAAGAATTAATAGCAATTAATATGTCAATTCTTTTTTATTATATTTCTGTATATACATACCTATGTTAGTAGCATTCCTATTTCAGCTCTATTTCAAATATGGTTTAATCCTAATCTTAATTCTAGTTCATATTTCATATTTCCGTTAAAATTTTGGAAATTTCCATTTACAATATCAATTCTACCTATCAGCAGTTTTACGTTTTCCCCAAGTACTTGATCCACTTTTAAAGTCTACAGGGTGATTAGGGGCTGCAGATTGTTCATTCTTCATTTTTGTCCTCTCTCAAGAAGTAATTGCGAGCCATCTTGGCTGTATGTTTGGATTAATTATTTTATTATAGGATACAGTTTCAGAAATCACATCAAAACTCATTGTTTGAAATTCAAAGTTGTAAATCTGCCCTCTATTTTTATATTTTGAATGTTATTTCGCTATTAACATCTATTGTACCATTCATTTAACGCTACGTTCTAATTGATCGTTAGCATTCCTATAGTTAATTGCAAACCTGTTTGTCATTTACTTTCATAAATACAGAATTTTATATAATTTGCTGTCCGTGGAATAATGCTCCTATTGTCACTAAGTTCATGAAAACTAATTTTTAAATGAACAAAGTCAACTACGATTTTACAGGAAGACCATTCTTTAAAGGTTCTTTTTAATAGCTTACACTCTGGCTAATTTCAAACTTTTATTGATTGCTGCAATTGTTGCAGAAGACGATTTTTTTTTGCTTTGTGAACTATATACGTAGGTATATATATAGGTATATATATAATCATCATTGAATACTTGAACACGATGAAATACCTCAAATAATAAGTAAAGTACAAAGATGAGCAATCAAAGTCAAACCGAATAGAACTTAATCGGCTTTATTATTTCGCTTTTGAGATATATAAAAAACTATCTATAATATGTGCACATTATAGATGTCTAAAATAGGACATATTTATGTATATAGTAAGAGATATGAAAGGGGTGCAGCCCTTAACGGTGACTTTCGTATCACCCCAGAAGGGGTAGACATTCAATCCTTTTACGAACCCTTGTGACACGCTTTTCCCCCTGATGACCAGACCTTATCACTACGTATATTATGCAAAACCGGTTGATCATCGTGTGAGTTCATGTACAGAGCCCTACTGCATAATCGTGGTGGTACATTTTAATTACAAATGGGTTAGTAGTTTACCGGGTACGAAGCTATAATTTTGACAATAGCGGGGAAATCGTTAAAAAGATTCATACAAAGAAATGTGCCACGTATGAATTTTTTATCGTTGGATTTACATTTTCTTGTAAGCATTTTTTGCTATGAAACACCGGTTCCTGTAACAGTATTTGATGTTAAGATGAGAAGAATGTTAACACAGCAATGGATTATTGGATGCTATCCAGACCATCCAATCTCGAATGAAAAGATACTGAAATTTTGGATAAATGTTTACTGAAACAATAGGAAAAGACACTTGTATTAACCTCTTCAATTTCATCGAACTTTTGTTTGGGTATGGTTACACTTAGACAGCATTGTCTTCACGAAAACAGCCCTTTAGTTTGGCAGAATGACGTTGGAATGAAATGGTAATGCTAATGGTACAGTTAGTGAAATTCTAGAGATAATTCTGCTAAATAATTACTTTTAGAGCTCGTTTGACTGCCATTCAAAATTGCGGTTTTTGCTAGAACTATATTTGAAGATATTTAAATCGTGGTTTGGTTTAGACCTCATTGTCTTTAAGAAAATGAAGTTGGAAGGAAATGGTAATGTGCTCATTGTATTCCAACAGAAAATCTGGTCATGGGTTTGGTGAAAAATGACTTTCTGAGCCCCTTGGTTGCTTGCCATTAGACAAGGTCGATTGTTGAAAGTCTAGATGAGCAATTTTCACAAAAATTAGATTTGAAGAGATTCGAATCGTGGTTGTCTTTAGACTACATTGTCTCCAAGGAAACAACCCTTTAGATTGTTAGAATGGAGCTGAAATAAAATGATATTTATTGAAAATGTCTGGTCATGGTTTTGGTGAATAATCACGTTTTGACTCTCCTGATTCCTAGGGGATGGTATGTTCTAATAAGGTAGATAGGCAGATAATTACTGCATGAATGGCATTTAAATAGATTCTATCAAAGTTTCTAAAGATAACTGGCGAAGAGATGGATAGATGAAATTTTGAATGATCATGTTCCTGATGAGCTAGAAAGCTCCTATCATCAGTATAATTATTTTGGTTTGAAGTCTTCCAGCTAACATATTACCAATTAGCAGTTTTGTCCTAAGAGGTAACCTTCTAGGACACAAGATTTTCGACAAGTTCAAGATTTTAAAACAGCATCAACTGAAGTTTTAAAACTTAAAAAAAGAACTTAAAAATGAACGAGAAAATAATGTTTATACAGGGTTCGGCATAACAATGTTACCATTTTTAATACTAAATATAGTTTCAACCAAAATATAATGCACTTTAATTCTTATCCTAAATTAATGTATATACATTTGGATTTATTATTTAAAGATAAAATCTTTCAAATGATCACCGTTTTCTGCAATGCATTCTTGCAAACGCATTTCTCACTCGTTCAATATTTTCAGCATGTCTGACTAATCTTCGACCTGTTCCTTTTTTGTTGCGAACGAACCCTTCCTCTTGCCATTTTCTGATCCATTTGCGAATGGTCAGTCGAGATGGTGCCTTCCTTCTTCCTCTGTCTCCAAATTCCAGCCGAAATGCACGTTGCACTGCAGTGATTGACCGCACATTTGCAAATTTTTCAACAACAAAAATTTTCGCTTGTAAAGGCCAGCGATCCATTTTTTAAATGTCACTAACTGACATGTCAAATCCAAAGGTATGTTAATCAATTTATGATCATAACAAAAAATCTACTCCTATTATTCTTTGATTTGAGATTTAGTATTAAAAATGGTAACATGTTATGCCGAACCCTGTAGAAGCTATCCTTGATGATGATCAGTTACTACTTCAGAACTATCCATACATAACTATGTCAGCCTATCAGTTTCAGTCACAATGTGAGACGATAAGGGTATGTCTATATTTCAGTGTTGGCTTCAGACTATGGAAAGGAGACCTACCTAATGGGTTCATTCGTTTATATCCATTAAAAGACAGATATGCAGATACGTAATGTCCAAGGAATTTAGTACAGACACTGAGAAGTTTGAAAGTTTCCATAGAATGAGGACATTTCTTTCGAATTAAATTTCATGTATGTACTTTACAACATAATATCCATCTAAATGGTTTTCTGGATGGTTTTTGATGTCAAAATTCTCGGTCTCGCTACTTTGATTAAACATCTCATTATGTGTATAGAATCTTCATGTTGAGGTCATGGAAGCTTGTCAGGTAGTGACTGTTTTTTTTTTCATATTTACGTATTAGAAATTGTGTACTCTTTAGCAGGTAATACGCCTTTTTCCTTGCCTCAGATCCAGAAATTGGCTGCTTTAAATTAGCCACAAAAAATTATTCTAAATTGTCTCAAACACAAAAAATCTCATGACCAAGAAGAAAATAGATAAATTGAGAGAAGAGTTGCATTTATTTTATCACAAGATTTTATTTGATAATTTGAGAAAAAAAACATAGGGGGCTTTAAACCAACGGATTAAAATGGTGGTTAAGCTACAGCATGTTTCAAAAATATCACGGGCATTTAGCAAATATAAAAGCACAACAAAGACGTCCGCATGGAGGAGCTCAAGATTATAAAGAGGAACGCCAATATTAAAACCCTTCCGTTTGGCGCACGCTCCAAAAACCTATAATTTGCATTTAAATCAAGCCGGCGTGGCATAAGGGCGAACAGTACTAACAGAAGACTAAAGAAAAAAATTCCTTGTACATACGCGTATGTATAGCCGTCCCCGTTTTATGCATCCATACGAAGTAGCGTAAGCGTGCGCACGGTGCATTGTCACGGACAATAACAAATGAATCATCTCTCGATAAACGGATCAAGTAACACATGTACACCATCCTACTTTGCTCTAGTACCCCGCTATTCCATTGTTTGGATCTCTCGCTTTTATCCCTACTGTTACTGCGACCATCTTGCCCAGTTCGACTCGTCCACTTTTCTCTCTTTTGCCATAGTATTGATGCACTACCCTCCTACGTATACTTTAATTAAAGTGACAAATTCACCCTTAAATCCAGTTGGTAATTCCAAGTCTCGTTTCGCGAGGGGTTGTTAGTTGCTCGGTGAAGATAATGGTTAATTTGGTGGCGGGTAAGTTGACCGGATATCTTTCGTTAGCCCTTTTTTATACGACTAAAAAAATATATTACCTAAACTTATATTATTTCCAATTAAATTGGTATCGGGCGATTACGACATAACCAGAATATATTTGAATATACTAAGTACAACTGTGGATAATTTACGCATAACTTGTGGTATACTACTATAGAAAGCTATTGTATTCAAACACCCAAACACCATTAACAATTTAAGTTGGTTAATGGAACGTAAACGTATAGACGTTGCAAGTTTTGCCTCTAACGGGCACCCACGCTTAGTTGTAAAGTCTAATAATAATCGTAAGTTCTTGGCCTATTGTAATAGCTGTCATCACGTCATTGCTTATTTCGTGGGTTGCGGTGAGATTCATACTTAATTAATTGTTATTGAATTGGGACTTTTTAATCCGTCACAGAATGAAGATAAACCTGTTATTATCTATTATAAAGTGCATACAAGATTTAAATTGTCCGCTATAAGAAGATGTATAAAAGTACATCATAAAAATGATCTGCAGTTCTGTAAAATAAAATGTTAAATTTCTGAACCACGGATAATTATGCGTAACTGTTTAGAAATTAAAAATTAAGGAATGCATGTATGTATGTAATACATAGGTAGAGTTAATTTAAAAAAATTTAAGAGACAGATTTGGTGCTTTTTTCTTCGTTTCTGCAATAAACAAGTTTTTTACCAATTAAAACTCCTTAAAACCCTCACCATTTTTGGCAAACAGATCTCATCTAAATTAATTATGTTATTGGAAGGCAGTAACGGAGTATTGGTAACTACAATAGTATTAACGCTTGATACTCCAAATAATCTTAGGCAAGATAAAAAGGCCCAGTTATCGATAAAGTTCTTTATTGAAAATGTCGAATTTTCGTTCGTGAATACGAACTTCGTCAGGACAACTGTTAAATAACAATAGAACATAAGAAATATAGAATAGAATTATAAGTGAGGCTACTTATAACTTATAGAACTATAATATTAAATAATTAATAAACAACAACGTCGAATAATTTTAATTATTTAATATTATAGTTCTATTGTTGTAAGTATTTCTTATGTTCTATTGTTATTTAACAGTTGTCCCGAGGAAGTTCGTATTCACGAACGAAAATTCGACATTTTCAATAAAGAACTTTTTATCTTGCCTAATATTATTTGGAGTATCAAGCGTTAATACTATTGTTATTAATTATGTTGTTAGATTTGTGAGAAAGTGGCATCGTCATCAATTTCAATTTCTGACGGGTCGATAGCCGCAGTGTTTAGGCGGTCGACTATCGTTGTGGGGTGACGATAGGAGCCGGGATTCAATTCTCTGGAGGGACGGTGACATTTTTTCAGAGGTTTGAAATCCGGATCGACTTACCGTTCGCTGTTGGGAGCAAAATGATTAACAGCGCGGCATTATAAAAGACGATATGATGCTGTCACAAAGCCATTTGTACAAAATTTACACACAGAAAACTACACCGCGAGAGTTGCAGTAATAGCCAGACAAGTAATACAGCTTACGGAGTCACTGCAACAAAAATGAAATTGACGTCCGGTATTCCAGATTCTTTCTATAGATTTCTACCAGCTCAGATCAAGGCAGATCACGTTCTGCATAAAATTATTGATCATATTGTTGCAAATCATCTTTCCTATATCTAGGTTTTGAAAAGCACTTCCCATAGATCTATAAATTTTGAAAATTCCCGGACACATTTCATTTTATCCACCAGAGATAAAATATATCTTAAAATGAGTGCCTATAAAAGAGTTTAAAATTGTGGTTCTTCTTTTAGATGTAGGGGTTGGCAGTGTTAGATGGAAAAGATATGATTATAATGTTTCTTAATTTCATCCCTGTAGGATGGGAAGCATATATGTACATATGTATATGTAATACCTTTCTTCTTTTGTCTCTCTATTTTTCCACCTAATTTTAACAACCATTCCATTATTATTTTTTTGGCCAGTCTCCGATTTTCAAAAATTATTCCAGATAGTTCTAGGTTTATTTATTCTTTAAGTGAGCCATGTTGTTTGGACATTTGTTTTACATTATTCAAGACTTAAATTAGACGAAAACAAAGATATTATTTAGGCCAGCCCCTCTTTTTCTAAACATGAGATTTTAGAAGGTGTTTCAAGTTTTTTAACATTGATCGATTGTTCTCCTAAATAATTTTTAGAATTGATTTGTTCCGTTCGTTACACATTGTTTCATAGTTTTATAGTTTCTTTTCCAGTTTCCCTTCTTGAAAATCGAAATTTTGTGTTATTTCCGGTGGTTTGAGCTTTCTGTATACATTGTTCCATTTCTTTTTCTTGAATTTAAAACTTTGCTGCTGTGCTTTCAAATCGTATTAGGTTTTTTTTCTACATGGTTCCATTATTTTGCAGAATAATATTAAAAAAATATTGAAAAGGAAGACAGTAAACTCCATTTTAAAACTGTATTTTCCATTACCTCTTTGAAAATTAAAAAAATCTAACGTTATTTCCAGATTGTTTTAGATTTGTTCTATATTTTTGCAAAATAATACCACACATACTCATGAGAATATGAAATCCGTCACGGCATTTCACCTCGAATGGATTCCCGTTTGGAACCGGCTCATATAGAAGATGTAGCAAACGCCTGCGATGTATACAACCTGTGTGATTTTGCGTATTTACCTGGGATGAGCTATCTGTAGTTATCTAACTAAGAAGTAGTAGAAAAACAAAAAATATTTTGTTAGTCTTCCTGACTTAAAAAGTGTTCCATTTTCGATTTTGTTTTTCTGCTGGTTTTTAATATTATTGTTCAAAATCTGGAGTAATAGAAAATAAAATTAGAAAAAGATGGAATTACTGTTAAAGGACTATAATATTGAAAACTGAAAACGTGACTAGCTTAATTAAATGATTTATTATTTAATAGGTACATTATTAATACTGATTTTGAGTACAAATCGGTCATCTTTGCATTATTGTGTGCTCGTTTGAATTAATAAATATCTGGGTGCATTTGAAGCTAACTAAGTGTCCTGGTCCAAGTAACCCCTCCCCCCTACCTGGAACCACTGTGTCCTCTGATAAGAGTCCACAATTTACAGCCCTAAAATTATTCGACGCATCATAATTATTGTCTTCTAGAGTACATTTTTAGTTGATTTTTGATTTATTTACCTATAAATTGAAATAGATCAGGAAGAAAAACGACAAATTATCCTATGCACTTCAGTAAAAGTTGTATATTTTGATAAATCTTTATTTTGATAATTCTTTAGGAATTGAGTTTTATTAAGATTTTTTTTAAAGAAAGATATTTCTGGAACCGGAACTATTGTCCTAATGATTTTCCTATTATTGGGTTAGAATCTGCGATTCTGAAATAGACAAGTTAATGTTACGACAGTGTTACAAAATTTTTAATATTTTCTGACGGGGCAGACACACTGTACAAAAACAAAAACAAAATCGTCAATCTTATTCATAGTCTAAACGAATTTAGTTTAACTACAGGGTGGCAGTTTTTTCCAACTTTGCATGGTTTGCCATGAGGATGCATGATGAGCAGCAGCTTTCAAAAGGTTGGCTGGTAGAGTTGACCTTCAAGAAATAACCAGTTCATTCAATTTAAGCTCTGCTTAGTAAAAAATTTTCAATCGTAGCTTGAACTACACAATTCCCACCCTCAGCCCAAAAACTCTCCAGAGGAGAAACTTCTTCAGGGGTCTCACCAATTATTCTTGGCCATGATTCCTCAGGAATTACATATGGAACTCCAATCTTGACATCAAAACTCATCCTCATACCCTTTTTCTGGATGCATTGAAAATATTGCTGCCATAAAGTTTCCTTTGTCTATATTGGTGTGGATGTGATGACGAAATGCAATTATCGAAGTTTTCGTTGACTTGTCAGAGTAGAATCGGTTTTGTAAATCAAAACGCTTTAAATGAGCATTAATTTTCAAAAGTAGTATACATGTAAGTACCACCTTGTATAGGTGTGAATGTTACAGCAGATTTCTTCTACAGTATCCAGTCCTACATATCAAGTAAGTTGTTTTCTCCCTTTTTAGACACACACGTGTAAAATGATAATCTGTGAATAAATTCCAGGGAAAAGTAAAAAAAAAAACTAAATATCTAGTTAGCGACGAGCCATCAGTTGTTCCGTGTTTCGTAACATCCAAACGAGCTATTAAACGACTAAACTCGCCGGTTGCATTCTTAAGCACTGGTAGCGACTTACCATTCAATCGTTGTACGTCGTTGGCGATTGTCTTCCCATAAAAGTCCAAAGGTTTGTTACATAAAAGTACGAACCGATTGGCGTGCTGAACAATACGCGAAGGCTCAACAGTAATTGCATGTGTTTTAACCATATGGGCATACGGAAAATTGCGTTGGGAGTTAAGCGATTGAAAGTCAATTCGGTGCAAATACATAAATGCATAAGAAAAATCTGGAAATCTAGTTCCATAGATATTTTGTGTAGGTTCCCACGAAGTATTTCTTTTGTTCGGTACTTTTCATAATATTTCACTTTCCATAATGCAGTTTTATTTATTTCCGCGATGGAATTGGCCTTATGGAAGGTAGCTCACCCAAAGAGTTCGTGACTGTTACGTTCCAACTAAACAAGCGTTTTGTATGACGTCGCTTTCTTTGTGTCTAGTTAGAAGACATCGAAAGCGTTTTACGTGAGAATCGTGGAAGAAATAATAATGCAATGCTGTCGTAGTAGCTGTCTGCTTATTGATTCGTTGATTTTACGAGGTTACTGAAAATATTTCTCAGAAATGCAATTGCGATAAATGACGGCATTGCCATAAACCCGGTACTTATATAGAATTCATAACAACGGTGCATGTATAACTGTAATTTTACTTTTTCTTTTTCGTATACAATTGCAAGACAAGTGTGAAAGTCTTGTGTTTTATTCTAGATGTGTTTATTGATAACGAAGTTATTTAAAGCTGTAGGTATGTTGCGTTTGTCATACATTGTAAAAACGAGCGATTTACTTCTTTTCAAATGGAGGAATAGGAAAGTTATTATGACAAAGATTATGTACACGATAATATTTGCATAAAATATTGGCAATTGTTTATTTTACGCTACTGATCTAACACTTTCAGAAAGCTTAAATATTGACACAATTAAAATCTTTCTTTCTTTGCGAAACACTTGTCGTTGTCAAATATTAAATGTTACTAGATTTTAAAACAAAGTAGACAGTGGGAGGGAGCGTGGGAACGAGTAGAAAATTCAAAAACAACATCTAATTGAAATCAATAATGATCGTGGAGTTCAAATCGATGGATTCGGTATTATTAACATGTGGAGCCACTACCTTTATTTATATCAAATAGTAAGCTATAAATATCATTAAGACTATCCACATCAGTTCTAAAATTTATAGTGCTATTTACAGGTTAAATGTTAGTACATTTCTAGGAACATTTCCTGCAGTTTCTTAGTTGCTCTTATAGTCCGGAGTTTTATAAACCTTAGTATCCATCAGGAAAGGGATGGATCTTTATTTTTAAGTTGAAGTTGATAATAAGTACTAGCTGTACAACGTCAGGTGTAAACGGAAAGGTAAATGGGATTGCAGCTGCTGGCGTTAGATTTAAGAATACGAGAACCTTTATTCGTTTCTAAGCTTTCGCTAATTATTTATTAGCTTCTTGAGAGAACAAAACTACAAGTAAAAACGACATAGTTACAGATATAATTTCGCTTTTTACATCATATATAACACTTACAATGCTGTACAAAGGTATTATAATAATTAAAACATTTAGACATTAGAAATCGTCAGAAATCGTCGTTAAAATCCAAGGAATGATATTAGACGATCGAAGAATTAAAGTGCGTAAATTTTACATGAATATTTGCCAACCGTGCGACTATTTCAAAGGAGTGTTTGGCGATGTTTACCCGCAATCCGCACGAATTTTTGCGTTATTTTGTTGCCTTAGACGAAACATGAACCCACCACACCACACCAGAAAGGAACAAGTCAAGACAGTGGGTTTCTTCGGGTGAATGTGCATCAAAGAAGGCCAAGATGGGTTTTCAGGGATGCACGCGGTAAAATTTACATCGATTACCCCAAAAAGGGTAAAACGATCACTGGCGCATACTGTTCAGAGCTTTTGGACAAATTCGCTATTAATTTGAAGCAGACACGATCGCATTCGTCGAAGAAAAAAGTGTTCCATCAGGAAAATGCACTCACCCACCTTATTCGCCAGATTTGGCATCATCTGACTCCCTCCTATTTCCAAACCGAAAGAAATAGGTAGCTGGGTAGTAAGAGATTTCGGTCGAATGGAGAGATCATCACTGAAACGAACGCCTATTTTGGGCCTTGAGAAAACCTATTTTTTTGAAGGAATAAAAAAAATTGGAAAAACGATGGAGTAAAAGTATCGAGCTAGGAGGATTCTATGTTGAGAAATAAAACGCTTATTTGTCGAAAAAAATTTCCTTTATTAAAAAAGTCGGTGATTTATCAAACCACCCTCGTACGTACAAAAGGTTAGTATAACATTTTGTGGAACGAGATGTATCATTTTGTATTGTGCACTAGTGAGAGAGGGAGAGGTGGAGGGTCCATATTGGCGAATAGCTAAGTTTTGTTACCTTCAAAAAGTAGAATAATTATTGTTAGATCCTATTGATTACCAGACTATTAAACTTAATTTTTTTCTGGATTTTTTTGAATTTTAACTAAAACACCCAAACCAATACGCCACTCTGTTTTGGTTTGGATAATCGGAAAGCATCTGCTCTGACGGTCAATACTAGACATATTTTTTTTACATCTGACAATTTCTAAAGGTTTCGGAACAGTTTCTTTCTCCAATCTCTACTATACCGAGGTGTAATTCAGTTGAAATGAACAAAACATCGACAACTCCTCTGCCGTACCTAGTAATTACTTCGTCTTTCTTAAATTTTGCGAAATTTGTTTTCGTATCTTTGCTGAGGGTTTCTTTAACGTAGAAATTCATATCCTCCTTTTCTGTTCCAATCTTCCTGTCACAATCAGGGACAAACGAGCTCTATGTACATGCTTTTTACCACTTAAACGACTTGCAGAGTCACTTTTTAGAGCAAGCCTATTTCGCTCTCTTTGATGTAGCAATCGGAAAACTAGTCGACCCTTCTACCAACCCCTGGATTTATCAATAAATACATTTCATTCATCTTCAAAGCTCGGCTCTTCTTCTGACAGATTTTTGTCAAAATGCAATGTACATTGCCCATGTGGAACCAGAGTCCAAGAAAAAGTGAAGTCAGGTGAATTAACTGATTTCCAAGCAATTATTTGCGACTTCTCTTTGATGCTTTTTTTAAACAAACAATTCTTCTGGGTGTAAATTGGCTTGTTCAACAATATGCAATAAGAAATCATTAGTTACTAACAGTGAAAGAGATACAAAATGGATCGTTTTTTAGAACTAGTACCAAGAAGGCGGAATTGTCACTACACTAAATATTTTTATGTTGAGCGCATTAGTCCACATTCTTTTTGGATCATCAATAGGATTATGATCAACAGTATATGGCGGTGTGGTTGGTTGAATCGATTCATGAACTGGATCTTGCGCCATGAAGTTAGAGTCTGATCCTGAATTGTCCAATTCTAACTCTGAATTTTCCACTTACTTGCTGCATCTTAAATTCTTTTTTAGAACCATTATTTCTTCTTCAATTCTCCAGGCAATGAACACAATCGGAAACTACGGCAAATTTTGTGTGATATTATAAAAACGATAAAACATTCTTCCGAAAAAGCCAACCAAATATTGAAAGACTAAACATATGACAGCATTGGGAAGTCTTAATTAATAAAGCAATGTCTTGAGGTTCAA
The DNA here is from genome assembly GCA_023690525.1 of Holotrichia oblita. NCBI lineage: Eukaryota > Metazoa > Arthropoda > Insecta > Coleoptera > Scarabaeidae > Holotrichia > Holotrichia oblita. The sequence goes on along the minus strand of CM043018.1, from coordinate 19,680,358 downwards.
GAGCATCCATTTGAGAGCATTTATTAAAATAATTTGGTCTGTTTATTATTTTGTTCTAATTGAAAGGAGTATTACATTTATTTATCTGCACCATCCACTTAAAGTTTCTCAAATATGTTTAACGGTTTTGTGCTGATGGTTGCTCTTTTCTGAATATCGAGTTCCAAATGTTGCGAATGCATGTTATTGAAATAAAGGCAGTATATACCTTAGATAATATCTTATCGAAACAGTCATATTTTCTACGAAATATTAATAGAACTAGGGCAATAGTATAATCTACCGAAAATAGCATTGCATTTTTGCTGAGGTAGAGGGCAGAAGCATACACCACTGCATAGAACTAATATTGCGCAGAACCCGGCCAAACGCATCGCAAGTGCCTTTGAGAGACGCGCATGTTCGGTTATCGGTCGGAGAGTCCGCTAGCTAGGCTCGGGTTCGAAACCGGCAGACCGTGCACCGTCCATTGCACTCGAATGCCTTGCTCTATCGTCCGCGTTTATCTAGCAGCGCAGATCTTGGACGGTAGGAAGTTGATGTTCTACATGGATTATGTTTACGTTGTACCTGGTATACACCTATATGTAATATAGTGGAAGTTGTTACTGATGCCGTTCATGGGAGAATAATATTATGTTATGTATGTATCATATACATTACATCGAAGTACTAGTTTTACACGGGTAACCACTTCTCTCATTGCACATGCATACTTACAGCATATACACTGTTCATCAAAAGTATTTACTATATCATGTAGGTCGGTTTTCTCTAATTAATATGCTAATTAAATTTCTTATATACATATGTATATAAAACCTATAAGCATCGTGTATACATATATGCTTATGTATGGATATGCTAGCAGAAATGTTGGTCCTGCTCATATCTAACATCAACAAGGGTATACAGGTTGTAAAATGTTTATGTTATATGCATCAAAAGCTCAGTTTGTATTAAAGGTAACGCAACGTTAGCTGTGTGCAGTCTAGCGAATCGGCAGCTAGCATTCATTGCATTTCTTTAGAGGAGTACGACATGATTGTAAGCATAGTTTAGCACTCATAATAGGGAGATTTTATCTAACTAACAGTTCGCCTGCTTCGGAATTTAAAGTTATATGCTAGTTTTATGTATCTCGGAAACGATACGATTAATTAGTTTGCAATACATATTCAATCACGAGCTAATCTTGATGGATTAGCTTTTCCCGTGCATAAAAGTTTGTGATTAATACTCCACTTAGAATCTAGAATATTGATAAAGGAAACAGGATAATGTTGTATGCAATATAAGAGCATGCAGTCAAAGAAATATTGTCTTTGTCTATGTCAGAGTGCAATTTGTAGGAGTGTGATTAGATCTAATTCTTCTGAAATAATTAATTGGAAATAGAATCATGTTTTGTGGGATAGTACTAGTCAAAAACTATTATGCATGTTTAATTATTCCTAATTCAATGATAGAATCATGAAGACTTAACTGAATATCTGGGGATGTTCATTTTGAATATAGAGGCACAACCCAAGCAGCATCAAAGTATTGGTAACCGAGATCGGAACTTCAGACAAGTCGTTGTTACGTTAATATCACTAAAAAAACGACTTTCTAGTTTTTCCTACTTTTATTTAAACTTTTTTGGTAATGATGTAGTTATTATTACTACAATTTGGAACTTAATAGTTTCAGTGCTTCTAGGTAGCTTTTGAAGTTTCTGGAATGGGACTGTTACTATATAAAATAACTTTAAGGTGGCAGAAACTTTAAAGTGATATTTGATAGTCACTGTAACGTTGTTTTGTTACTAATATTTCACTTCAAAGTTTTTATTACTTTATGCATTGAAAGTAACTACGACGTCGTTTCTACTTTTGAAATTCCTTCAAAGTTATGGAACTGTGTAGTAATATTTACGGTGAAATTAATTATCTCGCTACTCACCAAAACTATTTAACAGTAATTTTTACTTCCCACTCTGCCAATGGTACTTTGCAGTAATTTCTGTAAAATGCGCCATATTTACTGACAAAATGTAGGACGCCATTACATTAATGTCAATTTCCTTATTGTACAACAATTACAGTATCCTCAAAATATCATAAGAAAAAGATAAATTAAAGCGAAACTGAATTCCTATAATTAGGAGAAAGGTTAGAAAAACATTTCAACACCTTTCACCAATTTCATGCATTTTTTTATTGTCGAAAAAAAATAATTGTAAAACATATATTTTGAGATGGCGCGTTTAATTTTTCAATCTATCAACATCACATTTGACAGAATTTTTTTAAGCGTTTTGAATTTCTTTGTACTCGAAACTCGTAAATCAGCAAAGTTATGCGAACCCCTACAAGCGATATATTTCCTTAAACCTACAAATATTATTTCTATTATGGTTGTCGCGGCTGAATAATGACGGGAGATGCTTAAAAGCTCTTTTTAAATATGTAAGAGAAAGACAAGGCGAAAACTACAAGCAAAGAAACGAAACCTTATAAAGTAGCGATGACCACGCCGTTACGTCCCGCCACTTAGTTGGAACGTAAGTGCGACGTAGCGGTATAAGGAGCGGGGTAGTAATTTTTACGTAGCTATCACCTTCAAAATGTTCCCCATTTTGGTCGTTGGCACGTAATGGAAACGAGGCAATAACGTTCCCGTCATTAGTAACCACAACTTTACAATTCCTAACAACAGTCGCTGGGACGTAGCAACGACTAAAAATGCTGCTTGGGAATATGATAATATAAAAGTAACAAACTCATTATTTAAGTAGAAATCAGAACTTTATGTACAGGATTATTTTTGAAAAGAAAAAAATTAATTTTAGTTACTTAAAGAGTTTAAAATTTTTTAGTCAACATATAATGCTTAAAAGAACTATGAATTATTAGCAATCTTGTCAACAACGACATCGCAAGTATTAGATAAGACCATATAGCATTGAAAGTTAAGTTATTGGACGGAACAGAGACGTGGGAGTCATTTAAATATATTAAGACAAGTGTAGGGCTATGAGCGGATCTTTGAGACACACCTTAACACGTAGGAGATGTAGAAGTTTACTCTTATTTATTGAAATCTTTTGATATCGGTAATTTAGATGTGAATAATAATAATTCATTTCTCTAAATAGCTTGCACTAGTAACCGGGGGCATCGACTGGCCACGAGTTATTATTACGCTTGCGGCTGATGTAGACCGACTTCAGGTATTACTTTTCCGCATTTGCCGTGGAAAACTACAGAAAACCAAAGTGAAAAAGGAAACACCGGGGTTCAAATTCGGTACCGCCGGACTACGAAGCAAGTGTGCTAGCCACTAGACTACTAGCCCGACTAGAATGAAATAACATAAGGTTACATTCATACAATAAGGGTTGTAAATTTCAACAAAATCGGCAGAAATAATTATAGTTCAATAATGTAGAAACGGCAGAACGACAAGTGTAGCCATTTATTACATAATAACGAATTGATCCAACTATAGCTTGAGGTTGGTGGTAAAGGATCCACAAATTTCTGATCATCATCAATGGTATTATGTAGCAAAAACTAAACAACACCACTTGTGTAAAGGTAATCTGCATACCTCCGATGATGAATGGCCGAATTTTGATTCATTCAATGATGACGAGGATTTATTTGGTAGATATTTTTAATGCTTGTCTAAACCATAGTTGTCCATTATGGAAAATAAAAGTAACAGATACGTCTTTAGCGACTGAACGACCTTGGATGACAGATGAAATATAATTTACAAAAACAGAATAGATAGAATCTTACTGGATTTACAAAATAGTGCAGCAGAAGAACACTTGAGTAGATACAAAGAGAAGGGGCGGGCTTATAAACGCTTGCTATGTCTCACTAAGCAGCAATACTACGGTGATTGAATTAATAATGCTACTAACAAAACCTCAGAACTATGGACTTAAGTAAACAAAACCGTTGGTAAAAATAATAAAATCAAAAATCTAATTACAGAGATTCAACAAGTTGCCAATATATTCGGTGGATATTTTTCAACAGTAGCAAAAGTTAGATTTTAGATTTAGTTGTAATTAAGGCTGATATTGCACTGCGACCTATTGATCTATTGTGTCCTCTTGCATGAACTGTAAGCTGCTGAGGTTTGCCCACTCTCAAAGCTCCCTATCTAGTCGTAACAGATTCAATAAACTGAAATGATGCTTTCAGAGAAAATTTTTCTTATTCATCTATGACGTCTTTACGGAAATAATTGGCTCGGGTTTTCGTGATAGCGGTGCAGTTAGATCTCCGGTGCAGTGGCTATTCTGTTTTAGACCTATCCTTGTCATGTGTTCCTCAAGGTGACGATGACCTGTAAGAAAACCTGTGAGGATGCGTAGTCGGTTTCTATTTAGTTCTTGCAAGGTTTTTGCTTTATGCTTGTTATCATTTCCAAGGAATATCTTGGAGTGTGTCAGACCAGGAAAGGCATACTCTGAGCCTCTCCTTTCTGTATTTGTTCTTCTTCGTTGCGTCTGATCCCAGAATGTCCTGGTACTCAGCATAACGCAACTTTGTTTTCTTTGCCTATGTTGTTTAGTCTATTAAAGCACTCCCAGTTTAATTTTGAGCTGATGATGTTGGCTTGGAATATTTGGTTCCCGATCCAAATACCGCTGCATCTGTTCCTTTATTTGTTTTAGAACCGCCCACACCATTTGATGGTCTCTTCTTTTAGGGAGGATTCTCCTGCCCATTCTCTCTTATTACTTAAAGCAAAAGTTAAACTTGACAACCATTTTGGTCACAATGTGTCACATGAATGTCCAACTAGAAAAGCAGTGTTGCATTAGATGGTATTTTCGCCTGTTATGGCTAGCGAGATACGCTCAACTATATTAAGTTTAGATAACAACAAGGGTGTCCAGGTCCGGATTGTGTTGCAGTAAAGTTATTGAAGTAAGTGTGTGACGAAGTAGCATTATCACTGGCATCAATTATGAATGCATCTGGCACATTTCCAACTAAACTGAAATTGGCTTCAATTATACCAATCCAGAGGTTGCTCAACGGAAACTGTAACCTTTAAATTTCTTAATACAATTTTACCTAGTGTTGATCGCAGTGAATACACTTCCGCGGTGCTTTTTGATCTGACCATTGCTTTCGATGCTGCGGATAATGATTTTATTGCACGTAATAAGTTGGATATGATGGGGATCCATGGCTGCGTACTAGATTGGACAGTTTTGTTTTTGAAAGAAAGGGAACCGTGCATGAGGTGTGGGGAGTGACGGTCAGCGAATTTTGGTGTCGATGTGGGGGTGGCTCAGGGTTCCGTACTCGGCCTGTTAATATTTCTTCTATTTGCAAACGATATATTGTGAAGCTTAACAAACTCATAGCCTTCGCGTATGTACGAATCTAACCCATCTTAGCATTTTCGAATTCAAAATTATGTCTACCTTTAGAGTGCTTAGACAAGGTAGTTTCAGGAGTTATATTATGTGAAATCGTGAATTGTACATTACTTTGATTATATCTTTTTCAGTTGTTGTTTTTAAATTAGTAAATAAACTTGGCCATAAAACCGTATTGAGTTTATGATAAGTACATAGATTATTACGGAAATATGACTGACTTTACGGTATGCGGAAAATATCATTGAGTTAGACATACTAACAAACATCAATACATCATTAAAAAGGACATGTCTCGCATGAATATGGGAACAAAGAATGGTACAAACGGAACGAAAAAAAATCTTGAGTTGTTTATTATAAACCAGTATACACACATACCTGTGACAACATACACGTACTATGTACTGACCCTGTGTGTGGCGAACAGATGATTATCACAAGCGATTTATTGCACGCATTACTGCCCGTTATGTAATCCCACTTCGTGTTTCCTTTGTGTATTCATCGGGCAATAATGCGATAGCACATTACATACATAGGTCGACCGCTTTTAATTTCAACCGATTGTGTACGCTTTACTTTATTCCCACAATGATAGTGAATATGTATGTATGCTGTATATAGAGTGCCAAATTTAGAAGCGAGGACGCGATCGGAATTTTATTAAATTCACTTTCCGTATTTTACAGAGTTATATGGGTTGAAAGTCACGTAAACATTTTAAAGGAAATAACACTGAAAAAATCTGTTTTAAAGAGTCACTAGGGTCTTGGTAATGTTCGAATGCTTTTAAGATTAACAAAAAAATAATAATAACTTCTAGCCGACAAGGTTAATGAGTTCAGGACATTACGTTATTCTTGTATCTCATTTCCGTCCAGACGGGATCATGTAAGACCTGTCTCAGATTTAAACAAGATTTTTTTATTCTACTTTTATACCGTAACTATTTCCCACGGATGTTAGATAATCGGCGACTGCCGTGTGAATGTGCATGTGCAATTTTTCTTAAATGTAAATTAAAAATTGCAATCTTTGTCGTGAGGCAGGAAGATATCTTATCCGGAAACATTTATTTAAGTATATTGTCGTAAATATATATTGTTACAAATGCACGATACTACGGTGATTCCTAAGATTTTCCATTAAAAATATTATACAAACGGAATGGAAGGTCCGAAAATTTTGTGATCATCATTTGAATTGAACTATCATGTTAATTTGTTTTCTGTTTGAATTTTTGATGAAAATACGATTAACAAAATGAGGTAAAAATAAGTGGCAAGTAAATAATGGAAAACAAATGAGCTAAGCATCCTTGCTTTTATCTCAAAATTGACATCTCTGAAAATATTTAGAGGAAGTAAAAACTGCAAAAACGTTGAAAAACTTATTTAGCTTCCATTACAGGGTATAAAGCGATATGATATTTGAGCTAACTGGATTAAAATTGATAATTTTTTCTAGAATCGGATGAAAATCTAAGAACTTATTTATAAGTCAAAATCAAGGATTTTGGAACGTCCAATCAAGACGTCAAAATTTCAGAGGGTTTCTTTCATCCAGGACTTGAAAAATAATATCACGAGTGAATTAAATCGGTATCCCTCACTATTTTTTCTCCAATGAAAATAACTCAGAAGGAGTGGTATTTAGGTATGTATGATACAAGGGACGTCAGCAATTCCTAAAGATATGATTGGACTATTAAGATCTGAAGAAGATTTAGAGAATTTGTAATTTAAAACAATACGGAAGAAAATATTAACGTTGAAAAACAAGAAAAACAACGTTTTGAAAATTCAGAAAGGATATAAACAGTGATAGTTCAAACACAAGAAACCGAAATGATTGAAACTGAAAAGATGAAGGAGAACCAAATAACCAACGCTCCCAATTAACGATTCAATACTTCGATTCAGTGGCAGAAAACGCAACTCAAGCTCAAGAATAGAAAATTCAAAAAGTAGAATCGGTTCCAGACAAGAAGAAAAAAAAAAATTGAATTTGGAAAACATAAGCTGAAAAAATCTCGTTTATCTCGGTTGATAAACTTTATCAAAGCTGCGAAAAATTATTACAGTTATAATATAGATGTAAAGGACAATGAGTTTGACCAACTGGGTACCAAAATTGTACTGAAGCACACCTTTACACATACAAAGTTTACCTCATGCTCTGAGGATTTTATAAAACAATGAAGTTGTTAAAGATAGTAAACATAGTCTTCGAGAAATGAAAATTGTTTTGACTGCAGAACAATGATTTAAAAAATGTAAATGTCTCAAAAAATGCAAATCATCAGGATTACTTTGTAATTCTAAATGCCATAATAGTGCTCCGTGTTTTAACAAGTAAATTTTTCGACTACCTATCAATTTTTGTTTGTTAAATAGCAAACAATAAGAAAAATACTGATTCAGTTAGATTACCCAAAGTAAGTGATATGGTTGTGAGAAGATTATTTGATTTGTGTTATTTTTTACTATTCAAGACGTATTATAAAATGATTAGTTACTAAAAATTTGAAATAGGTAAGAATTTGAAAGATAATTAATCATTTAAATGATTAATAATGATTAAAACATGTAAGGTTTTAACTGATAGTTAGTTGAAATAAATGATTAAAAAGTACTCATTATTTTATTTTCAAACCCAACATTTACCAACCATCATGGTAAAACCTTGCATTCTAAATCTAATGGTAAAAGCCTTAGAAAAATTGTGGGAGTTTTAAAACGTCATTTACCAACTCATGTCGATAAATCCTAAGATTCACTGGAAAACCTAAGATTAACAATGTACCGGCTTTTAAATAACATATACATATCCACATCGATTGGGTGATTTTGAGAATAGTTTATGGTTGAATATGAACTGATTTCGTAAAAATATTTTTGTTAAATGATCAGGCATGTTTAACCGCGAATGGTTTTCTTAATAGATTAACAAAATGACAGTCAAATTTGGCAATGTATTTAAAACAAATGAGCTCACGCTGTGGTTCAGTAAATTGACATATCTGAGCATTTAAGATACAACAATTAAATCGTTTTAACTTATTTACCTTCCATTTTAGGTATAGGAACACCTAATACGGATTAAAAGATAATATTTTGTAGAATCAGAATTTATCTAAGAACTTTTTATAAAATAGTTTTTAAACGTCCTCTATAATGATTGGAAAATGTTCCTTTGTAAACATTAATATAAGATTTGGTTCCAAAATTTGATTCGTCACCTTTACATTTTACGTGTTTAAACTATAAAGTAAGATCGGTATCTGTCACTTTAATTGCGAATAACTCCGATGGATTGGAAGGTATAGGTATGATACATGAACTATGTGTTAAATTTATCATAGACCCCCTGAATTTGTAATTTATTTTATCATGCAAATATTTAAAAAATCGAAACGCCTATCCGGTTAACCGGAAGATCATATTTATTCAAAAATATTTTGACATGATAGTTCATACTCAACCATATCCAACTGCAAAATTTTGGAAAATCCCCTTCCGTTTGTATAATAATTTTAATAGGACATTCTCACCAATCACTTTGTATAATAAAATCAATTAGTAGTCGGTTCTAGGACAGGTTTCAATAAAACATCATTAACGTTTGTTTCCACGTGAACTTTATCAAAGTCCAAAATAACAAATAGTGATTTATTAATATTTTGACAATAAAAATTTTTTTTAATTTAATTTAACAAAACCTTTATGATGAATTTATTTACAATACGGAAACATCAAGAAAACCGCATAACATTGTTTACTAATTTCTAACGATTATCTTTGTTTTTCATATCTATCTATCCACACCAAATGTAAAGTTTTATCGGTTTGTTTATTTTAAAGTGATTTTTGTATAAAATCTTCTTTTTTTAATTTAGGGATTTAAATATATCTACAAAACAATTTACAAACCAAACCCTATATACCAGGACACATAGAAATCTATCGTAAAATTTTATAACATGATTCAAAAAATTGAATTAATCTTTGAGTTCTTATCTCGTATGTTTCGAGATATACAGTTTTTCAAGAAAAAGTGTTTTTGATAAATTTTCTTTCCTTTCCAAAATTATTACCCCCTCCAAGTTGAAACTGTGGTTGAAGTTAAAACAATGTTGAGATAGAGTTGTCTTTTCGCATTTATTTCTGTTTCTCTCGAAACAGTCGTGTTTATGGTTTTGCATCCTCCGTGAAACATTGTTTCGTCTGCCCTACGTATGTTACGTTGCAATCATTGCACTCCAATCTATATAAACTACATTGAATTGCAACGGAGGAGGTATACAGTCTTTAAGGTTGTTAAAAATACATGTACAGACCACAAGACTTTCGAGACCTTCTACATCTAGCATCTTTTTTAAAACAAGCGTGAGATGTTTTAGATAAGGCAACCCGAAGTATTTTATAGTTTTTTGGTTGTCAGTGGCAGTAGTCGGGGTAACCTGGTTTTCCGGAGTATTAAAGAATATGTTGTTAATAAATTTAATGGGATAACTATTTTTTTGGAGAAGTTCACTAACTATTTTGTAATTCTTTTCCCAAAAGTTATTGTGACTTAACTTGCATATTCTATTTTTGAGTTCTAATATAACATTTCGTTTATATTGGAAATTATGATGGGAATTGTAATTCAGAATTCTGCCCGAAGAAATAGGTTTCATATACCAGTCTATCAACAGGGCACCTCCGTTGTTTCTTATTAAGGTCATGTCCAGGAAGTTAATTCCATTGTAAATTACATATTTTCATCAACGCTATTGAAAACTTGTAGTGCTATATCTGTTTCCGTGGAAGGAACTGCTGTTATGATGTCATCAACGTAACAGTATAAAAATAGTAAATTAGATGCTAACTGTGACACTATTTTGTTTAAGATGTCATTCATTACAAAATTTGCTAACATTGGTGAGGCTGGATTACCCATAGCTGCTTCTGAATTTTGTTTATAAAATTTTCCATTATGAATGAAAAAACTGCGGTTAAATATCAAAGAGATTAACATTTTAAAATACCGTTTCAAAAACATAAATTATTCAATTTATTTCGGAGTTTTTTCTTAGCCGTGATTTCATATATATTTAAAGAAACTTCTTGGTCAATCGGCTGGTTGATGAAATATTAAAACAAATATGTAAAAACAATACTACATAACAACACAATTTTATTTTAGCTTTCGGTAGTGCTAGCTACCTTCTTCAGAAATGACTCTTACAACAATTACAACATATTAAAAGATTGTTATTTAAAAAGTACATTTGTACTTGGTCAAAAATATAACAATTTTTTAATATGTTGTAATTGTTATAAGTGTCATTTCTGAAGAAGGTAGCTAGCACTACCGAAAGCTAAAATAAAATTGTGTTGTTATGTAGTATTGTTTTTACATATTTGTTTTAATATTTCATCAACCAGCCGATTGACCAAGAAGTTTCTTTAAATATACATAAATTATTCAATTGTCATCAGCATGGCTTCTTGCCTGGCAAGTCTATAACTACTGCACTGTTTGAATACACTGAATTAATTTCGGATGCATTCGAAAATAATTGTTTAACAGCAGGTGTATTTTTTAGATTTAACAAAAGCTTTTGACTCAATGTCACACAAAATTCTTTGAAACAAATTATATAACTATGGTGTAAGAGGCGTCTCCTATAATTGGTTTGCGTCATACTTATCTGCGCAAAAACTGAATAGTAAACTTCGCAGATGATGATGATGATGAGTTTGCTGTTCTGGGGTAGTGATTTTACATCTCTTCAAGATTCGGGTTCTTTGTTGTACAGCAATATCCTACACTGGTTTCAAAGCAATGAACTGGTGTGTAAAACCAACGCTATTCTCTTCAAGTTAAATAACACAATTGAAACATCAGCTATTTCACTCACTTGGGCACCTTCGATTTTGATAAAATTTGGTAGGGACACAGAATACCGAAATATATTTGACCCGTATTTTTTTTTAGCGTCCCGTTTTTGGTTTTAGGGGGTGTAATGACGGCTCAAAGGTTTTTCGCAATATTTCGGAAACGAAAAGAGATATCGAGTTCGGGTAAAGACGAGATGGTTCCTTGTTAGCAACCCTACATTTTAGGTCCAAAAAGGAACAGTGGCGCACGCGCGGGCTCGTTAGGGGGTCGCCCTTGTATATTATGAATTTATTTTTTTTCTTTTTAACTGTAAACTACATGAAAACATAAAAGTTACGTGGTTTTGGATTTTTTGTAAATGTCCGTTTTAGGCAATAAATTTTATTCTAAGAATCTAAAGAGAGTCTACGGTAGGCGTATATAAAAATGACGACATCTTCCCTAAAACGGCAATTAGAAAAAAATCCAAAAACACGTACCTTTTATGTTTTCATGTAGTTTACAGATAAAATGAAAGAAAAATAAATTCATAATATACAAGGGCAGAAAGGTTCGAAAATTCACATTTTTCGAACCCCCTAACGACCCCGCGCGTGCGCCACTGCTCTCTCTCTCAACCTAAAATATAGGGTTGCTAACAAGGAACCATCTCGTCTTTACCCGAACTCGATATCTCTTCTCGTTTCCGAAATATTGCGAAAAATGTATTTTTGGGAGTACCTTAATAATATCTGTGTGGGCTTTCATGAATTTTTTAGTATAATTGAAAATATTCAAAAATCTATCCTCCCTTTTGAAATTGTTGTTATATTTATCAAAATTAGTTATTTTATTAACTACCCTAACCCTAAGATCGTCCTTATCAAGAATCGCAGGCACTGACTCAATGAAATATTCCACATCCGAGACCAATTTCGCGACCAATTTCGCGATAGGTAAATCTTTCTTGGTATGTCCAACAGAAAAAGAGGATCCCAGCGCCAAGCAATTTTGCACCACCTCCGGTAATACCCTATGTGACAGATTCAATAAGAAAACGTTATATTGTCAAAATATGTGTTGTATGTATTTGTAATATTTTTTTTTGTAGCTTTGATAAAGTTTTCGTGCAGTAAACGAAACGTTAGCGTATGTGATGTTTTATTGACTAGCCTGTCCTACACCCGACGACTAATTAATTGAAGTTTCATTGATACAACAAGTTTAGAGGACACATAAACAATCGTAGACTATTCTACGAAAATTTAGGGAAGAATAAGAATCAAAAGCAAAATGTTCTTTTCTTTTTTTTTTCTTTCTGCTTTCTGTAGTTTACCTTAAAAAAGCTATCCGTGTTGATATATTATCATACAAGTCATTCAGATGAAATATCTGGCAAAAAGGTTTTCTTTTCCTTCACCCTGTTCTACTGCAGTTTGTTTCATCTTCTCCCATTACTTCAATAGCAATATACGTGTATGTTTGATTTGGGATTTCAAGTATATTCAGTTTTTTTTAGTGTAAAAGACGATATTCCTGTAGCTTTCAAGCCTGCAATATAAATTTGTATATATTAAGGAAGATAGATTGCTGGCTTGGACAAACAATGTTTACAGTGGTAAATTCTATTGACTAAATAACATAAATTATTAAAAGAAAAGAATGCTGTATTATTTATAGAACTCGTGTATAAGTAATTCTAAAGAAATGGTTAAAATAGTTCCACTTTTAAAATTAACAAACACCTGACGAAAAGAAAAAAGATTAGTAATTTACCAGAAAATCGAATTAATAACAATATTACACGAAACCGTAACTGCAACCGTCTCGTCGACGAAAGCAAGATCATGAAAATAAATGAAACCGACAATACCGCGCAGAACAAAAAAAGAACGTACACGAACAAGAAGTTATAATAGAGTTAAGAAAGGTGTGTACAACGGAAAGCGAAGAGAATAACGATTGTCGAATAGTGTAGTGTGAATGTTCTTTTTCTCGTAACTCGGTGTGCATAAACCGATTATCGCTTTTAAACGTGAGCCGCCGTACAAAATCTCTTGATTAATTTCATTCATGCGCGGTTTATCTCGTCTAAAGCCGTTACGTCTCGTCTTTCTTCTTTCTCCACCTTCTGTCTTCATTCGACGCTGCCTCGGAATAATCTTGACTTATTGGCAGATTGTTACACTCGATGTAAACGGTTTGTATTGGCGTACATGTGCTGATTGTCAGGTTCGTGATATGCTTTATTTGCAGGATGTGGTACTTCAGTAACGTGTTTACTTAAATGAATCATGAATGAATCAAACAGCTGATTCAGCTACTGTATTTTAATATAAAAAGGAGTCGTATTAAAAAAGACAATTTATAGCAATTATAAAGCGTATCGAGTTACTGAATTTATTCTCAAAAGGTTGGTAAAGATGGTCGATTTAAAACTATCTAATCGTCAATACAGATCACTACATCGTTTAATAAAATATGAAGGAATCAATCAATACTGGATTATTCAACCTTTTGAAACATCTTTTTTTGGCTTTTCCGATAACCAATGGCCTTAATTTATGTAAGAAAAACAAGTTCATTACGATGTTTTAAAAACTTTTTGATTGATAACGGATTGCTCTTCCTTTTTAACGGATGACTTCTTCACATCGCCGTGGTAATGACTGACTATGATCCTACGACAACGTTCGAAGCACGTACATACATATAGCACGCCAACCTTCTTCAATAGTGGCATAGAGTTGCTCCAAATTTGTTGTTTTGCTTTTAATATGCTTATCGACATCAATCCACAACATCTCAATCGGATTGAGACCTGGTGACTGCAACGGCCTGTAACGCCTTCCTAAAAGGCTAAATAAAAAAAACAACAAGTAATGCCTTCGAAATAAGAGACCCACAGCCCCTTACCACACAAAAACTGTGGCTGCCAAAAATAAAATTCGGGGCGACCAAAGATGTCAAACCCCAACATGAAATTTAAAGATTGAAAGAATACCAAGCGAGTACACTTACTCAACGAGTACTATAATGAGCTACATATACCAATAATAAATAAGAATCCACCACTTTGAATGAATCCGCCAGGCTGTGATAGAAATAAATCCGATAACTTGGACCATCTTAATAACCATACAAAAAAGATAAAATTAAAAAAACCAATCTGTGGGTACGACGGTTCTGGCTGCGACCACCAGCTAGTCCAAAAGTGAGTGCGTCACTGTTCACCTTAAAAAAAAAAACCAAGTGTTGCCTCAACAGGTACCAGTTCCTCTAAACGGACAGGAATAGCGTTTGTATCGTTCCAAAACTAGCCGCAACCTTGATTGCTATGATACCCAGAGACTACGAGGTCCAATCAAATTTGGCTAGATAGCAAAAAAATGACTAAGCTCTAGCGTTTGCTAGGCACTAAAACACCGATCAAATCGAGGAAACACTAGCCAAATACGAAGTTCGAAAAAGGCTTCACCACGTGCTCACAGAAGACGTCAAAATTGGATGGAACAAAGCATGGTCAATCCGCTTTACGTGATACCAACAATATCAACGCCAGCATAACTCGCAAACCAGCATCCAAATGCTGATATCTTTATTTTACAACCAGTGTTCAAATATCCGGCACTACACCGTGATAAAAGTCAATCAAAGAAAAGTCACTGGCACTCTTGGCATAAATAATATACGTGCGTCTCTGTCTCGTGTCAGAACCGGAAGATCGTTTTCTCTCGCCAAAGATTCAAGCGTTAACGCAAACGTGTGTTCAGCGCCGAAATTACTTAAAGTAAACAAAATTTATAGAGCGAAAACACCCTGAACCATAGGCAACCCAAACTGACCCCAGATAAACAGTTCGTTCCAAAAATAATTACCAAAAATACGCTAATTGAAAATAAAACGTATAACAGGCAATGGCAAAATATTTACAGCGCGGTCATTTAAAATAAAAATTCTTTCACTTTGCGTGCTTTGTGTTTTGGGTCATTATCGGTTTATACCACACAAACGATGGGCATATGATCATTGGCAAATGGAAATAGGATGTCATTTAGTATGTTCATGTAATCATCATATTGATCCATGATGCCGTTAATTCGATGAATGGGACCAACGCCTTCTAGAGTCATGCCACCCCAAACATCCACAACAGTTGTTTTATACATTTATTATATTAAATTGATTGTGTGAAAACTCCTCCATTTCTCTAAGGTTCAGTAGCGATGATGCTTTGACAATTTTAAACGCATCTTCCGATTACGTTCGCATCTTAAAGACTTCTTCGGACGCTAATTTTGTTAGCCATATCTGGACCGGCTTCATCTGGAACCTGATTCGCTGTTATATGACGATCAGCTTTCGAAATACGATGCAAAATTTTGTCTTCTTGCACAGTTGTGTGTTTTTCTATTTCTACGTTTTCTGGGTACATTATCGGTTTAGTGTGTTTTATTTATGAATTGCAGTTTTCGAAATCTTTAATACAATAACCGAAAACGAGTATCCTTCCTCTCCTAATAATTTAATTTTCACGCTCTGATGAGGAGTGACGTTCTTGTCTCGACTCATTTTCATACGCTTGTTCGAATATTTCATATATTTAGGCTTTTTTAGCAAGTAGAGATACTAACATGTGTGTGTTTTATGGTTTATTGTATTAAATTACTATCGGTCTTAAGTTTGTGGCCGTTTTCAACTGTGCGACAAAATATATGACAACACGTTGAAATTTCATTTGAGAACAAATATTTTTTTTAATACTGATTTTTGACATGCCGGATGAACTTGCTTTGCAGTGGCTGACATGCGTTTAGCGTTCCCAAAAGCCTGCTCAAGAAGGAAGTTCGAGAATGGGAGACAAAAGGTATGGCTTCCCCCTGGAGGAAAACACCCGGACAAACACAAGGGAAGAAATTATTAACTCCTCGCTAAACAGTAATAAAAAACTACTCACGGGCCTTCTGACTGGACACTGCTCTATAAGGCATCATCTTAAAAAAATGGGCAAAATTGATCAAGACACGTGTCATTTCTGCGAACTGG
The DNA here is from genome assembly GCA_023690525.1 of Holotrichia oblita. NCBI lineage: Eukaryota > Metazoa > Arthropoda > Insecta > Coleoptera > Scarabaeidae > Holotrichia > Holotrichia oblita. Next base: position 19,664,046 of record CM043018.1, on the reverse strand, counting down.
GAACTAAAACAGCCGAGGACATACTTTACATACTTAACACCTGAACAGATCAAAGCCTTGGCACCCAAACTAGTTATGGGGTGCGTCAAGAACATTGAAATAAAAGGGTACTGATGGGATAGGGTAATCACAATAGACCAATAGGTCGCAGTGAGGAGACCTATCTGCAATACAATACAAATACTGATTTCTATTGATATTGGTACGTATTATTTACATATTACAGCATCATTGGTGTTATGCTTTTCGAACAAAAATAAATTAATCTTGAAAATATTATTCGGTCTTAAGTAGCTGGGCCACGTGTCTTATTTGGTAGGCAACCGAAAAATAAACCACTTTCATCGACATTACATACCTATCTGTGTCTGCATAAAAACCCCATTTCAGCTATCTTGGTTCGAAGTTTTTGAATAGATGGAGTCACCGCGTCAACATCACGAGAAAGTATTTCCTCAGCAAATTTCAAGTAAGGAATATCGTGTTGATGCTTAAAATCGGTTAACCATTCATCCATAAAAACGAATTTCTATTTCGGAATATTCAACGCTACGTCAAGATTTAACTCTTGAAACCTGATTCACGAAATCGCCTACATGTACTGGTATAATTCGGTAATTCCCTTTCAACATAAAAAAAAAACGCTCGGGAATTGGAATTGGGCCGAAACAATTGTTGTACGAGGAAACAAAATGACAACTTAAAAGCTAGAAACATGAATATAAGTTGAGTATACGTTAAGGTCGTTCATTTATTTATTTACATTCCTCTTGTGACAGATAAAATTGACAGAAACTTCTCTAGTTTTCACTTTTCTTGGTACGAACAGCATTTTGATATGTTAATCCAAAATATTTCAGATAAATTTTGAGCAGGCAAAAGTCAGCAGACATATGTCACTCATTATAATCAGTAAAGCATTGTTATACACTTTATTTAAAAAACATTTTCAAGTACGTTATACATAAAAGCGAACGTAACAAATGCGAAGAAGAATTGAATAACGGAGCGGATCATCGTCGCTGATGCGAGTACGCAAAACATTTAGGAATCTGTGTCAGGTATTATGACGATTCGATTTCAATACGCGAGACCTACATTTCACGGCTGGCAAAAAGGAAGAGTGACATTACAAATGTAGCAAAGTGTTCCAACGAAATGGAAAACGCTTAATCGAGATGAGAAGTTAAAATCGCATCGATGTTGTTGTAACGCTGTACAGATTATTTGCTGTTTCATTTAAATAAGTAGGTTAACTATGATATAATTATTTCAAAACATTCTAGACAAAAATGTAGGTTAGGTCAAAGGATGATGATGTTACATTACGAAGAAAGTTTCATTTTTATTGTTAAAAATATATAATTAAACTGATATAACATTCTGTAATACTTTTACTTATAACACCTGCAATTTTACAGATTTTAATGGAATTTTACAGACAAACATGGACATAGACTGTATAATTACTTACAGCCATTTGCACCGGTTATGACTAAATTTTGGATTAAATAATCTTGAATTAAAGTTTATTTAAAGTTAAACATACGAAACGTTGCACAGGCAATAATTAAAGTTGTGGTTAACTAAGCCAGATTTAATGACCGTTGGTAGAACTGAATACATAGTCATTTTAATAGAAAGAGTTTTATGTTGGCATTCCTGGAAATTTATCAGGATTTTTCCCTGGAAAATTTGTTTTAGAAATTAACATTATTGATGTACATTATTGATGTTAAAATCGAATATATACAGTCATTAGCAAAAACCTAAGTAGGTAATAAATAAAAAGAAAGTGTAACATGGAAAAATATAATAAATTTTATTTTGTAGACATGAATGACAAAAGGGCAAGAGCCGCGAATTTTTTTTGTCTAAGTTTGATCAAAAAATATAAAAATATTATTGAATCCAAACAAACAGGTTCGATATCATGGAAAAAAAGAAGAAGTCTGGCAGGCAATTGAAAATGAGTTTAATTCTCATTCGCTAGTATTTTGAAGTGCTGATGTTCTGAAACGTTTTTATAATAACAACAAAAAAGAAATGAGAAAATTAGCAGCAAATACAAAGGCAAATATGCAGGCAACGGGTGGTGGACCATCATCCTCCAACCAAAGTAGTAATCCAGTATATGACTTAACACTTGACATCATAAATAAAAAAATCGTATTTAGTTTGATAAATAAATATGATGATGATGCAGAAGTAATTCTACAAGAAAATTTGTTATACACTATTTATATATTGAATATATTTCAGAAAGACAGTAATAGAATATACGAAGATACTCAGGAAGGTTTCATACAAAATTTTGAAATTACTAATGAGGAAGACACTAAAATAATGTACATATATATGTGCTGCGACTTTTACATTTTTATTGTTATTTCAGGTAGAAACTATTATCATTGAAATGGATTTCCGAAACAAATAGCCATAAGGCAGATAAAGTATGTTTTATGTTACACTTATAAATAAAAATTAATTATATATTTTAGGGTTTTTTTAAATCTGTGGTGGGTGCTTAGTTGCAGTGACTCCGTAAGCTGTATTACTTGTCTGGCTATCACTGCAACTCTTGCGGTGAGTTTTTGGGTTGTGTTTAAATGGCTTTGTGACAGCATCAAATGATGCCGCGCTGTTAATCACTTTGCTCCCAACAGCGAATGGCAAGTCGATCCGGGATTAAATTGAAAAAATGTCACCGTCCCTCCAGAGAATTGAACCCCGGCACCTATCGTTCTCTCACAACAATAGTCAGCCGCCTAACCACTGCGGCCATCGACCCGTTAACTAATGAATATCCTGCACAAAATGATTGGCGTGCTTGTACATCACAAATGTTAAGAACACCAGTGAATCCTAAATTAAAAAAAAGGACAAAAAGAAACGTGGTACGCAGAAGGAGACCACAAATTTCAAAGACAGAAAATGTTGCAAAAAAATATGAAGAGGTAGCAGAAATTAAAAAAAGTGTTCTACAACTGCAGGAGAATATTCTCAAAGCACAACAAGAGAATTTAAAATTAGTGGAATCGTCAAAACAGAAGGAACACGAGATTAAATTGAAAAGGGAGGAGGAAGAGTTCATATTACGCAAAGAGAATCTGCTATTAGATATAAAAATTAAACAGGAACAACTAAAAGCTTTGTATTCTGCAAACAATAAATAATTTCTCATTGTTATTAGATCTATTAATGTATATACATATAAGTCCTATCGTAGACTTTCCTTTCTTACATTTCAAACTGAGCAGAATAGTTAAAAATTACTAAACTTCTAATAGAGCATATATATATTTATTTATTTTATAATCTTTGTGCAAAATAATTATTTATTAATTCTGTCCGTGAAACAGCTGCTATGTCTTCTCCTGGATCATTTTGAACATTTCGAATGTCACCATTTAAAATCATGTCGTTCAGTACATGTTCTTCAAGTTCCTTGGGGAGGGGAGGGGCTGTATAATCTGCTGCGTCTAATGCTATGTTATGAAGTACTGAAGTAGCTACTATAATAGTTAAAAACGTGTCTACTTTCAATCTACAGCCATATGCTAGTATGGGAAATCTACGTTTAAGAACTCCAAACAGTCGTTCAATTGGGTTTCGTGTACGAATATGACTTTCGTTATATAATTGCTGCGCTGGTATTTGTGGATTTAATAGTGGCGTCATAAGGTACGTCTTATTTCCATACCCACTTGCACATAGTACACAATCTTACCTAACAATAAATAACCAGGAAACATATTATTTTCAAAGTTTTGTCTTATTTTAGAATTGTTAAATATTGTTGAATCATGGGTACTTCATGGCCATCTAGCTACAACATTCAGGATTTTCAAGTTTGCATCACAAATGAATTGTCCATTAATTGAAAAATACCCTTTCCTGTTTCTAAATATCTCTGGATCATTTCCACCTAAAATACATGTATATTATATGCATAATATCAATTGATGGTATTTTATTTCTGACCTGGGGATATTATTTTAAAATGAGAGCAATCAACAGCTCCAATCACTTTAGGAAATGCTGCAATATCAAAAAACTTCTGGTATGTAATCTGCACTGATTGCATTTCAGTTGGGAACTTTATATAGTTGGCAGATAATCGGGCAATAGCTTCAGATACTTTAACAATAATTCTAGATATAGTTGAAGGATGCATTCCATGAAATCTGCTACTGTATCTAAATGACCTCCTGTGGAATACAACCTCAAACAGGCCAGTAATTGATTTATGGGAGACACACAATTATTACTGTAAACATATAGATGTAGAAAAGGCAAATTCAGTGCAATTGCTATTACATATCTAATGGATATTCCAAATCCTCTTCTATTCGAATAAGTAAATCTTGCACACAGTCTTTGCTCAACCTAAACCGTTTTCTAAATATAGCACCATCCATGTTCTCGAAGTAATTCATTCTTTGGTTTACTTGGCGAGGAATTCCATATTCTAATATATACAGTATATTTAAGTCATCTTCATCTGGCTCCTCAATGTCTTGATCAAGCAATATATCATTCATAATTTTATATACAAACGGTCACTTTCTGATCTCTTAACCTATTCGTGTATAATATTGAAGAGCATGTTGCACATGCGCCAATACTTAAACCGTACTTTACGTAGAGTTTAATTTTAACTATTGATTTACATTTTAATCTTTTGTTAAGACCTCCGTGCAACTAAAATTCCGATTTAACTAAGATTTAATTTTAATTATAATTTAACTTGATTTAACTAGGGACGGTGCAAACGGCTGTTAGTCTTATATGATTGCGTGCTTGCGTTTGTGTAAGTATATAAGGCAAAACGGCCGATATCAAATAACGGTGGTTCCATATAACTAATACGTCTATAATCTATACGGAACAATGGGGCATTGAATAACTTTGCTGATCTGTCGTCTCGTCAATTTTTTTTCATTCTAACAATAGTGTTTGTCGCATGGTCTATACATATACATTAGATTTATAAACATAAATGTTTATGTAATAAGCGCGTACACGTTCATGTAACTGAAGAAAATAAAACTACCTCAAGGCCAAGGACATACGCCTCGTACTCAGTTGTGTAAGTAACAATTCTATTATGTCGGATAAATATAGTTAATAGTACTTTAAATGTCGTAATTTTGCTGGATAGCTTGTATGAATTTACATGTACATACATAATATAAATAGTATTTATTGCTAGATTGTCATATTTTATATTTTCCTTGAACAATGATTTTGTAAAAATTGTTTCCTTTTATCTTATTGTTTAATCAGATTTGGTAAAAAAATGACGCACCGTTGATTCTGATCAATTTAAATAGAAAATTATTAGATATACAAATTTGGATATCTTTCCAAGATAAATAATTATTTCCGAGTATATTTGCATGATTGAAAAATATTTATAATTCTACAAATATTAGTAAAGATATGATGAAAAAAAAACAAGTACTATCGTGATAAGGAAAGGAATTTGTGCTAAGGAAATTGTCAAAAATAATGATTGATTAATGAATATACGAGGAAGCGTTTTTATATTCGCGGAATGGGGGATAAGAGGTGGAAATAAAAAAACCAAATTCTTTTTCTTTTTCAATATATTCACCTGCAAGACGGATACATTTTTCACATCTTTCAATTAATTTATTTATACCCTCATAAAAAAATGATTTCTCTTTATCTGCAAAATACGCCGAAACTGCCTCCTTGACTTCATCATCGGCAGTAAATTTTTTACCCCGCAGCTCTTTTTTCATTTTCGGAAACAGGTAATTATCACTCGGGGCCAGGTCTGGGCTGTAGGGTGGGTGATTCACAATTTCGAAGCCCACCTTATGCAGGGCAATTGGGCTCTTGTGGACGGGCGCGTTGTCGTGCAAAAGCAGCACACCTTTCGTCAATTTTCCCCGTCTTTTCTCTTTAATGGCTTCTTTTAGTCGCTCTAATATTGAAGCGTAATATTCTCCGGTTATAGAAACACCTTTATCTTTATAATCAATCAACAATATTCCTTCCGAGTCCCAAAATACCGTTGCCATGAGTTTCTCAGCTGATTGTGACACTTTACATTTCTTGGGAGGTGCTGTGCCCTTTTTATGCCACTGCATGGAGTCTTGTTTGGACTCAGGTTCATAATGATGAACCCAAGTTTCGTCTCCAGTAACGATTCGACTCAATACACCATCCTTGTCTTCATTACAGAGATCCAAAAATGCACGCGAACACTCTACGCGCTGTTGTTTTTGCGGCGGCGTGAGCATTCTCGGCATCCATCTTGCGCTGACCTTAGACATGCCGAGATGATCGTGTAGGATTTTAAAAATTGTTGTATCGGATACTCCAACCATTTCTGCGAGTTGTTTCTTCTTTAGTCGAGCATCTTCGAGTACAATTTTTTCAACTTTTTGGATAAGTGCTGGCGTGGTCACCTCAATGCTTCTGGCCGGCCTCGGGTCGTCTTCAAGGGATTCCCTTCCTTGTTTAAATAAACTATGCCACTTATACACCATGGTTTTTCCTGGACAAGAGTCGCCGTAAACCAATGACATCTCATTCATTATGGTCGCGACTGATTTTCCTTGCCTGGTAAGGAACTTTATTCGATTTTTTCCATATTTCACTTTTCACTCCTGATTATGTTACTTGGTTGACGATAGCTCAAAGACTAACTGTCTAATAACAATGAAACTTCGTATTTATACTAATTATGAGTGGATGCACAGACCACGCCCCCAATGCGCCTAATCACCCCCTACAACCCGCTCATTCCACGAATATAAAAACGCTCCCCCGTATATTGATGGACTTTGGAAATAATCGCGAACACGGGGTTTTTTTTCCATATTTCACTTTTCACTCCTGAAACTTTGTATTTATACTAATTATGAGTCGCTGCACAGGCCACGCCCCCAATGCGCCTAATCACCCTCCTACAACCCGCTCATTCCGCGAATATAAAAACGCTCCCTCGTAAATAATCAAACCTTTAGTATGATTATTTAAACATATTTGATTTTATTCTGATTCACTATCGCGTGTTGCTGTCTATTTGTTACATCTAGTCAATGTTATCAATGGAATCAACTACTTTGACAAGCAGGATGATCTGCTACTAAACAGATTGTGACCCATTTTGCCCCATTTTCTTGTTGTGCACGACGAGGGTGATCTAAGAAGTTTCTGACCTAAAAAAGACACAAGTTTTTCTTAAATTTTTTTTCGACAAAGTCTTTTTGTAAGTTTACGAAGGTAGTGGCCTCCTCATTTGACGAAAATCTGTGTCCTATGAGCTCACTTTTTAGATTAGAGAACAAAAAGACTAGATCTGGGGAGTAAGGAGGGTGGTTAAGCAGTCCAAACAGTAATTCTTGGATTTCCGCCATGGCAACCGCTAAGGCGTGAGACGGCACATTATCTTGGTGAAACCACTTGTTTTTTGCAAATGTCGCCGTTTTTTTAGCAATTTTGGCCTTTAGCTGCTCAGTTAAAGATGTGAAGTATGCTCCTGTAATAGTTTTTTCTGTTTGAAGATAATCGATTAACATAACTCCTTAATTATCCCAAAAAATGGTCGCCATCACTTTCCCCAGTCGAAAAAAACAGTTCTTGCTTCTTTTTTGAACCGATTCCCCATTCCCAATCCACTATTTTGATTGTATTTTTATTTCGGACTAAACTGTGCTTGGAACTGTTTATTCGAACACGTTTTTGATCTCACGCGGACAGTTTTCTCATGGTTAAATCTTGATTCAATATGTGACAAAGACGTTCTTTTGCTATCTTTCTCACTTTAATTCGACCGTTGTTCAGCACTATTTGGTGAACTTTAGCGATCTTATCGTCAGTAGTTACAGTTTTTGGACGTCCCGAACGCTAATCATATCTCAAGCTCGTACGACGACGTCTTAATTCTGCTGCTCAAAATTTCATAGTGGTAAATGATGATGCAAAGCATCACAAACTAATATTTAATGACGGCTCGATACACGATTTTGTCCATTTTCACATCGACTTACTCAAATGATTGTCAAACGACAACTGCGCGTCCAAAATGGCTAAAATTTTGGTGAGCACCTGTCAATAGATGTGTAACCTTATTACCCAGCTTTTATTGATGAGTCCTGCCATCTTCATGTTGGGGTCGGAAACATTTCAGACCACCCTCGTAGATATTTCTTTATTCCTGGAGTATAAGATATTTATAATTATAATATATTTCTTTTTGATATGTCTAGGCTTTCGTAAATCATTGTGTTGTTTTTTATGTTATTTACAAGTACATGGTTTAATTAATATCACCAGGATTAACCAGGCTTACAAAGGAGGATTCGGGTATATTTATATTTAACTGCTCCTCATATGAAATAAAATCATTACATTATGGTTCTTCACAACGACCACATCCCCTTACGTCGGTACCAAGTGGACACTTATAATGGTCTTCTACCGGATATGTAATTATATTAGATAATTTAATAGACAAACTGGGCACCACATTTTATAATATTGTAAAATAGACTTTATAAAATGACTATCAGGTAGCATGTAACGTTTGTAAAACGTTTTACAAAGGTTTCCTAAGCGTTAGCAGAGACGTTTATATAACGTTTAGGAAACGTCTTAATGTCACAAAAATCAAACGTTATAATTTAACGTTCCATAAACGTTCTGTAAACGTTACACGAGAAACATTTTACTAACGTTGGAAAATGCAAAAATATTTTTATAAAAGAATACATTAAATTTTGACACTTGTCACTAAATTTCCATAGCTTAGTTTCTGATAACGATGAAACTACAAAAATATGTAACATATCCGAAATAAATGAATGTATAAACAGAACATGAATGAACAGTAAAGTGAAGAATATGATGTAAATTCGTATTCCATCAAAAAAATAGGAAGGTAAATAAACAGTTATAAGTTAATTTTCTAATTTCTACAACATAAACTCCGTATCATTATTCATTATCTATTAAAAAGTTTATAGGTATCAGTCATATAACGATGTCTTCTTAACGTTACATTAATGTTTAGCGAGTAACGTTTAGGCAACGTTATTTTAACGTTTATAAATGTTGAACGTTGCAAGTAACCTTTATTTAACTTTTAAAAACGTTTTCGTGCTACCCGGGTAACATTATTCTCGAAGTCAGTGAGGTAAGCTAATTATACCTACATTTCTAAATAAAAATAATAATGATAAATACATCGTATACAATTGCAAGTATACCAGGTTGGCAACACAAAAACTACAATGATTTCGTAACTCATCCCAACTGCTATCATAATAAGTTATCATTGTAAACACGTTTTGATAATTGGTTTTATCTGCTTGCCTTTATTCCTTCCATTTGTTGCCATGACCAGTATTTCTTTTTCTATAATAAAAGATTTTTTATTAATTCGATAATATAAAATGTTTAATGGTTGTACAATACACACTATGCTAATGTAACCTTTACCTATTAGATGTAATTTTTTTACAACTAAATAGATTATTATGAAGTTACGTAGCCAATGTAGACAACATTACAGTCTTATCAAATGAAATTTAGCGTTAACAAGCTGGTAAACATGACCCTTGAACACCTCGTACATACATACATATGTAAATACATTTCTCCAATATTTATTGTATTTAGGAAAATATGCCTATGAAATAGAATTTTTATTAAAAACTTTAATTATATGTGTACGTAGTATGTAGTTTTATTATTTCAAATATTAAATATCAAAATAATTATCTCTATAAGAGAAGAGAAAGAAATGATTCTTAAGGTGTTGTATATTGCTTTTAAAATGTTGTTTTGTTGTCGTTGGAGTTGGGCTATATTCTTTTTGGTTGTGTTTTCCCAGATGTTGATTAGGTAAGTGTTTCTTGATGTGAAAAAAGTGTGGGATATAGATTTTTTTATGTGTTTTATTTTATTCACTGCAGCAATAGTTTTGGCATTTTGTTCTATTCATTGTGTTCTGGATTTTCAGTCCCAAATATGTTGTGTCTTTGACTTCTTCCAGTTTTTGATTTTTTAATTTTATTGTTATTTTTTGTTTTTCTCTTTTATTGCTATACATATATCATATATTCTGTTTTCTTTTCATTTATGGTAAGTAAGTTGTTAAATCACTATTCTTCAAGAATTTTCAGGTCTTCATTTATATTTTGTTCTATGTGTTTGGTATTACGACTGGAATATAGTATACATCATATATCATCTGCGTATGCGTATAAATTTCCATTAAATGTCTGTTCTAAGAGATTATTCATATATACGGTGTATAAAATTGGGGGTAGATTTCCCTCTTGCAGTATTCCAAAATCAGCATACATAGGTTCACCTGTAATACCATTTACTCTTGTTATTTGTTTTGTGTTATAAATATATGTCTTCATCATGTTCGGCTCTTGATTTTGAAATCCATATAATTGTATTTTCTCTATTAATTTATCCTTAGATATCGTATCAAAGGCGTTTTTCATGTCTATAAAGACCACAGCAACTGTTTTCTTTTGATCAAGTCCTTTTTTAATAGCATTAGTCAAGTCATATGCTGCTCACATTGTACTGGATCTTGGCTGGAATGCATATTGTCCGTAATTTATGTTGTTGTGTGTTTGTACTACATGTCCATTATTTGTTTTTGTGTAATCTTTTTCAAAATTTTGTTCATTGTAGATAGTAGAGAAATGGGTCTATAATTTTGCAGTTCTAGTGTATTACCTTTCTTATTATTTCTATTTCTCGTCACTACACACAAGAGATACAGAAGTATTGTACCCATTGGTAGGTACTATTATGCCGGTCTTGATATAGTCTGGGTGTATTCCTGGTGGGCAGTTTATTTGCGTTTTGTTTGATTATATTGTTTGGGATTGTTCTTCCCTTGTGTCTTTGAATGTGAGAAGAGGGATGTGTTTTATTGTGAATGTGGTTTGTGAACTTCTGTTATAGCTCTCTATTTGTTTTTGAGTTAACTTGTTTCCAATTGTTATGAAATATATATTAAAATCATTTGATATTAAATGATATCGAAAGCTTCCACGGTCTGAGTCTCTGTTATGAGAGCTCCCGGGTTTTCACTGCGTCATAGTAAAGTACATATATACAATAAAAAATAAAATAAAACAAAAATGAAAATGAAAAATACAAAAAATATACAGAGTGTTAGTAAATAAGTGCGACAAACTTCAGGGGGTGATTCTGCATGCAAAAATAATGACAGTTTGCAATATAAACGTCCGTCCGCAAATGCTTAGTTTCAGAGATATAGGGTGTTAAAGGTTTTCTTAAAAACTGACGAATATTGCTATGAAACCGGTCGAGATAGGCAAATGAAATTTGGTGGGTTTTAAGAGATGGTTATTGCGCATTTCTTGACATCCAACCAAGAATTTTATATTCATCATTGGCGTGCATACGGGTAATGATCTTAATTTTTTAAAGAAAAAAATGGTACGCCACTGAGATATTTCAAATTATAAATCATTTTGGAATTTGCCATTCAATTTGTGATAAAAAACCTCTCTTGCCTTTTTTTCGTGTGAGGCGCCGTTTTTATGCAAAAAATAAAACAACGTGTATTTTTCATTTCTTTAATACATGATCTAGTAGGTTACTGAACCACTGAACTCTTTAATACAATAACATTAAACTAGAACAATATCAGAAAATAACACTAAAAAAATGTTAAGTAAACGTAAAGCTACAATAAATGTTGAAAATGATCTCCCTCAGACATGACACAATTTTCAACTCTTCGCCTCATTGATTGTTGTATTCGCGCAAAAATTCCTGGTGTATTTCTTATTGTCTGACAGCCGGCTATAATTCGATTCCTAAGGTCATCAACATTTTCGATGGGAGTGGAATAAACTAATGACTTAAGAAAACCCCAAATGCAAAAATCTAAAGGATTTAACTCCGGTGATCGAGCAGGCCAATGTTCCGCACCTCCCCTACCTATCCAACGATTTGGATACACTGTATCTAAGTGATTACGTACATTAATGCTAAAATGAACTGGTGCGCCATCATGCATGAACCATAAGTGTTGTCTCAGCTGTAGAGGAATATCTTTAAGAAGACCAGGTAACTCTTGCTGAAGGAAATTAAGGTAAGATTCGCCTGTTAGTCGTAGTGGGAGGAAATATGGACCGATTAAATGAGCATCAATTACCCCAAGCCATACATTGACTGAAAAGTGATGCTGAAAATGAGCTTCAAAAATTCCATGTGGATTTTCCTCAGCCCATAAGTGATTATTATGGAAATTTCGTATACACTGTCGTCCCAAATTAGTCTCTTCAGTAAACAAAACGCCATTTAAAAATTAGGAATTTGAGCGATTTGATGAAGGATCCATTGGCAAAAAAATAGGCGGGGTAAAAAGTCTCTAGGTAGTAGAGCTTGCACACGTTGAATATGAAACGGATACAATTGCTGTTCTTTAAGAATTTTGAATTCAATATGTTGGCGATTTTTCGAGTACTTATTTCAGGTGACTCCGCTATTAACTCGAGAACTTCTTCTTCTAGTTGCATAGTTCGTACTTCTCGAGGGCGCCCGCAGTCAGCTGTTTGTTTCTTAAATTTTAACCATTTTCGCGCAAGCGTTGGTGAAGACGAGCAAATATTGTGTGATGAGGTACCCTACGTCCTGGACACAACTCAGCATACAATCGTCCAGCTTGCCGACCATTTCCATTACTTGGACCATAGACAAAATGCATGTCTGTTAATTTTGCATTTGAAAAATTTTCCATTATTTTCAATAAAAGAAAAATTAATTACTTATTAACAATAATTTTATAGCTAAGTAAAAGCTTAATAATGATGAGTTGCTATTTTGACACTTCGTTAAAATATTTATATTTAACAATCCATTGATATTGAATGTCGACAGTAGCCTACTAAATAATGTATTAAAGAAATGAAAAATACACGTTAAAATGTTTTATTTTTTTGCATAAAAACGGCGCCTCACACGAAAAGAAGGCAAGAGAAGTTTTTTATCACAAATTGAATGGCAAATTCAAAAATGATTTTTAATTTGAAATATCTCAGTGGCGTACCTTTTTTTTTCTTTAAAAAATTAAGATCATTACCCGTATGCACGCCAATGATGAATATAAAATTCTTGGTTGGATGTCAAGAAATGCGCAAGAACCATCTCTTAAAACCCACCAAATTTCATTTGTCTATCTCGACCGGTTTCAGAGCAATAAATAAATCGTCAGTTTTTAAGAAAAACTTTAAGACCCTGTAACTCTGAAACTAAGCATTTGCGGGCGGACGTTTATATAGCAAACTGTCATTATTTTTGCATGCAGAATCACTCCCTGAAGTTTGTCGCACTTATTTACTAACACCCTGTATATACAACTTCTCCACTAATGTAAGTGGGTTCTTCAGGAGCAAAACTAAACGCGATAATTCGACGTGTCAGCCACGCTAGAGGTTTTCGCCTCTAGCGTGGTTGACACGTCGAGTTACCGTGACCTCCTGGCGCCCCTCACCTAGTTTTGCTCCTGAAGAACCCACTTACATTAGTGAAGAAACGTCGAGTTTGAGTAAGTTGTATATATATTTTTTGTATTTTTCATTTTCATTTTTGTTTTATTTTATTTTGTATTGTATATAATTATGTACTTTACTATGACACGGTCAAAACCCGGAAGCCCTCATTTGATATTGTTTTGGCTCTGTCGTAATTGTTCCAACTTCTTTCATTATTTCAATGATCTTCGTACTGGATGTCTTTTTCTGCTTTGCCTATTTGGTTTTTTATGATTCTCCATAGCTTATTGGGATCTGTATGATATTTTTGCATCAACTTTGGCCAATATTGGATTTTAGTATTTTTTGTTAGTTGACTTGTATATTCCTTCTGATTTTTATATTTTCGTTGATCCAGTAACAGTCTTGCCTTCTTTTTATTTTTATGTTTCCTTGGTTTTCTTCTATAATGTTTTGAATTTTCTTTGTCTTCAATACTTGTTATGTTTTTTGTGTCCGATATTTCGTTAGAAATTTGTTTGTAGTCTGTTTTCAAGATTTGCTCATATATGTATGTAGTTGTTTTTTCGGTCAAAGTTATGATTAATTTTAACTAAGAAGCGATTGTGATCAGAGAGGTCTGTTTGAAGTGCTTTGATTTTTTTAATCTTTTGTTCAACATTAGTTATGACATGATCCAAAGTGGTGTCTTTTTCGTTAGGATTTTTCCTCGTGTAGTATTTTCTTTTAATATATTGCTATATTCGGTTGTTGTTTTTTTCCCATAATATTTATATTGAAATCTTCTATAAGTATGTGGTTCTTTTTTCTATTTATGATGTGGTGTTTTAGGACCAAATTTTTTTAAGAACTAGATTATGATTAATATGCTATTATTATGTTAATTAAAGGTTTAAATATTCTTCTAGAATATTAACGAATTATGTACTACAATATTATCATCATCATCTTTGGTATGATATCTGTATTAAAACAGAACCTATCAACTCAAATGACAGATAATATCTACATACTTGTATCAAGTTTCATTTAGCGGTAACAAATCACTGGTCAGTCACCGGTAGCTTTCCGATAAGCTTACTGAATGCGACCAATGTAATCCTATTTCTTGACCTTGTACAAGCGGACCTGCATTTCATCGTACTTATCGCGTAAAAAAAGATATAAGTTGAGTCTAAAACTGCTGATACACCTACTTGTATGATATGTAATATCTTTTGAAGTTAAAGCTGTTTAATATAAATAAACATTTTACAGGTATAACATAGCCACAATATTTAATACAATAAAGACTTATCGTCGTAGACCTCGTGCGCGTTGTTTCATCCATTGTTTAATGTTTAGAATTTTCAAATTGTACGCTTATACTGTTATCGCGAGCTCCCATTCGATAAGATTCAAATAAAAGAATTCCTATACATATTGTATATAGTTGATGCGTGCGCGTTGAGTGAGTGAGTGAATATACCTAAAAATATCCATATGTCTCCTCCTCCTCCTCCGCTTGTTCGTTTGACGACAGAACGCACACAAATACACATACATATAAATTTTATTATCGGCATGTTCCTCAGTTACAGTCAGTTGTAGTTCAGTCACTGCGTGGTGAGGTTGTACAGCTATTTCTCGTCACTACACACAAGAGATACAGAAGTTATTTCGAGTCGACGCCATTATTTGATGTTCCTAAAACCACCAATACGTATGGCTAGTGGTTATTCTACGATCACAAAAAGAATTTCCATGTTGTATTTGGAAAAGTGCTTTGAATATTGCCGAGCACAGCACAGGGAATAAATTTCAAGAAGAATCCGAAGGAGATTCCTGGTTAAGATCAATTATTTTTTGTCGAGGTATCTTTGGATTGCGAAATATTACGAAAAATGGTGCAAAAAACATTTGCATTGCCACCGGCGGAGATCCAATATAAGAGTTTTAAATTCCTGATCACGGATCAACCGACGAATCAAAATATGAAGAATTACGTACGAGAATTGCGAAAATATAACGTTTTGGCCGTGGTGCGCGTTTGCGAAGCTGATTACGATATCGAAGAGCTATCGAAAGAAGGAATACAAGTCTACGACCTTGTGTATAGCGATGGAAGTTATCCACCACGTGATGTCGTCGATGAATGGTTCGAATTGCTCCGAAAACAATCCGTGGAAAATCCAGACGCGTATGTTGCCATTCATTGTGTTGCTGGTTTAGGCAGGGCGCCTGTTATGGTGGCATTGGCTTTGATGGAATTAGGATTGAGCTATGAAGATGCCGTCGAATTAATTAGGGAGAAAAAACGTGGAGCTATCAATACGAAGCAGCTCGATTATTTGGAAAAGTATCGACCAAAATCTAGGCTAAAATTGAAGAATGCCAATCCAAACTCATGTTGCCTATCGTAAAATTGCCTAATTTGTAGTATAAGTGACTAATTTCAAAGAAGGTATTAATTTATATTTAAATTATTTCATTGTGAATGTTTCTCAGTTTTGACATTAATCTTGTTCATGCAGTATTGTTCTTGTTACTATATTTTACACCATTACTTTTTTATCGACAATTTATTTATGTAATGTAATGTTTGACAATAGAAAGGTCTTAATCGCAACATGTATTTGAATTTGTAAATTTGTATTTTTTATAAATAAATTTGTGACATTTCCATCATCATATGTGAATATGTACTTGTTTTATTTAATAGTCCTTAGTATTACTTTTGGTTAATATTGCTTCACGTGTCGCACGCATGTAAAATCTATTCCGGGAACATTAAAGACTAATCAAACGTAAATTACAAATGTTAATGTTTAGCATTCGTCAAATGTTTATAAACTTATACATAATCGAAAATTTATTATTTTCTGTTTTGAGGAAATCTACTGACGTCAATATTATTAAGTAAACTTTGAATGCGCGTCAACAAGACGAATTTAATTGTTATTTTATTTGTATCCGGATAAACAATTATTTGCGACCGATCTAGATAATTCAATCGTTATGATAGATAAATTCTCAACAAGAGAAAGCTATGTTTAAGGAATTTGTGTAATTGACGTAGAATCCGCGTTATATTTGTTCATACGTTAACCTTGTTTTGTATTTTTAAATGTCAACCAATGTCACGTAAACAACTGTAGTAATGTAAATAAAGTAAAATCTTTTATGGAAGTAAATAAGGAGTGTATTTATGACAGATGTAAATATGTTTTCAGGTCTGTATATTTTTCAAAATATTTTGGAGATCTAATGTATTTTAATTCAAATTAGGAATTTTTTGTTTTCAATCTGACAATTGTTTAACACAACAAACCAGCAAAACAGGCGACTACATTAGCGGATTAGCGACAGAAATAAGAAGGGTATGAAACTAGGCTCAGTCGGTAAATTAAACTTATCACGGTTTTTGCCTGTTAACATAAAAGTATCAATGAATCTAGTTCAATAAATAAATTACAATTTATATGAGAGTAATAAATTTATCAGAAATATGTTTATTAAAATATTGTTGTCTTTTTTCTTCTTTTTTAATTTTCCCTTTTGATCATCTTCCTTTCGTTTTAAGTATTCTTTCCTCTTGGTATAAGACAAAACGTTTTTTAAATGAGTAGCTACATATACTTAATATGCTTTCTCAAGTCTGTAATTAGTTATGAAATTCTGTAGTAGTTTCAACTGTTAACATCGATCTTTCTTCCATATTATTAGCAGATGAAATTTCTAGAAGTGGAATTATCTTTGACATCAGCTTGTTTTGGTGGTTGCCCCACACTTTAACAAACTTTCTTTGTTCATAACTATGTATTTTTATGTGGAGAACAAGTTTCAAGTCAATTTTGTCTTGGGATCAAAAAGTATTCAGTGAAAAAGATTATAAAATCGATCTGAATATTCCGTTTTTAGTTTATCGGAAAAACTTGCAACAACAGATCCTCTAGGCCCAGCGTTTTGTGATCCAAACAAATATTTTTGTCTTGATAAGGCTAAATACTGATCAAGTATCCATTTGATAAATTTAGTGACTAAAATTTAAATTCAAAACGGATCGGTTTGGCTAACATCCTTTGTCTGCATGGGGGGTGACTATAATATCTATATCAACATTTTCTTTGTGATCTTAGCAAACTTATTTCTTTTGTTTAAATCTGCACTGTTGGCAAAATAAAGCGAGACATTGCTGCAGACACTTCCATTTCATCAACAGTAATTTGAGATTGAGATTCAACTTTTTTTTTTAATCAGACGCGCTAGTCTGCTGTGACGTGTTATGAAGAAATGTATTATCAAACAGTAATTCATACAACTCTACATTTAACGGATTATATGTCGCCTCCTTTACTCTTTCTTTGTTGGTACTTTATTCAACTTTGATATGAGGTTGAAATACATGATTGCCGATAATACATTTAATGCCATCTCTTTGCCACTAACAAAAAATAGTCCGATTTTGGAATATGTGTGGAACCTGACAGTTTAATCTACCTTGACAACAAGAACAATTGTTCGATTTTGATCCAACAATCTATTTCCTTATTCTGTTGTAGAATATTATGTTCATTGTTTTCATATCAGAGACTTTCTCTGGATAATGGTTTTGTGATTAGTTAGTTGGTATCTGCTTGTATATTTTCCAATGGTCGTACACTCTCTACCAGGGCTGAGTTGGTAACTCCAAGCTCTCCAATCCTCATGGGGTAGCTCTTACTGGCTATGAAATGTGATGGAAACTTACGGATGATGTCTTCAGGGATGTTGGTTTGAAGATACCGTCAAAACTCCACGAGGCAATTTTGACACATCGTGCATTTTTTTCATTTTTATTACTTTTTTCCTTTTTTTTTGCTTATTCTTAATGCTGCTTTCTATTGTTACAGATACCTCTGTGAAATGTATCCTTTAGTTAGCAAGTGGATGTATTATAAACGCTTTACTTTTTTCTTTTATTTGGAGTTGCTTTTTCGAAATCTTTTATTTGGCGTTTGGGCTTCTTTGATACTACGACGCTTGAAAATCCATTTCTTCTCAAAATTGAGAAGTGTGTCAAAGTAGCCCCAAACCCGGGGTAACTTTGATAAAGCCATTTTTATGTTTTATAGTTTTAAATATTGGTTTTAAATTAATTTGGAGTACAGCAATCGATTCAACAAGCCCTATTTGTTATGTCTACGTTATTTTAACAAAATTTAGTTAATAGTTAGGGTGTAGTATTGGGAAAATATTCGAAAAAGGTGTCAAAGTTTTGACGGTAATTTGCTGGTTTCTGTGCGATCATATTTTGGGCCTTCTTAACCACAACTCAAGTGGGGAAGGGGGTGGAGAAGGGGGTTGGTTCGGACCCAATCCACCTCTCTCCACAACGATGGGGTTGGTGATGGAGGGCATATTTCTGTTGGGAATCGCTTCGACGATCGACGGTTCCGACAAACCAGGGGACGCCGGGAAGGTAATCATGAGCAATGTCCTGTTTTGTTGGGCTTCGAGACGCTTTAGATGTGACTTTGCACGACAGGATCAAAACAGTGCATCGTGTGTGCGGATTGGTCTTAGAAAAATGAGATATGTCATCAGTTTGATATTCAGGGAAAGCAGACGATTTTGTATACTTTGTTGCTCGCAAAGGGTGTTTGTTTTAAAGTTTGATCGCAGGTGTATTGTGTTGACAGTTTTAAGATTTCAGTTTCGCCAACTTTATTCATGTTGTTCCAGCTAGTTCAACTTTCATTTTTCTTTTGCAGTTTCTTCGCTTCTTGGAGATTTTCGATTTAAACGGTTTGTTTTGTTTATGATTTTTATTCTTGTTTTAATAAAGTTTGATCAGGTTTTCTTGAGTTCACCTAACCCATTTAGAGATTTTTGTATTGTGTTGACAGTTTGTTAAGATTTCAGTTTCGACCTGATGGCAACGGTTTTCATGTTATTTAGGTTTGTTTCATTTTGCAGGATTTACTGGCAGCCAAAAGGCTGTTGAAGATTTCTTCGGTTGAGCCATTGAGGGCCATGAAGTGTTTCGATATTATTTAAATATTCTTAAAGCGCCCATTTTTTTGTCATTTCTATTAAAAGCACAGCTACACATGACAATTCTCAGATATTTCAGGAAGTAAGTATGGTAGTAGTACTAGTACAACTAGAATAAAAAAATATACTAATCCTATTTGGCATCTGGGATAACATTTAAAATTTCAACTCTCGAAAAGAGGCGGTTGAAGCAATTCTAAATAAGTAAACATCAACATTTAACCACAACTCGAAAACAGATATTGAATCTAATTCAATTATGCGTGAAAGATTTATGAAGCACATAATATAACATTCGGTAATTTTGTTACTCATCGTAAAAAATTTTACACGCATATTCTCACTGAAACTGTTATAAATTACAATCTATACGAGTCACAACTTAAAATTAACATAAATACCGTTTTTGAGCGACATTAAAGCGCATCAGAGCCTTGATTTATAACGTCATTTCAAATCATCCTGATACAGCTTGTGGTAAACTTAATCTAATGAAATTTAAGTACTTGGGTGGGTCGGATGAGCTGTTTTGAAATAACCTATCCCGGTATATTCGATATCGAAAAGAAATTTAGTATAACGTGAAAATGACGGACGAACTTGGTAATTAATATAATCCACTATTACCCAACGAATAAATTGCGTCCGGTGTTTGCGTAGGCGTTTAGTTAGCTTTTGTTCGTTGTGTGAATGAACGATTAATATCGAGTGTGTTGTTTATAACCTGGAGTTATACCGCAATTTTCTTGTAATTCGTAATGGGGATCGTTCAAGATTAAATTCATTACAATAAATTTTGTAACGCTGATTAAAATCATCCATTTTCATGTTTCCGTTCTAAAACATTATTTTTAATTTTGCAATAATTTATCGATTATATCGATAAAGTTTTAACAACGTCGGTTTATTTCCATAATAACTCAAAAAACTCGACGATCTCGGGCAGATTTCTACGAAAAACAAGGTCAATCTCGCCATTCTATCGAGCATCCATTAGACATCGAATGGAACATAATATCCCAAGCGTAATTGGGTTAATTGCGAATTTTCCTCTCTAGCCATTATATCTCAGGTTTCTATGTCGTTATTCAATAGTAATGGTCGTATTTTCTGCTCTACCGTGAAACTGCACTAGGCTATCCAATCAGGTCGTGCGGTAATGCGGCCTTCAAAACGTTTAGAATTATATCATCCGATTGTATGAGAAAGTGAAACGCGAATGGATGAGTACAATTCTCATCTGATCGATTTGAATGATTGGAAATGTTACGCAAATGTTGTGCGAAACGTGCATGCATAAAAGAGCAACGTAAGAATTTAATGTGATAAGCAAATATTGATTTTTTTTGTATTTATCTGAATATGACTAATATTGGGTTAAGATAGAATGAATACAAATTACAAAATATAAGCCAGACGACTGGAATGTTGTATTTATTGTTCGTCATTGGAATTTATGAATGGAATATTGCATATAATCAGTAATAATTCTGCGGTTCAACATAATAGTTTTCTTATGATGCAGAATAATACGTGGAATTCCGTGCAATTTGGTAAATTTTTTTGTGTAAAATTGTTGAATTAAGACAGCATTATTGCGAATTCCAACACGAGGGTCACGCTATATATTTTGAGATGCTACGAAACTAGAGAAGTAGGTAAATGATATTCTTAATTATATTAAAAACCATAAAAAATACAAAATTAAAGATATTAAGGTAAATTATAATTAATTACAATTGTACAATTTTGCTAAACAAAAATAATAACCTATTAAACAAATATTTCGTATTTATGGTGATGTTTTATTTATTCTATTGCTGTGACAAAAACAATGTCAATCTCTAAGAGCAAATGTATATAATTGGACATCATGATTTTTATGACTCACCTGCGCCTAAAATAATTATCATGCCCGTGCTTTTCCTTTAAGAATAAACCATTAATATACTTACCGCTTGTTTGTCTAAAAAATGCGAGCAAACGTAAAGAAGTGATTGATTTTTTTTTTGAAAATGACAGCTATTATCAACTAAACGCTATTTATCATAATTTCTAATTAATTTAATTAAAAAATGGCTTTTATGGAGTTTTTAAAAATAAAATAAAACGTCTTATTCGATACGAAAAAACCCACCGTGATTATGCTCTTTGAATGACCTTGTATAATGTAAAATATTAAATTATTTCTCATATTAAACAATTTTACAACTTAGGGAAGTTATATTCATATTTGAATTTTTTAATAATAGATTTAAATTCTCCTCATTTAAACTCCTTGAAACTGTATTTCTGTTTACATTAAATCGAGTTCCAGTATGTGACAAAAACGACTGTAAACTTTTTTTTGCTAATACGTCGCCCGTAACATTATTAGTTTAAACCTATGCACAAAGCAGTTGGATTTTAGACGGGATGTGGGGAAGATGCTTTCGATATTCATTTAATTTAATATAAATTGTAAAAGTGATAAAAATGAACATTTTTTTAATTAACTTAAAACTGTGTGAAAATTAGTGCAGTGTTACATCATACCAAAGACTGATCTAAGGTAGGTCAAATTATTATTTCTACAAAACATTTCTAAAAATATTTCCTTTGTTTAATTGCTTGAAAACAGTGTTATCCAAAAAATTTAATTCGTTTTTACATTAAATAAACACTACAACATGCGTGGCTAAATCGATCCGTAATTCTAACTTTGAATTTAATCCGTGCAAATTATTTATGTTGAGGTATGAGGTATGCCCTTAAAGCGTATTAGATATTCAGTAATAAATATTTCTTCACTTTTATGAAATTTCAAAAATAAAATAAGACTGGTTATTCCATAAAAAAAAATTAAAAATAGTTATATTCTGCTCATTTAAACTTGTTGAAACTGTGTTTTTGATGTTTACATAAAATCGAGTTCCAGTATATCACAAAGACGATTTCAAACTTTTTTTGGTGATGCGTCACCCTATAACGTTGTTGGTGTACACCAAGGCAAAAAGAAGTTTTTAGGTGCGATGTGGTTAAGATGATGTTTTAATTAACGTAAAATAGCGTGAAAATAAATAGAGTGTTATATAATTATACCATAGTGTCATTTAAGTTGGTAAGTCAAATTATAGTTTTTATAATTATAATTTCTATAAATTTTATTATCATGCCTGCTTTCTTTCAATTCGTCTTGCGTTAAAAATTTGGAATTTGTTTAGTATTAAAAATACAAATAGCTTTTCTAGTTGCAAATTCATTGATAACATCACTTAAATTATTATAATATACTATAATAATTATAGCTAGATTTAACAAATTACTCTAAGACATTGCATCCCGTAAATAGTTTTTTATAACTTTTAATTTAGAAAACGACATTTCTCCAGTAGCGACAGATACAAGGAGAGTAGCAAGAATTTTGAGAGTATACATAAGTTCGAAAAAGCAAAATGTAAATTTATTGCTACAAAATAATTTAGAATTTCCATAGGCGTTGTGTCCTCACTTACCAGTGATTTGAAAGTATTTATTTCTTCGAACAGCTCTGCACCGTTAATGTATTTGTTGTTTTCGTCCGTTAAATATATGTCTAAATCGAAACAGCTTTTTAAAACTATTTCTTGATCAATATTTCTAATATCTAGTAAAAATTAAAAACAATAGCATGCTCTTTCATATGGTTAAATCGCTGTTCGATAGAAGTTTTTGCGCAATCAAGAATAGCAAAATAAAAAAAAATATTTAAAATGATCTTTAGGGTTTACCACTGGTTCATCTGTCAGCTCATATACAAAAAGACGATTTTTTTTTCTAATCCTGTTTGTAGAAACTGGTGGGAAATCGTGTCTTCATCAATTTCATTGCTAATAGTTTTTGGCTTTTCCATTAAAATATCAAAATTTTCATATGTTCTCTGAGTGGAAACAAATTGTATCAAATTTTGTAAAGCGTTAAGACAATTCTTTTATTGTTGTAGACGTGTTCTGAATGAGTTTACTGACAACGTTTATCTTTTCCAAAAGACAATGCCATATTGTTAAGGAACAAACGAATTTAAAATATTTAATTTTTGTAGCCAAAGAGTCAGCAGTGTGTCTTATAGTAGTATCCCTGAACTGATCTGTAGATAATTCCATTATACTTCGGGTAATTGGAAAAAGAGAGGTCTGATAGCTTTTATTCTACTTTCTGACATTTGATTTTTGTATATTCTATTTATACAGAGATGACGAAAAAAATTTTATACTAAAGAACGTTAAACCTTTATTGACTGATTTTGCAGCATCGTTTACTACTAAACTTAAAGTATGTATGAGTAGCACAAGGAACGAACGTAGCTCTAGGATTAACGGCAATAATACGGTTTTGTACCCCAGCATTTGCGTCACGCATATTAGAGCCATTATCGTATCCTTGGCCACGCGTATCCTTAATATTTAAATTAAATTTAGGTGGGATAGTATCAGTCAAATACTCGAAAATTTCTTCACCTGTTGTTGTTGTCGAAGGGAAAAATCTTCTTTTCTCTTATATTTGCCACACCCTTTGAGAAATCAAGAAACCTTACAATAAAAGTTAAGTGCTCTGTATGACTTCGATCAAGAGTACTACCCATAATAATTGAATAATATTTAGCATTCTCAAGTTCATTTCTTATATTTTTTGTAACAGCATTATCTAAGAGATTAATAATTTTATTTTGAAAATCAGAGTTAATGTAATCAGGCGTGAAAACCACGCACTACACGCTTATCAGCTCCGGCGCTGTCAAGAGTACATGTACGCGCAATGATCTACTACCATTTTAAGGTTGGTTTAAGTGAACAACAAAGTCTTGAACGATTGCAGCTCGCATTTGGCGATGAAAGTCCTTCACGTACAACTGTGTTTTGCTGGTATAGCGAATTTAAAAGAGTACGGATATCGCTTGGTGACGAGGAACGTGCTGGTAGATGTAGACCCTGTCCTCCAGTTACCGATGGAAACATTGAGAGAGAGAGAGAGAGAGAGAGAGAGAGAGAGAGAGACGTATGATCGACGAAGATTCCTAGAAGATCAAGGGATTGAGGCAATTCTTGGTTTTGGATCCGTAACATCAAATTCATTTTTACATGATCATCTTCGGATGAAAAAAATTGTTAACCGTTGAGTGCTACACACGTTTAGGGATTTCCAAAAAGCAAAGCAAGTAAGAATCGCACAGGAAACGTTGGAAACGAAGATGGACCAACACCCAGAACGGCCAAAAAGCAAAGAGCGCTCAAGAAAGTTATGTACGCAGTTTTCTTCTGTATAGTACCGGATTAGTAAAAGCAATCAAGCTGGAAAATCAACGTACAGTCAAAGCAAACCTGCAGTTCTTGAGTCAGTCAACATTCGCGGATTAATGTTGCAGGAAAAACTCATTGAACATCCATTCTAGTCGCCCGATTTGGCCATATGTGATTTCTGGTTGTTCTTTAACCTAAAAAAACACTTACGTGGTCGACGTTTCACAATTGAGGACGAGGGAGATTTAGAAGCAATTTATCTAGTTTTGAGAGCATTCCTAAAGATGAATTCAAGCTTTTAGGGCGTGGTAGCTTTGATTACAAAAGTACATTGATGCAAGAGTTGATTATTTTGAACATAAATAAAATCATTTTTATAAAAAGACTTATTTAATGTGGATTGTTTTTATTGAAATGCTCTATAAATTAAGCTTATGGTAGGTGTTCTAGGCATAGAGTTTGGTGATAGTTTTCTATTCTATTCTATTTTTTTTTCAGATTCTCCAATCGGTTATCCTCTTCTCTTGTAGGTTCTGTACCACCCTCCTCCCCTCGTTTTCTTGGTCTTCCTCTCTTTATGAACTCTTCTTATGACCATATTTAAAAACTTATTATTTTCTCTTACATATGGTTTCCATTTGTCTCTATCTAGGTGCTTTTATAAATGTCTTTTCTTTTAAAAAGTTTATTCATTATTTGCATATCATTTTGTTCTGCGAACACAATAACTTTCCTGACATTGTTGTTCGTTATTTCATGTTTATTTTCTTTGCCTACAACATGTCTAAACCTGCAGCATTAGCATTGCACTGCTTCCGGCCATTGCTTAGTGTTTCATTTTTTTTTCGAAAAAATTCGTTGATAAAGGTCTGTTATTGCAACAGTAGAAAAGCCGATGTACGATTGTCTTGAACAGAACTAAATTTAAATTCAAGGAAGTAAGTAAATTATTCGCAAGAAAGCATGACTGTCGCAAAGATTATCAACAATCTCAAATCCACCAGAGCATAATAATTGGTAGTACACTTCTTTTGCAATCTTTTTAAAACGACGTTAGCATAATTTAGCGTTAGTCTTAAAGATCTTGTTTCTTTATGTTGTTTATTATATTGTTCATATTATTTACTGACATAATATCACCACAATGTCTACAAAATATTTTATCAGGAAACTTCATTTTTATTTTGGTGGTTTTGATCGGCCTTTTCTATATAATACCATACAGTTAGGTAAAACTGTTCTGACTACTAGCAAGATATGTCATCAAAAATCCCTTCATTTAAAAATGCTCGATTCGAAAATACTTGGGGATGCCCCTCCGTTAATAACCTAAGCTGCGGCTAACTTTTATTATACTATATACATACATACGTATAAATAATAAACAGTTTATGTATTCAACAAACGTATGTATATTATCTTATCAACTCCCAATAATACAGGCGCCTAGATAAGTCTTATCAAAGATTAGATTGGTGTTTCAGGTTTAGTAGTGTTTGTTGATTCGATAGGAGTACTGGAAAAAGGCAAGATCCCGCTTTAAAAAAGTGCATTACCTACACGTGTACGCATTATGGATTATATAATAACTGCAGGAGGTTTATTATTATTAATATAAAATGATTACTTTTTTGACTTAGATTAAAAAGCATAGATATTTAAGTTTTTTTAATGAAATCTCTCATATTACAATTTTCTTGGCAATAAAATGCGGCTTAAAATAATGTTAACACATCACCCAATAAGTCTCCGGTCTAACTAAGAAAAACAAAGAAAGAACTAAAGAAATTTTCCTAATTTTTCGATACCCTTTATGTAAAACGATTTGTCTTTGCTCTCAAAATAAACCAATCACTTTTTCATTTAAGCCGAATTTCTTTCCCTGGAGCATCTTTTTCATGTCTGCAAAAAAACAGTAGTCGCTGGAGGCCAAATCTGGAGAGTATGGTGGGTGGGGCAGCAATTCAAAGCACAATTCATCCAATTTAATCATTGTTTTCGTCCACTTGTGACACGGGGCATTGTCCTGGTGAAACAGCATGTAGGACCGTTTTTTCTTGATTTCTGGACTCAATCGATCCAATAATGTCATGTATTATTCACTATTGATAGTTTTGCCTTTTTCAAGATAGTCGATGAAAAAAATTTAATGCGCATTTCAAAATACGGATGCCATAATCTTGCCAGCCCATTTTTGAGTTTTTGGTCGCTTTGGACGACTTTCACCGGCTGCTGTCCACTCAGCGATCTTTTTGATTCAGGCGTGTAGTGGTGGATCTATGTTTCATCCATTGTCACATACCGACTCATGAGAGCTCTTCAGACCGCAATCGTTTTTAAAGCGGTGGGACACTGCGCTTCTCATTTTTCGTACTTTCTATCTATATACTGCTATGATTCTTTGCTTCAGCCGCGACTTTTTTCCATTCTTTTCTGTCCTCCACCCTATCTCTCTACTACCTCATTTAAATTCAGCATACCAGTCAATAATAGTCGATTTCCCTGGTACATAATGCTTATCAAGCCACTGTTTGACTCCAGTAGTATTTTTCCCAATCAAACAACAGTGTTTATTCAACACACGAAATTCGTTTCTATCCATTGTCTTGAAAATGATAAAACAGGGGTCACTAAAACGACTGTAACCTCTAAACTAGCGGTCAGAATGCCATGAAATTTTGACACGTACTGTTTGAAGGTTAGTACTACCCGGAAATTACGTAGGTCTGTCAACAATGTTGCCATTTATGTGTCAGACTGGAAACTTACATTTTTTAACTAAAGGTGGATGTTATTAAAATGAAAAGCCAACTTCTTGTGTCTTGGTAATATAAGCAAGATTTTTTCCACAGTAAACGATGAGTAAATGAAGATATCAAAGTCACTATTTCGAAGTCAATCTAAGGTGTTTTATCCAAAGGATGTTAAAGAATAGTGACATCCACTCATAGAAATTCACGTATTAGATGACCAGCATCTTCAGGTTCCCGCCAATAGAACAATGTTATGTTCCTTTTAAGAAATCATGAAGATCAACACCCCCCCCCCCGCTCCCCATCCAATGCATTTTTAACAGGTAGAAGCCACTTTTAAGGGTTAAAAGGGGTTGTTGGCTTTTAACTTGATGAAGCCTTAAGATAGTGCACAATAGGAATGTACAAAAAAAACTCCTCAAACTCCACGTTTGAGGACAGGTGCCTTAACTTAAATTTCAAATTCCGAAAGTAACTAAAACTTAATTGATTTTAAAGCAAAATAGGCAGTTTTAATGATGATGGTGTTTAGTGGTTAATATTTTTAACAAGCTGCAGGCTGATTGAAACTTAGCTTTAAACCAACCGTTTCAAAATGACTGCAGAATCTTTATTAAAACATGAGATGCCAACGAAGAACTAGAAATTGAAAAACTGATAAATGTTACAAATAAATTCGATACAAAAGTGGGATTTAAATCATAACACGAGTCACTTTTACATACAAAAGGTTTCCAAGCAGCAAACATGCCATCGGTGTAAAATTCACTTATTTTTTGAGTTGATTTTGATCGCAGAATCGACTTCTGAGAAAACATTTTGTTAGAATTTTTTGTCAGAATAGGTAGATACGTAATTGAGCATGAATGGAGCAAGTTCAAATTTTCTTAAGTGTTTGTTTATGACCTAAGTTTACAAATTTTTCATGTGATTTAATTTAGACACATTTGGATCTCGTTCTTAGGTTTAGGCTCCGCTAGCAGTTGTAGTCACGAACGTAGCTGTAATTTATTTTATAATTTAATACTTGTGTCCCTCATTCTCTAGACCACAATCTCATCTGTTGCCATTCGATAAAAACTGTACCCATATGCAATAACTTTCACGTATTACATAGCACGACACCGCATTCTGTCGTATGTAACATTTTCCCCTTCAGTTTCGCAATTTGCGTAACATTTTCACCGAGTACACCTCTTCGGGTGTCTGCATTGCGTGGCCCAAGAAGCAACATTATACGGTCAGTGCATCGTAGCTGCACGGCACCAGACTTGTTTTGTTTAGTTTTCTTCGAGTCGCTCCACGACCGTCGGCTTGGCTTGCCGTAGCGGAGCTTACGCGAGCTAGTCGCCTCCTTTTCGCACGGACACCCCTCAACCATCGAACTAGACAAGGACGACGCAACGATTGATGTGTCAACGGTTCGTCAAAACTGGTTACGGATGGCCTTTGTCTAGGAGAAGTCGAAGTTCGGTACCGTGTCGTAAAGATAGGGAGGAATTTTAGAGATTCCTGCCACGTTGTAAAAACGGACGAAGAATTTTAATGCCTTTTATTTGTGTTTGAATGGGTTCCTTAAGATGGTGGTGGTAGCTCAGGCCTTTGTGTTCGCTTTTGTTTTGTTTTCCTCTCTATATTTTTCCTTCTATACAAAATTATATAGAAATTGATATAATTCTAGTAATTTTTGCTTTGACGAAGCGAAACAGTGGAGGCGACCCTATTTTAACCGCGTCATCTTTGCATATTCGGATCGATATATTACGAATTATTTCGGTTAAACCTCGTATAATCATTTTAATAGGTTACCCGTACAAATTGCAACATTTCCTTTTATATTTATTAAGAAATGCATAAAACTCATGACTCAATCGGAATTTCGCTAACAACTTGCATTTTTGTCGTAAATTCTATCGATATGAAGTCCTATACGAAATTATTTGTTTTGATTTTATTGAAATATTATAACATTAAAAGCACTCTCAGTATGTGAATTGTTTACGATTTATAAGAAATGAAATTTCATAAATTTCAGGTTATAAAATGTCAGTAAAATCCCGGTAATAATGATATTCTCCTTACGAAACATGTACATACACCGCAAAATGATAAGTCAGTGACTTCCTGCAGAGTACGTGAAGTAATTTTGTTAAGCTATCGCTTGCTGGCTGAATGTTTCATCCATATACAAGCTAGATTCGTTTAGTATGCGTGTTTTATTACTAAAAAAGCATTAAATTGTGATTGATCGTAAATTATATGCATATAATGAGACTTCTTTACAGTTATCTCAAAGTGCATTAAACCTAAACATCATCGCTTTTACGATATGTAGATTATGAAAGAAGATTCTCATTTTATTGGAATAATATTTATAATTGACGGATATCCTGACAAATTCGGATATTTTTATGGGAGTGTAAATGTTTTTCTATGATTTTTATATGTATATGTATATACAGTCTTCATTTAATCATCAAAGTTGTTTGCGCAATTCAAAATTTAATGCTTTGATTTCAATTCTTGTTAAATTGTTAACGGCATAATTAACTGCCACTTGCAAGACCTAAGATTTGGCGTGAACAAATGGACCATTTGTCTGTTATTTTTGCTGCATGAAAACTTTCGGGTTCTCCAACAAAAATAAGAACAAGATTAGTTAGTGTCTTCTCTTACGTGTCCAGTACCTCATTCACAAGCCTTGCCAGTACCAAGATCTGTAGACGTTTGAAGTGAAGAATATGCCATTACAGATACAAATGCAGATGGAGAATATTTATTATTGATCAGGGATGATGAATATTTGCCATCTCTAGAGGACAGACTTCACTTACAATTAGTAAATCAGTTAGAATTAAATGACCTTATTTGAAATCTGAACTTCAAAAACTCAAACTGGAAGCTATTAGGTCCGGCTACACATATTTCTGTATATCCTAATCACCAGAAAAAAACTGTCATTTTGCAATAATGTCTTGTCTTTATCGACAAAATTAATTCGAAAGTGTACAAATGGCATATCAGTGCTGACCTCAAAGAACTGCTGCTCCCTTTGTGAGTGGGATAGTCGATGGAGAAATTCCCACTATGTTGTTAAAGATTGCCCACTTAGGGTTCAGTATATTCCTAGACAAAAGAGTGTACTTCATAAGGCACTAGTGGAACCTGATACAATATTTTTACCGCCACTGCACATCAAAATAGGTTTGATCAAGAATTTTGTCAAAACAATGGATAAGTATGGTCGCAGATTCTAATATTTTCAACAAAAATTTTTCAATATTTTCCCCAAATTAAACGTCTACAACAAGATGCACAATTTGAAGAGACTTTAAATGGCTTGGAACGTAATGCTTGGAGTACTTTTAAGAGTGTGACCCAAAATTTTCTAGGAAACACAAAATCTAACAATTACATAGCGATTGTAAATGAACTTCTTAGAAGTTATCATGAACTGGGTTATAACATGAGCCTTAAAATATCGGCTTTTTCATTAAGAGCGACGCATTTTGTTTGAACATTTCTCGAATAGGAGTGAAGTTGGCTTCGCAATTCTTTCTTATGTTGCGTGCTCTTACGCCAATTTTCGGTCGATGAAAATTCCAACAAGAACCAAGAACAAGAAAATTCGAAATAACTGTCCAGCACCTGTGCGACGAGGTAATGCTCGAAGTGAGGCTGTTCAAGAGAGTGTGCGTGAGCAGTCAAGGATGTCGATTCCATATCGCTCGCAGGCGTTGAACATCAGTGCTACCAGTTTGTGGCGAATTTTGCGGAAGGATTTGGCTCTCCGCCCGTATAAGATTGCGTTGATTAAAGAACTTAAGCCAACTGACCATTTTAAGCATCGCACGTTCGCTAATTGGGCTCTGGACCAGATGCAAGCTAACGATGACTTTCCCAAGAAAATCATGTTTTCGGATGAAGCTCACTTCTGGCTCGATGGTTTTGTCAACAAGCAAAATTGTCGAGTGAGCAGCCTGAAGTGATACACGAGACACAACTTTATTCGAAAAAATTAACTGTTTGGTGCGCTATAGTTGTTCTTTGATTCTATATTCTTACATTTCTGATCTTGGATTTTGTTCTACGAATTTTCTATCTATTCTTCTTTGATCTCGTTGATTCTTGTAATTTCTTTTGTTGTAGTTGTGATTCCTACTTATCACTTCCATTTTGATCACATAAAGCTGCAATTTTGTTCATAAAGCAAAACGTTTTATAAACAGCAACTTTTTTCCTAAACTCAAGAATAAAAAGTTTATTTTCTTTTTGATTTTCTTTCTTTGTTGTCTTTTATTTTTCTTTTTTTTCGATTTTTGCTTTGCTCTATCTTTGTAATTTCCTTGATCTTTATTTGCTTGTCTTCGCTTTCTTTTTTACCGTTTATTTGCCTTTTCTGTACATTTTCTCTGCTTTGTTTGGGTTCTATTTGCCTGCTTTGCTTCCTTTGCTTTTTTTTGATGTGCTTTCTCTCTGTCATTCCTTTTCTTCCTGTTTCCTAAAGTGTTACTTCCTGGTTACATAAAGCTCTATTTTATAACATCGTACCTTTCTTACCAATTGCAAAGAAATGAAATTTTTCAGTTGTGTGAAATTAGTAGTAGTGAAATTGTATTGAGGAGAGAGAGAACCAATGTCAGGTGAATAACGTGCTAAACAACGCTACGCAGTTTTTTCGTGTATTAGAGTGGATTCTAAATGTCAATAAATTTTAAATTTTGTGTACACAAGAGATCAAATTATACACATTAAAAGTGTATTTAAATCATCATCGTGTCTAGTTTTGTGTACACAAGTTCTGGCGTCCTGCAGGGCTGGATACTTGGCCCATTACTGTTTTCAATACTTCCGCGATGACCAACCGTTTCATCTTTTGCAAATATAATTTTTATGCAGACGACACGCAGGTTTATTGTTCTTTTTCAGTATACTAGTTGGATACAGCATTCCAACGTCTAAATTTGATCGAATTTGCCAAATGTCATTCACTCACTACATATCAATCCGAGGAAAACCGATCTAATTCTTTTTGGTCCGCAAAAAAAAAATGCGATCTCCGCGCTAACATCAGTATTTTTGTGGAGGGCGAAATTATCGAAATCAAAGATAATGTTAAAAGCTTGGGTATACTGTTGGACTGCGATTTGAAGTTTAAGGAACATATTAAGGTTTCCTTACAGCGTGCTTATCCAGCTGTAAAGCTTTTGTATGTAAACAGGGCTTTCTTAAATGTCAAAACTAAAAAATTACTATGTGAAACCCTGGTTCTTGCGCAGATAGATTAATGCGATTCCTTGTATGACGCACCTATATTCTACGAAAGTGCTCGAAAACTACAAGAATTGCAAAACTCATGCATACGATTGATATATGGAATTTTGACAGCGGGATCATGTGACACATAGACTGTATGATTTGAGGTGAAACCGGCGTTTATTGTACACTGCCACATTATTTTACGCAATTGTCCTTACACGGAACCCGCCATATATCTTTGTGAGAGAATTTCTTTTAAAAGTAACCTGAATATCAGGTTTAAGGGCACTCTTACTCCTCCAATTCATAGATCTGAAAATTTGAAAGAGTGTTTTTCTTACCAAATATCGCACATTTATAATATACCACAAGAATTTAAATCTCTACAGTCTGCCGACTTCTTCCATCGTAAATTTTATCACTATTTATTCCTAGCATAGGTTGTTGCTTCTGTTAGAACTTGGTATTCTATGAGGGCGTATTTTTATGTTATCTACCTAGCTATGAAACAAAAGAGTGACGATGTCAAACAAATTATTGAAAAATTGCTGTCACTGTTAGAATAAGTACATGTGCTAAGTTGTGTTTAGTTTGTGCTGTTTACAGAGATTTGGGTGGGAAGATGCACCATCTTATTTTCAAGTAAAATATTGGTCTAAACTCTTTCGATGGGGCTGAGAGTCAATCAATGATGACTCAAAGTCCGGACGACCTGTTGAAGTTCGAACTGAAGACATTGTGCGAAAAGTCGAAAATTTGGTACTGAAAGATCGGCGTGTAAGGATCTCTATCATTGCCAATAAAATCTGTATATCCGAAGCAAGTGTCCTCAAAATTTTGCATTACGATTTGGCTATGAAGAAGGAGTCTGCATGGTGGATACCCAGATTGCTTATACCTGAACAAAATCAGTACACGAAAGAAATTCCTCAAGAAAATTTGGCCGAGTTGGAAAGTGACAAAACATTTTTATCTCGAATTATCACCGGAGATGAGACTTGGGTACATCATTGGGACCCTCCTACTAAACAAGAATCCGTGCAGTGGGTTCATAAGGGCTCTCCACCACCAAAAAAGGCCAAGACACAATTTTCTGCAAAAAAACTAATGGCAACTGTTTTCTGGGATGTTGAAGGAGTCTTGCTTGTTGAATATATGTCAAGAGGGTCTACAATAAATGGAGAGGCCTACGAAGCACAATTAGAAATTTAAAAAGCTGCTCTCTCTTTTCTGAGGGTAGGGGTAATTGGAAAAAGGTGGAATAAGGGGATTACTGTTGAAGGGAGTTATGTAGAAAAAGTTTTTTTGTTCTTCTCTTATGTGTTTTTTTTATGGCTAGGTAGAGAATATAAAAATACGCCCTCGTATGTTGTATTTAATATACATATACAGGGTGTTAGTAAATAAGTGCGACAAACTTCAGGGGGTGATTCTGCATGCAAAAATAATGACAGTTTGCTATATAAACGTCCGTCCGCAAATGCTTCGTTTCAGAGTTATTTGTTTTCAATAAAAGAAAACTTAATTACTTATTAACAATAATTTTATAGCTAACTAAAAGCTTAATAATGATGAGTTACTACTTTGACACTTCGTTAAAATATTAGTATTTATCAATGCATTGATATTGAATGTCGACAGTAGCCTACTAGATAATGTATTGAAGAAATGAAAAATACACGCCAATAAAGAATATAAAATTCTTGGTTGGATGTCAAGAAATGCGCAATAACCATCTCTTAAAACCCACCAAATTTCATTTGCCTATCTCGACCGGTTTCAGAGCAATAAATAAATCGTCAGTTTTTAAGAAAAACTTTAACACCCTATAACTCTGAAACTAAGCATTTGCGGACAGACGTTTATATAGCAAACTATCATTATTTTTGCATACAGAATCACCCCCTGAAGTTTGTCGCACTTATTTACTAACACCCGGTATATGAATACATTGAAGTACTCTCATTTTGGCAGATGTAACTACTCTCTCTTTAGGTTTAGGCTTTAGGTTTAGACACAATGCTTGAGTGAAAGAGCAGATGTCAACATTTAGTGACGCATCTGAACTCCATCATATTTCCCTTTATTATTAATATAGAAATCCTACATTGATTTTTTTGTTGTTTATTATTATTATTATATATTGAAAATAAAGGCGCTATTATTGTTATTAATTATTATTATTACAGGTTTTCTTCCCCATAGTTGGAGCCAGATCTATTAGATACAAGCAATTACAATATCAGGTTGGCAATGCTGCCGAAGTATGCAGTTTGATTCAAAAGTAAAGCTCCCTTTATGTTAAAAACAACGTTGTAGTGACTTTTGCACAGGTGATCTAACTGACGTTTAAGAAACTTTGTTTTGTAAACTCAAGAATAAAAGGCGTAGTTTTGATTTATATTTTGCCTCTTCTTCGCTTTCCTTGCTATTTTTTGTATTTGTTTTAGCATTTTCTTTGCCGTTTCTTTATATGAAAATACGAATATATCACAGTGGTATTATTGCATTTTGGATGCTGGCTTTTAAAGGAAAATAAGACGTCACCGGGGTTGTCACTAGCGTTAATAATAACTGCGATTGTACAGACTGACAGACGGCAATTGACCTATTTAAGAAGTTATTTTGCCACTACAGTATGTAGTTTATTGTCTAAAAGGAATTTTTATCTAGCGGAGAGAGATTTAGATGTTCGGATGTTTGTTTTAACATTTTAATAAACGTTTATATAGTATCTAATGATTTTCTTCTATCAAAAAAATGGTAGATTTTACCAATACATACTTGAAAACGCTCACTCAACCTTGACTACCTGAAAAAAGTGTTTATTACGCAAATAATAAGCTTAAACTGATATTGAAGCACAATTATATTGCTATAACGCTAGTTTAATAACATTTCGTAGCAATTGTATTTTTTTTAATTCAATAAAATATTTAGCTAAAAAGCTCTTATATTTTCATTGCGTGTTACTCTATTCATGTATTTTTTCTTGTTCCAGGTGAGCTTCCATGTTAATACCTACTGGTTTGGTAAGATAATTAGATTTATTATACTAGATTTTTCATGTCATGCTTGGAGTTTATCTGAACATAATGACAATCCTTATAAAATGTTAAAGTCATCTATTCGAATTAAGTGCTGTAAATAGGTACATACTAAACAGCGAATTGTGATTTTATCCCATTCATTAAAAACAAAGAATACAATACAATAAATCATACCTATTCAAATATAAATTGAGTATTTTCCCAGATTCTTTTCATTGATTTCGAACCACCCTCGAGGTAATATTTTATTTATTTCGGCATCCCGTGAGAAGCATATTGCATAGTATATTACTAAAATCTCATTCAGTCGGCGGCTTTATATTTATACGCCGTATATGTTGATGTAACAAAGTATTCTTCTGAGGGAAACCCTTGCGCTACATTATAAAACCAATTTAGAGGTTAATGCAACATCAAAAAGGGGCGCAAAATGCGAAACGGAGCTGAACGTTTCTGCACGGAAGCCGTACGACCGTGCTGAAATCAATAAAGTTCAATCACGTGTAAATTGTTAATTTTAATGCCGACTGTAAACTGAGAGATGTCACTCACACGGCCGTTTGTATAACGTTAATGGTTAACGAGTCCCACAGCGTTGTCGTTTTGTCTTGTGTGACTGTGTAAATTGTACACATACATATAGTCTTTTGAGGTAAATAAACAATATTCGTTTTGTTAAAATAATTACAACCATTGATTGGATATGTAATTGAATAAATGAAATGAAATGTCAAAGGATATTTATCCGATCTGTTTTAAACGTATCATTTATGCAGATAAATTTGAGTTTTTGTTTTAAACAGATGGCGGAACTAAATTTGGTAATCTATCTTTCATTTATCAGTCAACGATCAATATTTGGAGAGGTACGCATTTTTTTGCTTTTTTAAAAAAAGAAATCTGGATTAAAACATAATCCGTACCGAAACGTTAAAATAATTACTGCGGGTTTAAAACCTTCCGATTAAACGAATAAATTAAAACAAATCTCTGGGTTGACAGGTTGCTCGTGGCGTAAGTAAAACTTTCCTAATGTTCTTTTATTTTCTCCCGTTCTGCCGTTTTTCTCCCTTTAAAATCTCATTTTTTTTTGTTGCTTCTCTCATTTCCGCTAATCACTTCTACTGTTTTCGGAGAGAGAAGTTCACTAACGTTTTACTGAATTAACCCCTTAACTTCGCGTCGAAGTTTCAACTTTACACATTAATTCCCGGTAGTAACGTAATTTGTAAATTTCGCCTCATTGTTTCCTCGATTTGTTTTGTTTTCGTTTTTCAACTACATTGCGATATTGTTTGTTAGAAAAGTTTGGAAATATATGAAACTGAATTATTAAAGAATTCATCCATTTAATTGTATGTTTAACTCATTAATATTATCACTATATACCAGCAGTAACGTATCAGCCATAAAAAGATTTGCAAACTTTATCACTCTTAACAATCTCAGTAATTTATTTAGGGTTGAATCCAGTTTCGGAGGATTTTAATCGTATCTCATCGTCTCTTCGTGAACTCATCGAAATTTCTAGATGTTTATCATCAATACAACACAAAGAAAAAGAATATTTTGATTAGAACTGGACAAGCTTTTTTGGGGGAAGGATGTTAGCTTTAACGGAGGAAACTAATCAAAACCATGCAAAACACGGTATAGTAGTCTCCGGAAAATATATTTGGGAAAAGATTTGGATCAGAGATCCAGCACAGAAGAGATCGAAGATAATTAATTATTTCTTTGGAAATTTTAACACCAAGAATGTAAAAGCAAAAATGTTTCAATAGCGATATATAAATCCTAACCATATCCTAATGACATACTGTTTTATATAGTAAAGAATGCACGCTTAACGTTATCGATTGACGATGATAGTTTGGGTTACAAGCATAAGGTTTTATTAGATTTTGTCAAAACGTTTGATTGATCAGAACCAGAATATATCGAACTGATGTGTTATTATGGTTTTGATATTTATCTGCTCAATATGTACATCTAATTCGGTAATACTATCAATTTCTATGTAATCGTTCAACAAAATATGCCCGTCACCCAATCTTGACGAGGCTTGGCCTTTATGGTAGCTATCAAACTATCTAATATCGCGCGGTTCGAAACCACGAACACACAACTGCCGATAATAAAAAATCTTTTGAACTGGTAATCGAGTTGAGGCTTCTCCAACCGATAAGAATAATTTTGAGTTATATAATGAGGAGTTCTTGTTAGGCTTCCATCTTAAATCCGTTGGTGTTGTTGCTGCAAATGCCAAAGGTGATCTTGGATGTGAAAGTGATTTTTTTTTAATGTGTGGTGGGTGCTTAGTTGCAGTGACTCCGTAAGCTGTATTACTTGTCTGGCTATCACTGCAACTCTTGCGGTGTAGTTTAGTGTGTGTAAGTTGTGTTTAAATGGCTTTGTGACAGCATCATATCGCCTTTTATGATGCCGCGCTGTTAATCACTTTGCTCCCAACAGCGAATGGCAAATCGATCCGGGATTAAACTCTCTGAAAAAATGTCACCGTCCCTCCAGAGAATTGAACCCCGGCACCTATCGTCCTCTCACAACGATAGTCAGCCGCCTAACCACTGCGGCCTTCGACTCGTTAAATGATTCTCTCAATGACGATCCGGGCTCCGAAGTATCGATTCATGAATTATTTATACAGCTTCTTATTTATGCAGGTCATTATTCATACTGGTCATTTTTATACTGGTCATTATGTTATTCTACCAGGCGTTGTTCCTTACACCATTGTTGCTTGACAAATGGATATCCATGCCTAGATAACTGAAAAAAAGATAAAAACACTAAATTAATACAATATTTATAAAACCATAGCTTGCTATCTCATATGTGTCTTTCTAAATTAAATCAATACGATCGTACACATGACAATGATGTTTTTAATTCATTCGGTTTTCTTATTAAAATACTATGTCAATGGTAGAGGATGATAAACTTTTTCAGTTGGTATCATTGATGATTTATCCGCATCTGTACAGTGACCTTCAAAGGTATTCGGACACGACTACATAGAGAAATACCTTGCGCTCACTGGTCATTATTTATGCTGGTCTTTATTAATATTGGCCATTATTCATACTGGTCATTTTTTATAGAGGTCATTATTCATAGTGGTTATTATTCATACATGTTATTATTATATTATACAATGCGAGCATTCTCAAGTGAAGTGTAGGGGTAGCATTAAAGTGCCTGGTTCGCTTGATTTTTACATTCTACAGTTAGCTACCTACATTGAATAAATATGTACTTTCATACTGTCATTTGGTTGTTTTCGTTTGCTGTCATTTTGTTGTTTTCATTTGCTGTCATTTTGTCGTTTCTGGTTGCATATTTGTAGATTACTGAAGCAGTACCTATATCTTAAAGTGAGATTCACGTCTATGCAATTTTTCGCAATGCAATTCTAATTTAGGAATTCGCAAAGACGCTGCGATTTTTACAAATTGCATGACCGATTCACATTATGCATAATGTATATGCAATTCTAACAGTCAATGTTGACGTTTCGTATGCAGTGCCAACCTACATGAAATATTAAAAAATCGCATGCAACTTTTATATAAAATAATAGAGCAAGTTCTATTCCATGCAATTTTCTCCCCGCGATAAATTGCACGAAGGAATTGCATAGTCTGAATGCTAAATTTCATGCGACTTTTATCCAAATAAGAATTGCTGCGAGAAATTGCGTAAGTGTGAATTCGCCTTAACGTTTATAGAATCTGTCAAAACAATTTATGTACAAGTTAGTTCGCGCTATCATTGCTGCCAATTATTCACTGTTCCCAATTGAAAATTTTTGATGGCTCACCCTTCATTTGACAAAAACAGAGCCAGTCTGTCAGGATAGTTATGGACCATATCGTGAATGAACGAAAATCGTAGAAGTTGCTAGTTTTATAGATTCTGATGTTACAAAAACGCGGTGATATCACATACCCCTGCCAAGACTCCAAAAACA
The DNA here is from genome assembly GCA_023690525.1 of Holotrichia oblita. Classification (NCBI taxonomy): domain Eukaryota; kingdom Metazoa; phylum Arthropoda; class Insecta; order Coleoptera; family Scarabaeidae; genus Holotrichia; species Holotrichia oblita. The sequence continues at coordinate 19,624,188 of CM043018.1, read as the reverse complement.
ATTTAACGTTTCTGTTTCAAATGTAATCAAAAGTAGTAGTGTTTAATTAATTAAAGAGCAGTTTTCTTGTATTATCTTCCCAGATTCTAGTATTTCGCTTTCCTTTTTGTGCTGCCACTAGCATTCTCGCAGATATCTTCACTATAATTGCTTAACATTAATAACATTAATTATGCACATTATTAACATGCTAATGTCGTTGACAATTAATGGTTATAACTAAAGCTGCACGATGTGGCCGGTTAACAGGAAGTCATGCAGTGACATTACCGGCGAAATATACAATGGGCATACACAGAGTGTATCATCGAATTCTAGGAATAAGATACGATAAGTTAATAAATCGTGCATGTTATTGATTAGTCCGTTTTGTCACGAAAAATATTATGAAAATTGTGACTGTAATTATAACTTCGAATTAATTAAATGCTTAATAAAAATGTTAATATTTGTTGAGCTAGTAATTCTGAATACTTCTACAGCTGAGCACCTTTACGTATAAAAAAAATATTTTAATATTTCTTATAAGTAACATCCAAACATCAAAATATTCTTCAAACTTATTTCAACGACTATCTTTTATTTAACTTAACATACACGCCATAAATTATAATTAAACAGTCATATAGAATGACCGCTCGTTACAGACCTAGTTAGTACACTCATACACACCACACATATATCCCAGACATCAACTTAATAACGTTACGAAAGAATTAATGGTGCCATTATTGTTAATTGGAGCGAATTGTTTCTTGCTGCTTCGATTGAAATAATTGGGAGCGTTTTCCTGTAGTGTGTAGTATATACGTTGTGTGATTTACAATAAAACCATCGCATCGAGACACCAGTACCACGGGGTAGGCAAACAGTAGTAGCTCTTGACAGTTTGATTTAAGGATAGTTTCACTAGAAAAGGAAAGGAGAAAACTTGTTGTTAACCGACTTCAAGAGACTCGGCGATGAACTGATGTCGTTGATATTAAATTATGATTTATATTATATTGTGGTAATATATAAGATGCCTTTTTTCCATTAAATAATGTTATTAACTTACAAATAATAAAAAATATATTTGCAACTATAATGATATAATATATGTGACATATTAAGTTTAAAAGAAACTCAAACATTTTCTGAAAACAGAAATATCATTCCTGGTAAATTATATGGTCGCCTATATGAAGCAAGGATTACAGTGGTATTAGATGCAGTACCCTTGCACTAATGAAATCATATTTAACTGGTCGACTACAAAGTATACATGTCTATGATTATGAGGTCCATGCGATTGCATACTCCAGTTGGCAACCCTGTATTAGGACCCCTACTTTTCTCAATATGTGTTCTCAATGTTGTCATATCTCTGTTTGAGGATAATGTTGTATATGCATATGGACATATTTCGTTATTATTATCTATCTATCTTTGACTATAACAAAATTTCCGATGCCAAAATTATTCATATCATGGTAATTCTCAGTCTGCAATGTTGATGGCAAATTGTCAGGATTAACAGTTGCATCCTCATTGTGTTGCTCTGGATGTTCTCCAGACTCTTCATATTTTTGTTTGCGTTGGTATGGTTGTCGTTCTTAAGTAATGGTTCCCCTGACTCAATTGAGGCAACATATTTGCAGCGTCTTCCTGCTCGTGGGGATCTAATGCTATCTTTCTTAAAACTACGTCCAGATCAAATAGCACAATTCCGCAAGTTTTAAATCCTTTCACTATGTTGATCGTTGGTTTTGCTTCAATTGTTTCTATTGTTTAGTTTAGCAACATACGAGGGGTCGTTTTTATATTCCCGGTCAAAGAATGAAAACAAAAGACTAGAGCAAAAACAAAATTTTATTTTTTAATATAGTTTTCCTGCTTTTGAATACGGGTATAGCACTGTTTCAATAATATCTTTAATCCAGTATAAAAATATTCGTTTGGTTTTTTCCGCGAAATGGTCCTCAACTGCTGCTAGCAACTGTGCTAAGTTCGTCATTGTCCCTAAATTTTGTCCCCCTTAGTGTTTTCTTTGAGATTCTGGAACAAAAAATAGTCACTGGGTGCTAAGTCTGGACTATAAGGCGGATGTTCAGTTTCTTCGAAGCCACAATCAGCTACAGCAGCTTTTGAAAGTCTGGACTTGTGCACTGGTGCATTGTCGTGGAGCAACAAGACACCTTGCGTCAGTTTTCTGCGTCTCTTGTCTCTTCACTTCAATAGCATCTCTAAGGCTATGCATCAGGTTTGCATAATACTCCCCCGTTATCGTACTGCCCTTATTCATATAATCAATTAACAAAATTCCTTGACAGTCCCAAAAAATTTTCGCCATTATTTTTCCTGCAGAAGGGGAGACTTTAAACTTCTTTGGAGGACTGGAGCCCTTAACATGCCACTGCATCGACTCTTGTTTCGATTCAGGATCATAATGATGAACCCAGGATCTATCTCAAGTCGAATGATAATTAAATCTGGCTCATCTCCACAGGTCTCAACCCGGACACGCATTTGGAATGGCGAAAGTATTCGCGGCACCCATCTTGCACTAACCTTTGTCATCCCAAGATAATCATGTAAAATTCTGAAACCGGTGGTTTCTGAAACTTCTAGTAAAGCTGCTAATTGTCGCTTCTTTAGTCTTGCATCCTCCAGTTCCAAACACTTGATTTTTTCATCATCCAGTGATTCTCGACCATGTCTAAATAATTTTGACCACTCGCAAATAGTTGTCTTGGAAGGGCAATAATCTCCGTATACAGCCAACATCTCTTCAAGAATAATTTTTGGAGTTTTCCTTGTTTTGTTAGGAATATTATAACAGCCCGGTATTCGATTTTACTCATTTCAACGCGCGACGTCATAAATTGACAGATAATAAAATTAATAATGTTGCAATTGTTTTGTAAATTGCCACACAAGTTACCAAGGCATAGATGATTAAAAAACAACATAACTGACAATTGCATCCAAATTCAAAACATCCGAGACCCGGAATATAAAAACGATCCCTCGTAGGAAATACTGTTTTGGAGTCCTCGATTTTTTAATTTCCACTGTTCCAAGTCATTGTGTCACGCTCGTTTGAGGAGCCAAAAAAATGCGCCACATCAAGAAGCTAGGAGGAGCTAGAAGAGTAGGTGAGTGTCATTCTGGTAGGGCTCGTAGGATAAATCTAATGTCGCGCACAGTCGTGCAAACTTTGGCACATTTGTTTAAATAATGGTGCACTAAGTATCTTACTATTCATAGGAAAGCTCCAATCGGTACAAATTAAAAAAACTATAATCCAATGACCAATCTTGCCTAAAAAGAGCCTAAGATTGGCAATTTACTATAAGCCAGAAGGTCGTTGTTCTTCGCCCAAGTTTTTAATCTCGTATAAGGAACTGCGTACTGTTCCGATGCTTTTCTTATGTTTTCTATGTATATTAAGTTGGTGGGGACAGAGGGGGGGAGGAGAAGAAACTCATGTGAAGAGAGTATGGGAAGCAAAAAGTCAGAAGAAGAGGTAGACCCCGTAAGACATGGGATGGAGTGATAGCGGATTTGTTTACAAGGAAGGGCACAACATGGATGCAGGCTAAGAGAATGGCCAAGAATAGAAGATAATGGCGAATATACATGCAAACATATAGATAGAGTTAGATATTGTACATCCTACACCATTATATGGCAACTGGGTACAAGTTATACATATAAGGAACTGCGTACTGTTCAGATGCTTTTCTTATGCTAGGAGGTTTGCGACAAAACGTTGATACTGGCTTGACAAAGTGCTCAGGATCATAGTAGATGTTTCCGTCAGGTCTCAATTTTTTTTTTGATAGTTCAGAGGCAAAATTAAGAATTAGCATATTATTCTTCTGATCCATTTTACCCAGGAATGTTGCATTCTTTACAAACATAGCAGCAAACATTTGTTTTCAATGAAATTTGAGGTTATGTCTATCTTACGATGTGTCTGTTGAATAAGTACATATGTATGTATGTATTTGTAATATCCATAGCTCATTTGGCCATTTCCATACTTCCTAAATTTATTCCAAACTTTAATAATTACTTCGACGCTTTTCAGCTTTCTTGCCCAAATTAATTTTTACACAAGAACAAAGCTTGTGTTGCAAACTTAGAAACTGCTATCTAGCTAATTAACGGAAACCGTTCAAGCACATCTAAAATGCATTAAAATATCTCGCGTAGAATATCTACCTGATATTAACTGTTTTATTCATTTTTCCACTGGAAACATCCGGACGTTAAAAAGTGTCCGGCACAGCCAGACTACAGACAGGGAAGTCTAGCGATTGACAGCATATATAATGGCGTATATATCAAGTTCAGCTTTGCATTAGTTTTCAGCCCGTGGCATCTTAATTGACTCTGTTACCTGTAGTGTAGTAGATGTACTAAGTAATTACAAGCTTTTAACATAATTAGTCTTCGTTTGAATGAATGACTAAGTTATGTAGGGTAGCTTGTTTAACATCGATTTTTTGTTTATCCGTGGATTTGTGTTAATGATATTCAATTTCCAGTGAACGGTTATTTTAGATCAAGCAGTAAATTCCTCCAGGCATATTACTTCTTACAAAACCCTGAAAGTATAATTTCCTCTTTAATTAAATAGTTAATTAGTCTAATGTTAAACTTTTTATTTGAGCAAAATCGTTCGGAATAGTTATGCAATGAACTTTCGAGTAACGTTTTGTACAGTTTCCAATTATAAATCTGATCTAGAAATGTGTCATACATTAGAGTATTCAGAGTTGTAGCCTCTCGTATGTGATTCAAGCTTCAAGTCACATTCTGTAATGTAATCCAAGTGTTCTGCTATTTCTTTGAAGATTTATTTAACGTTTTGCTGGATGATATAAACTCTTCCTAGTGAATCCGTGATTTATTTATATATCTATACATTTATACTGCTAAAATAAACGGATTACTCACCACAGAATCTATTTTACCAGGCATACACGGTTTTCTCTAATGATAAAACTCTCTGACAATAATGTATCAATTGTATCTACAATATAAATCTCTCTAGACAGTTTACATCAACACCTGACACATCATAAATTTGTGTGTTTAATTTGTAAACATTTTTATCAGCTTTCATTAAATATTTCTCCAGCAGTATCAACACAGTTATGTAGTAAATGCGTCATGAATTTCGGGAGGTCTGTTTCTTCAAATTATATTAACTACATACACCTTGAATAAGAATTACGTTGCGTATTACTTGTATAGATTCTATGTAGAGACCCAAGTTCCTTTCTGCTATTACATTTGAATTTAAACGAGCTAAACACATTTGAATATCTACGGAATTCTCTAAATTACTGTGTATGCGTAGAGAAAACACATAACATCATTAGCGTACCGAAAATTTAAATAAAGAAACGCTTTTTGTTTGCTTGGAATTCGTGATTATTTCAAACGCTTCTTAGCCACGATTCCTTTCCCAATTACGTCTGCACATTTACAAGTGCATCGACGTTAAATACGGTGTTCGTTACAAATAAAGAGGAACAAGTTATGCTAGGCTAGTTAAAAGCGTAAAAATTACAACACACAATAGAGATCTAGATAAGGTGACTTAACTCTATTTAGACGAAATGCCATAGATAAGAGCATAATTTACTTAAAGTGTCAGATAGGAATGCATTTTTGATTCAAATTATCATCTGTAAGATGTGAGAAAACACTCTTGTGCAATTTCTCTCCTTATATAAATTTCCATTGCAAATTGATTGAATTAATTAAACTGGGTATCAATAAAGTCCTAATGAAATTAAGTATTTTTAAAAGGAACATGTAATAATTAAAGGTTTAACAATTTCAGTTTAAAAAAGTTTAATGAACCTTGTCTGTGATGTTTACAGGAAAACTTAAACATTAATCCACACAAAATAGCTATAGTACCATTCAGGAAAACAATAAAATATATCTTTAGTGGCTCCAACACTGGGAGTGAATAGAAATATCTGCTTATGGTCTTAGGTCAAACACTTACATACCTAGAATAGTCATCGCCAGAAGATATAGAGAAAGGCCATGAAAGCAATATGAACTTATCAGGGCAATCAGGGTCTCTTTGGCAAAACCTGGAGGCTAAAATCCAAGATATTTACAATTTTCAATTTTTCTGTTAACTAAAGTGCTACATTTAGCTTTAATATTGTAATGCTATTCTGTCAAACACCATTCACAACGCTATTTTTGCTTGACAGGATGAGTATCCGGGAGTAGGTACCTAAAAACATAGGAAAACACTAAATTAATTTTATGTTTACGAAACCGTGGCCAGCTATCTGATCTGTGTCTTATTAATTAAAATTATTAGTTTAAAATTAAACTGAATAGCATTAACACGATCGCACACATGCGAATGATGTTTTAATTCATTCAATTTTTTTAATGTGCCCTGCTGGGAGTTTGGCCTCTCGTTTAGATTAACAAGGTGAACCAACATGCCGAGGAGGAAGCAGATTCATCAAACGGTTATCGAGCTAGGTAATATTTATATGATGAAAAGTTGTCCAGAAAATTATGAAAGTTTGAACGGTCACAGCGCTCAAACGCGTTAATGTGCCTTCCTGGGGGGTTTGTCCTCTCGTTTAGATTAACAAGATGAACCATCTGGCCGAGAGCGAAGTAGATTCATCAAACTGTTCTCGAGAAAATATCGATGAAATTTTAGCCCTATAAGGTGTTGATGTGCCCTGCTGGGAGTTTGGCCTATCGTTTAGATTAACAAGGTGAACCTACTTGCCGAGGAGAGAGCAGATCCATCAAACGGTTATCGAGCTAGGTAATATTTATATGATGAAAAAGGTGTCCAAAAAATTTATGAAAGTTTGAACGCTCACAGCGCTCAAACGCGTTAATGTGCCTTCCTGGGGGTTTGTCTTCTCGTTTAGATTAACAAGATGAACCATCTGGCCGAGAGCGAAGTAGATTCATCAAACGGTTCTCGAGAAAATATCGATGAAATTTTAGCCCTATAAGGCGTTAATGTGCCCTGCTGGGAGTTTGGCCTCTCGTTTAAATTGACAAGGTGAACCTACTTGCCGAGGAGGAAGCAGATCCATCAAACGGTTATCGAGCTAGGTAATATTTATATGATGAAAAAGTTGTCCAGAAAATTTATGAAAGTTTGAACGCTCACAGCGCTCAAACGCGTTAATGTGCCTTCCTGGGGGTTTGCCATCTCGTTTAGATTAACAAGATGAACCATCTGGCCGAGAGCGAAGTAGATTCATCAAACGGTTCTCGAGAAAATATCGACGAAATTTTAGCCCTATAAGGCGTTAATGTGCTCTGATGGGAGTTTGGCCTCTCGTTTAAATTAACAAGGTGAACCTACTTGCCGAGGAGGAAGCAGATCCATCAAACGGTTATCGAGCTAGGTAATATTTATATGATGAAAAGGTGGTCCAGAAAATTTATGAAAGTTTGAACGGTCACAGCGCTCAAACGCGTTAATGTGCCTTCCTGGGGGTTTATTCTCTCGTTTAGCTTAGCAAGATGAACCATCTGGCCGAGAGCGAAGTAGATTCATCAAACTGTTCTCGAGAAAATATCGATGAAATTTTAGCCCTATACGGCGTTAATGTGCCCTGATGGGAGTTTGGTCTCTCGTTTAAATTAACAAGGTGAACCTACTTGCCGAGGAGGAAGCAGATCCATCAAACGGTTATCGAGCTAGGTAATATTTATATGATGAAAAAGTTGTCCAGAAAATTTATGAAAGTTTGAACGGTCACAGCGCTCAAACGCGTTAATGTGCCTTCCTGGGGGTTTATTCTCTCGTTTAGCTTAGCAAGATGAACCATCTGGCCGAGAGCGAAGTAGATTCATCAAACTGTTCTCGAGAAAATATCGATGAAATTTTAGCCCTATAAGGTGTTGATGTGCCCTGCTGGGAGTTTGGCCTATCGTTTAGATTAACAAGGTGAACCTACTTGCCGAGGAGGAAGCAGATCCATCAAACGGTTATCGAGCTAGGTAATATTTATATGATGAAAAAGTGGTCCAGAAAATTTATGAAAGTTTGAACGGTCACAGCGCTCAAACGCGTTAATGTGCCTTCCTGGGAGTTTGTCCTCTCTTTTAGATTAACAAGATGAACAATCTGGCCGAGAGCGAAGTAGATTCATCAAACGGCTCTCGAGAAAATATCGATGAAATTTTAGCCCTATACGGCGTTAATGTGCCCTGATGGGAGTTTGGTCTCTCGTTTAGATTGACAAGGTGAACCTACTTGCCGAGGGGGAAGCAGATTCATCAAACGGTTATCGAGCTACGTAATATTAGGTAATATTAATGATGAAAAAATTGTCCAAAAAATTTACCAATTTGGGTTACTGGGTGGATTTCAGTAAAAAATCACTTTAAGGGTTTAAGATGCCGGTTGCGTGCCCTGGCGACCATCTTGGAAATCTGAAAATATCTTCCACGGTCTTCTTTTGACCACTTTAGTGTTACAAATTTTTACAGCAAGTCTCTAGGACGAATAGTTTCACAGATACAGCACTTTGCATTCTTATTTGACCAGGCCATAAACTTTGTGTCCCGATTATCGACGTTGTACTGTATTATTAAAAAAAATTATATTTTTTTAGTAACAAAATTTTAAAGTTCTTGGACATTTTCTGTTCACAACACGCGCTATGGTGTTAAGAACTTACGAACCCCGAGATTAATTTTTTTAAATTAAAACTCCAATTTTAATTGAAGAGTAAAACTCAATTTTCTTAATTATTATTAAAGATTTCCCATTATATATAGACATATTTTTTGGATTTTTTAACGTAAAATGTGTGGTTTTTTTTTACATGAAAAGTGAACGGAGGGGTACACTGTCTAAAACCATCTGCCAGGCTCATTTTGGTACTATACAAATCATTTGTTCCAGTACCATATTTAGGAAAATTGTCCAGAATGATTTCTGTATAAATAATTGCGTATACATAACATATATGGAATTATTAGGGGTATAGAAGAATAATGCCCTCAAACCTTTGAATTAATTTTATACCTTTAACAGCTCAAGAAAACATGCGATACCATTGTGTTGCGGTAGAAAATTATTACCTTCTGAATGAACGAGACAACATTCGTATATTTCGATTTCTTTTAAGCAGCAATAATATGTCGTTACAAACCACAAAAAAAATGACAAAAACTACGTGTTTATTTTAAAGCACGCTATATAGCATATACTCAGACAAGCCACCATATGCACTTAATATGAATTTTTCATTTTGGAGAAAGAGCAAAGTTCGCATGTATGTACTCCATATCCCCGTAGTACCTAGTAGTTATGATGAAAAATTACAAGAAGATTGCACAGCAAGTTTCGTCGTTATACACTCATATGACACCTGCTTTTGGTAAATTACTTTCAGCTTATATACATATCTACATATGAAGCGTACTGAAATATGTAAGAATTGGAGCATATTGTCGCAGCGTATGATCAATTTTTTTTTTGTATCGCGTATAACGTGAACAAGTGTAATGTTAATAATAATTATTAATGTTAATTAGTTTTTTGTTATAGCGAGCGTATATCGGGACAAGACATCTGCTGTATCTTAATTGGTCACAATTTACATTAAGTATCGTTCGCGGATCGATTTGCATATCTCCGAAAAATATTAATGTTAATTCTTCATTAAAGGGAGACGGATAAATTACTTGCGCTTAAAGGGGAATTATTTTTGACAAAAAGAGTTATGATATACACGTGTAATCGAGTTTGTCTTGTAAAATGAAATTGACAAGTTAATTATTGACATTAGTTTAATTGCCATTTATTACAGGAAAAATAAATATGTATCCAGGTCGGGTAATGATAAAGCAAAATAAGTTTTGTTCTTTAGATTATTGAATTACACAATAAGATGTTTATTCAAGTATATATCTTTATTTTTCTATCTTAAAGGAATATATTACACACCTTCCGCAATATCCGAACGAGCGCATGCTGTATCACAGATAACAGAAAATTAATTGTATATGCAAATGAACTCTTGCAGTTGCTAAACGTTTTAAAATATATGGATTTCGAAATGATATTGTGTATAAGCTTTTCATCTCTTCCAGGCAATACTAGATAATATAGAAAATGTGTTTTATCATATATGCCGGACATGGTGCTTACTTCAGTCCATTCTCTTTAGTAATTGCTTTTAACTGTTATTTCCCATTCGTTTATAGCAGTTTTATCTATAATAGCATCAGCAATATTAAGCAATGTAGCAGGTGAGAATTTACTTGATTGACACAATATATCATATTGTATCTATTGGGGTTTTTTAAATGCATCAGTGATATCGAAAATTATACTTGCATTCAAATATTCTTTAATGTGTTGTTATAAATAGTACGAGGATAGTCTCAGAAGTATCCGACCTGACCTATAGATGGCGATTGTTTGAAAAGAATTAAAGAAGAAGAAGGTGAATAGATGTCGACCAAATGAGGTGATCACGTCAGAGATGGTGAACAAAATCCATAGAATGGAATCGGATGACCGTCGAGTGAAAGTCCGCCAGTTAGCAGATATGATAGGCATGGCAAAAAGTGTGCTACATCGCATATTGACCGAAAACTTGGACATGCTAAAGCTACGCCTCACAGCAATAAAGCAGAGTTTTTACGTCGATTTATACCGATGGATGAAACATGAGTCCATCACTTCACACCTGAGACTAAGGAACGGTCAAAACAATGGACTGAAAGGGGAGAATCGGGTCCAGAGAAGGCGAAGACAGTTCCATCCGGCCGGTAAGGTCATGGTATCAGTTTTCTGGGATGCGTGTGGGATAATTTTCATTGATTATCTTCAGAAAGGAAAACTAACCAGTTCACAGGTGCGTTATCGCGATGACCAAAATCAATGAATTAAAGTTCGAATTGATTCCTCACGCATCCTATTCGCCAGATTTAGTCCACTCGGATTATTTTATGTTTCCAAACTTGGAACAATGATTCAGCGGTAGCGATTTGCCAACAATGAAGAGGTGGAGTCTGCGGTTGATGGCTATTTTGAGGAGCTCGACGTTTCTCATTATAAACAGGGTACGACAGCTGGAGAAAGGAGGCCATGTAGGGAAATAATTTTCTGAATTTTTTTGTGGTAGAATTTGTACGTGCAGAGGCACGAGATACAAGAAAATTTAGCTTACTCATCAAATAAATTGATTCAATTTTGTTATGTATAAGTCTATACAAGAATGACAACGCAGCAGCAGTTCTTCTCGATTCTAAAGATGGTATAGAAAAGGTATTGATTAAAATATCGTTTGGAAATCCCTTTGGTGGGTATTCACGGTAAGTTTTGAACCATAAATACTTCAGATAACGTCTCTGGACATCGTCAATACTTTGTTTATGTACTTCGTAGTATGGACTACAAATTAATGAAGCATACTCGAGTTTTCACCGGACAAACGAGTAGTATAGCATATTCAAATTACGTATGTTATTAAATTGTTTACCATTCCGTAAGACGAAACCCATAGCTTTGGAAGCGTTAGCTTAGTTCAGTATCAAACAGAATACCCAGATCCTTAACGTTTTGACAACGGCACAAAATATGTCCATCTATGGTGTAGTTGTATAAAGTAGGGATTCTTTTTCTCGTGTAAGTTATTGTTTTGCATTTGGTAGTATTGAAAGTAAGACAATTATTTACACACCAGTCCCTTATTTTAGTTAAGTTATCTTGAAGCATCAGACAATCCTTTGCAGTGCTGATATGTAGGAACAACTTAATATCATCTGCAAATTTCACAACTTATGGTTTTTGGTAAGTCATTGACAAAAAGTAGAAATAAGAGTGGTCCAAGATTGGACCCTTGTAGGACTCCAGATTGAATAACGACTTCTCTAGATACGTATTGTAACATACGAAAAACCTTCGCTCTATCAGGTACTCCAAAAGTTCTAACAGGCCATCAGCAAGTCCAAGTGAATTCAGTTTTTGTGGGAGGGCACCATGATCTATGCTATCGAAAGCTTTCGACATATCCGTATAAATCACATTTACCTGGCTCTGCGTATCCAACGTTTCATATAAAAACTGAACAAATGTACATAGGTTTGTTACGGTAGATCGCTTTTCAACAAAACCATGCTGTGTTGATGTAATGCCACAGTAAATCTTAGAATAAATATGTTTCTAGAGCACAGTTTCAAATACCTTTGCGACGACAGATCCTAGCTTTTTTCCACTCTGACGGGAATGTACGTTTCTTCAGAATCAAGGTGAATATCATATATAAAGGTTTAAAGAATGCAGAAGCGCAATCATTCAATAGGAAACTAGGCAACTGGTCTGGTCCCGATGTAAGTTATTGTTAGATCATGAGATGTGTTATTGTAAGATGTTGAGGCAGTTTTATCTTTGCAATCATTTTCTGTTTTCTTCTGGCATGAACATGAATGTTGAAAACATTACATTTCTGCATAAGTATGTTCTAAAGCACATACGGTTAGTATAGCCAAAATTACTTTCGAAAGAGGAAATACAGGAATGCTGTAATGAAAGACATGACATGATAATGTGATCTAAAATCTTGACTATCTCTAAGATGTGCAAGTATCGCCATCTCAATCGCCAAGATTTGAATACAGTTTGGAATACGTTGGTCACATTGTAGCTAAGAATTTATTACAATGGAAGTGGATTTCAAGACAAGTGTAAATAAGTTTCAAATTTCAGAAAAAAACAGCTTTAAGTTTCAAATATTGTGATTTTATTCACTGCGTGTAATAGATGCTTGTGTTAAATTTCAAGAATTACCCTACCAGCAAGAGTTATAAAATAGATGAAGTATTAGGAACGGACTCCAATTCTAAGTTGTATTATACAAGGACTGTAACAGTAAACCAATTTGTCCCTCCCTTCCTCCCCCACCCTTCCTCCCTCCTCCCTTCATACCCCTCCCCCTCCCTTATTCTCCCCTCCCTTCTTCTCCCCTCCCTTCTATAGAGCGAGGTCAGAAATAGTGCCATCGGTCATCAACAAGACAATACAAGTAAGATCGCGAGAAGCGATGAGACAGGTCTTGGATTTGGAGGGAGGCCTGATGAGGTTGGATAGACTGAAACTAAGTAGTTCCGTTGATTGAAGGAATACATAAAATCCCTTAAATGCAAATCTCCATTTAAGGGATCTGAGATTTCTGTCAACTGTCATAGGTTGCGCATCTTTATGTATTCCTTCAATCAACGGTAGTTCGTAGTCTAAGATTCAAGATTATAAACACTTTTATATCATTCAGCGAGCAATTCCTTTATCAGGTCTTGTGCCGACTTATTGTTTTGAAACCCAAACAGGTTCGATGCTAAGATCTTACATTTATCTAAATAACTGATAAATCTATTTCTTATTAATGTTTCCAATATTTTAAATAAATTATGAGGTAAGTGGCTAAATGACAGCTTGAACCTGCTGTCATTTAGCCACTTTTTAAAGGCGGCAAAACAATCCAGAGGATTAATGCTTTCAAACTTTGGAAGTTTGACTAGGGCTAATGGTGGTGATGTTCTCTTCAGTACGTCCTGGACATTGCTAGGGTTTGGTCAATCTGTTGAAGGTCAGCTATATCGAGAGTGCTTTGAATGTTCACGTTGTGTGGAGGTCTGTCTAGGTCGAGCTTGGCCAAAAGGAAAACCAGCGGGTTGCTAAATGTATCCGTTTTCTCCAGAGTCTTGGTGGCAAGTACTGTAATGTGGTTCTTGAGTGATGGAATACTCAGGTTCGCCCGAAGTTGGACATTCCTAGCGAATCAGAGTGAACCCACGATTAGTCGCAGCAATCTATTCTGTAGGAACTCCAATATTTTGGTCTTGACAGATTCTACAAGAAAAGATTACGCGGGAGAGTAAGACAACAGAGCAGTGACAGGAGCATGGATCTTGCGGCTAGGAACTTTTTAACAATTCTCTCGGTGTGTAATTTAAATGTTAATCTCTGGTCTAATATTATACTGAGGTAGAGAGCCGACTGACTCCAACGAAGTCTATAGTCACCCACAAGGATGTTATCGTGGAGGTGGGACCTTTTCGTGAAACGGATCGCGACACATTTTGTCTCGTTGTGTTTAAGCTTCCACCTCGATCCCCAGCAACCGATGGCGTCCATTAAATTTTTTTTAAAGAAACACGTTTTACCAGATAAAATTGAAAATTGATATTGAGTTTTTTAAAGTAAGCTCTAAATTAATTCAACTATTTTACTACCAAATATGCAGCCAGCTTTTGCAATGACAGCTTGAACCTGTTGTAGTTTAGCCATTTTTTAAAGGCGGCAACCACAATCCAGAGGATTAATGCTGTTGGATGCACATCTAGCTATTCTGGATGATTTAATTTTTAATGGTCCTGACCTCTAAATTTCATGCCTAGCGTTACAGCAACCTTTGACAATACACTGTATTAGTGTGATACTAACGTTGAGTAGACTGTGTGGTTGACTGTTGATCTGATTAGCTTTCGAATTCCTTAAGTACACCCTTCACGTGAGGTGGCATAATTCTTCTTTGGATCTTATTGGTGGTCGTAATTTATCTAGCATCTGATCGGATATCGTGACATCACTAACGTGATCGTTGATTGACCTATAAGGATACGCGTCTTTGGGGTAACTTTTCATCCTATCAAAATCGCACCAGAGAATTAAGTGCTAATCTCGTGCCTTTATTTTTTTTTAATAATGTGTGGTGGGTGCTTAGTTGCAGTGACTCCGTAAGCTGTATTACTTGTCTGGCTATCACTGCAACTCTTGCGGTGTAGTTTAGTGTGTGTAATCGCCTTTTATGATGCCGCGCTGTTAATCACTTTGCTCCCAACAGCGAATGGCAAGTCGATTCGGGATTAAACTCTCTGAAAAAATGTCACCGTCCCTCCAGAGAATTGAACCCCGGCACCTATCGTCCTCTCACAACAATAGTCGCCTAACCACTGCGGCCATCGACCCGTTAGATCTTGATTATGGAAAATCACAAATTATTTTGGAAAAACTACTGTATAATTTAGAAGTACCATAACCTTGCTAAGTAAGGTAGAGAATCACTTGAAGAACGTCTTTTGAGCTGACCACACCATATCTTATCGAAATAGCTAGCAGAAATTTGTTGGAGGATCCAATTGGAGTCATTTCAAGATTCTGCATGACCATCAAAGCAAAGATCAGCAAAGATACTGTCCTATAAACTACTTATTTGTTAATATTGAATTTAATGAGACAAATTATAGTTGTGCTATAAAATAATTGTTTTTTATGGAATTAAATTAAAGTCTTTTGCTATTATTTACTCACGCAGAAACCAGAACACCTATTAGAATACCTTGCAATGTTTATATTTCGAAAAAAGAATTTGTAGCAATAATTTTCATGTAGACTAACTATAAACAGTATAAACCAGTGTTTCACAAGGATTAAAATTATGTAAGTATTATTTTAATTTATATAAATTGTTGTTAACTACAAAGTATCCAACCGAGAGCAACCATTTTATAGCCCCCATAAATATTTTAACAATATCTTAATTGCTAGTGAAATGTTCTCTATTTTTATATCTTTACACTTTCGCATTGAGAATGGTAAAGTAATATACTATTAAGACAATAAATAATTTTTAATAGCACAATAAAAGAAAGAACTAACTATAATATATTATATAAACAAACCGCAAATAGTTGAGACTCTGATTTTCTATGAATATCTTAGCATATTTAAACGGAATCTCGATATAGGCATACATATTAATGTTCATGACACATTTATTAATTTGCATATCTATCTATAAGATATATTTTATTCCTAATATAGTGAAGATGTTTGAGTTTCCAAGGATTCGTTGATACTTTAACGATTACGACAGACATCGCACACTTCAGATCACAATTTTCATAACTCAGTCGCAAGGAGAAGGTCTGATCCCATAGGCAAACAAAACGTACGCACACATCCTTACTCTAATTGTGTTTGAACAATACCGCACGGTCAAACTAGACTTAATCGTACCTAGCGTATACCCCAGCGGAAGTAATAAAGTCTAGAGTACATAGGTCCTCTTCACCGCCGTTTGTATACGTATGATCCTAAGCGTTATTTTCGTGAAACTTGATGCTACGTTTCCAGTATATGGGAGATTCGGAAATGCAACGAAGTAGGGTAGAAAATGTTTAGATGGTGGAGGAGAGGGAAATAAAAAGGGAGAGAATCAATAGATGAAGTTGTAGCTTTAAAATATTGAATTTCTTAGTATTCACGACTACCGAGTTAGAAAAAGTAAGAATTATATTTAAGCATTACTTTAAAATATCTTATTAAAATAGGAAAATATGGTGGATATAGTTGCTACTTCAATTTATAACGAAAAAAGAACTGGGCTTGAATAAGACTCGCTTGAACGTTCAACTTGAATTATGTACTTCAATTAAATGCGATAAAGCATTACCTGACATGCACTGATGATTCGTAATCGGTTGGTGGTTTCCAGCGGCGATCAAGTAGTGGTAGGTAGTACAACATAAAATTGTAAACGAAGACGTTCCACGTTGATTTATCTGACTTAAATGCAAATGAGTTCGTCAGTGGAACCGGTACAGAAGATGTCGTTATCTTTAATCGTATTTAAGTAAGCGTTGCATTTTCAGCTACTTGGATATATTGATGGTAATTGTAGTTGGGTGCACTGTTAAGTTGTTGTTGTTGTTGTTTAATGATATTCAAGCGGATTTCTTGTATAATCTTATATCGAAATTATTTGGTAGTCTAATGCAAAATAAAATTTAGCGATTTATAATTGCAATTTATGCGCATCTATGTGTAATGAATTTGAGATTAATGGTATATTGCCATAGATTTTCAACAAGTTTACTATTAACGAAGCTTTGCTTTCAATAGTACTGGTGTAGTAAATTAGGTTGGAGAAATAGTGGCTGCATATTTGGTAGTGAAATGGTTGACCTCATAACTCCAATTTTATGCAAAATATGTATAATACCAAAGGACTATTTAGTGATCTCGACCTTTGTAAAAAATACAACATGCAACTGATTTTTTTAAATTAAATCATGCTCTGTACAACTTTCAGTCGCCAGTTTTGTTTCTATTACTTTTTTACATAGAACTGGAAGTAGGTTATTTTGTATATGGAATTTTTATATAAAATATTTTCATTTATTTTTGTTATGTAATTTACGTATGTTGTTTTATAAAATGTGTTTTTGTATCCAAAATAAAACTGTAAGTTATTTATTGCTCCAATGTAGTGTTTTTATTCATTATGTGTTATATCGAGATCTAATTAAAGTAAAAATTAATACTCCTATGTTAAGCAATATATTACGAATAAATTTTGATGATATGCAAATGGATAGATCAATAAAAAACTCCAGCTCATAAAAAGTTTATTGGATACTAATGATGCTTCTTATGCCAATTTACAGGAGAAAGCAATTTTTGTAAAGGAAGGTTACATATAATTAAAAAATCTCAAACTTAGCATAGGAACTGAATAGAGCTGCAAAGACCATTTGGTCATGGTGTATTCAATTGAACACACACACCGTTCAATGCACTGTAGTGCCACCTGGTGGTGAAAGGCAGTAACAAAAAAATAAAATTTCTATGTTAGTGGACGACTTGTTACAAGATGCTGTACACTACATTTTGAAGGTTGCATTAGTGCTTATAAGCTTATATTTGGACAATATTTTTGCAAAATTGGACGTCATCAAATTAGATACAGTGTGCCTATACGGATATTATTGTACAGGGTGACATAATCTCAAATATTAAGTGACAGTTGGTATATTTATTCATTACCATATAGATAATCTCCAAAAATGTCGTCTAAACGACGAATGAAATATGAGGAAATGGCGCACTTGACCAAATTTGATCGAAAATCGAAGATCTGAGCGAAGACGATGAAAATCCACTCCTCAATGAAAGCTCTAGATCTGAGTCTTTGTCTGCGAGTGACGAACATTTTGAAGAGGAAAATGAACAAATCCAGGAATCTGACCTGCTGAAGAAGTTCCTACTGAACCTCAGTCTGGCTCAAACACTTCACGTTCAGCTTCAACGAGCAAAAAAGACGTAATGAAGGAGTTCATGACGCAAAATAAATTAACTCCCAAAGACTTTTCTTTAGGAGTTAGTTTATTTTTGGTTGGAGGAAAGGGGTTCAATTTCTAAATCCAAACATCAAGTGGTTTAAGAAAACAGTTGAAGATGTAGTTGGTTGAGTTCACAAATTTGAAAGCCATAAAACAGCATCAAAAATTTGGTCCCACTCCTCCAAGCCCTCCATCCCTGGGCCTCCAAGCAATGAAAACGTTTGTTGGCATCCATTTGCTGCCCATTTGTTTGATGTTGTCAATTGACGACATGTACCAACCTCTAAACGGGGGTTGGTAACCCTTCACAAGTAATATCAAAGAATTGCAAATAAATCAAACTTTCTAGTACAACTGTTTGAGAATTTTTCTCTGAACCAAAATAAATAGTGACTGAAAGGGCTAAACCAAATATTTATTTTAAAATACCGAACACAGGAATTTGCGTTTCATCAATTATAAAATATGAATGCATAAGAGGACGTTTAGAGTGCAATTTTCAAACTACTACAATGGGTGTTCAAAAAAGGAAAGGAAACCATGCTATTTACAAACTCTATTATTGACAGATGTTATTATTAGGTATTTTAAATTATTAAATAGAGAGAAAATGATGTCAAGTAGAAGAAACAAATGTGCAGTTTCTCGTTATAAAAATGTTGATGTAGGCATACTTAAAAGACATCTACTGTTAAAAAATGTTCGTGACAAAATATCTTCGAAATTTAATCGGTATAGGTGGTCAAACGATCATTTGTGGTTTGCTATGATTGAGTACCTTGAAGCAAAAGGTTGTGATATTTTCTGTATTTAACCTCATTTCATTAAAGAAATTTTTGTTTTTTTTTCATTTTTTTGCGACTAAATGTTAAATTTTCAAAAAAAATATTTCGTGGTCAAACAGGGTCAAACGATGGTCTCAAACATTTTTGCCATGCTTCTAATCCCCTGGACAAACGCAGGCATTTTCTTCATAATTGCTAACGTTAACGTTCGAGTATCAACTCATTCATTAATTTTATATTGGCTTCTATGTATTTCATCGATAATGTTAGAAGAGTTGCCGAACAGTCCCATCAGACGGTTTGGAAGTATGGGTTAACATCGATTTTAAATGGCAGCACCGCCAATTCTTGTTGCAAATTGTTGTATAGTGTAATTTGCGCATATGCATGTTACGTAATCGTGGCATTGAAATATCAAATAAGTACATACACGTACAACTGCACAAAACATATTAATCATACACATTCGATAACCGATAATCATCATTTTCTAACTCATAAACCGATAAACAATAGAAAAACATTCCGACAAGCAGCCTTTATGCGTCTACAACTACATACTTCTCTAATACAATACATCTTAAATGAAATCATCAGTTGTGGAAGGTCGCAAGATTGCAGTAATAATAATAAATGGAACGACAAAACACAAAGAATAGCGTAGGTAATACAGCGAACAACTCGCCATTCTCTTGGTTTATTGCCGCTGTCGTTGTTGTTACTGGATGCTGTGTACCAGAATTGCATTTGCAATAGACTTTCATAAAGCGCCGACTGCATGTCCTACATAATTTTGTTATTGCGTTGGCCGCTTAGTTATACCTGGTCCTCCTATTCGAAGTCGATGTTATGTATTAGTGTTGTGTGCAAGTAAATTTTATAGTGATATTCTTTTCGTAATACTTGTATGTACTGTATCTGACATAATTATTGTCTCCTATAATATAGATTGGGCAGTAATTAATTTTGCATGTTGAAAATGTTTGTTGTTATGAAAATGAAGACAATTCTATGAATGCTTAATAGCTTTGTTACGTACACCACCTCTACATAACCTTCGGTAGCAAAATATCATCTTTATCTAGTATATAATGAATTTACTTCCTAACTCACTACTTAAGTGAGTTTTAAATGGACAATGAATACAGTTTACAATGAATAGATTTCTACTACGAGGCATATCCTTAAAGTAAGTGCTGAATTTTTGTAGGGTTTAAAATTTTTTATTTCAACAAAAAAATTACGTGATACTTTAGTACATAATTGAAGCTATTTTTCGATATAATCGCCATTCCTCTATAAGCAGGTGGTGTAGCGTGGTATCAAGTAGTTTCTCGCCAACCCCTTTGTCCACTTCTCCACCTCCTCCTTTACCTCCTCGTCGGTTGAAAACCTTTTTGCACTCATGTGTCGTTTCAGGAAGGTAAATAGATAGTAATCTGAAGGTGCTAGATCAGCCTTTCCTGTTGTTCTGAATCAACCTCCGCAATTTTTTTAGGGTCTCACAGTATCTTGCAGAGTTGATGGGCTTCCCTTGAGGCAGATATTCGATTAAAATTTTGACAGTCCCAAAACACGGATGCCATGATTTCCTTGACTGAAATTGAAGTTTTGAACTTTTTGGCGGAGGGTGAAAAGGTGTGACGCCACTGAGTCTTTTGGTTTTAGGCGTGTAGTATGCTACCCAAGTTTCATCTCCAGTAACGATGGAGCGGAGAAATTTATCTCCATGGTGATTGTAGCGCCTCAAAAACTCTTGCCCGGCCTCCACTCGATTCCACTTGTGTTGGTCTGTCAGTTGTTTTGGGACCCATCTTGCGGACAGTTTCCGATATCCGAGGGTTTCTGTAATTGTTTCGTGTAGTAGAGATCTGGAAATTTGCGGAAACATCGCAGAAAGTTCATCCACAGTCAATCTGCGATCGCCACGGAGCGCATTTTCGATTTTTTTCACAATTTCGTCAGTCGCAATTGAAGGTCTTCCGCTCCTCTGATTATCATGCACAGACGTATGACCGTTTTTAAACTCGCGACACCACTTGTACACACTCGTACGATTCATAGCCTCATCACCATATGCAGTTTTCACCTCATTATAAATCTCAAACAAACAATTAAAATTTGCACCTATACTTAATTCGCCAACTTTTTGGGCCAATTTTATTGGCAATGAATCTTGCATTTGCAATATCAGGATTAGGAAAAATGAAATCCAGCTACAGGGAGTTATCTACGACCAAGTCCTAATAACTGATTCCGTGAAGCAGTTCGAGTTCAAAGATGATCATAAAGTGCAGTTACTGTATTGCCCTCTGCTTGAATTTATGTGAAATCAAATGCAAAACAATCTTCTATATCGCTTGGATTTAACAATGCCGACCTAAAAAGCCTCTATTGCCAATAATTAACAAAACTGTATTACATATTAAATTCTTTTAATTAAATTCAATCGAGTAATGCATTAGTTGCATTATTTTTTCAGCCAACAGGGCTAAATCTCCGCTAGAGTGCAACAGAAGCGACCTCACCACCATCACGGCTTTATTCACTGGCCACGGCCCTCTGCGATAGCACCTGAAGAAGATGGGCAAGGTGCACTGTGATGAATTCCGGAATATAGCAAGACGATAGAACACATTATGTGCGAGGGGGTCACTCGCCAGAGACACTACTACCTCGAACAGGCGCACTTCGAACCGGCTGAAATTAGAACCATAGCCTCCAAGGATATCCTAGACTTTTTCAGTAGTCTGCTTATCAATTTGGATTGAAAGATTGATGATACTCACAATAGATCCCACAACCCACATCGAATCTAATGCATAAGTAGTCTCAGGGAGGTTTTAGATATAAATTTGCTTACACTAACCCAGAAAACATACATCAAAAGGAAGCAAGACAAAAAACTGATATACTGCATTATCTATGTTATTTCAGTTAAACAACTTTTAATCCCAGATATCTCTTCAATTGTAGACCAATAAAAGACGAAGGAATTAAAAATTAATTTATTCCAGTTAAACCCAGACTTTTGAGTTCTTCGAAATTGAGTGAAGTGAAAGCGACATCCAATTAACTTAACATTTATCTATAAAGAAACAACAGCGTTATAAATAGTGCTCTTGAAATCTGTTACCACCAAGTTTGCATTTAAATTTAACCCTCCTAAGTTTTGCACGTTTTAAACATAAATTTTTTGTAAGTGTCGTCTTCTGGGAGCACACAAAACGCCAAAGGAACATAATACCCAATGGTAAGTGTGTAAACTATAAACGGTTGTAAAAATTATTTTGGAGAACAAGAAGCTTCTGTAAAATCATCTCTTTCAAATGGCATTGCGTTTGGAGAAAATGATGTTTGTTGGATTTCATAGATAATTAGTATCAACTGGAAAATTACCCCGAAAGTTTTGATTAGAATGTGATGGATAACGATTACGAAAATTTTAATCCTCTCTTTTACCTGCGCCTACTTGCCGGACGAAACTGTATTTCCCAAATTTAGACCTGTCTTACTGGTCGGACGAAACTGTATTTTATAATTTATGCAAATCTGGTAATCGGATAAAACTGTGATCGACGATTGAAGATGCCAGGTAGTTTGGTGCCAAAATCGTGACGACCTGGGCTGATCTTTGACCATTGCTCAAAAGCTCATTCTAGCAATAGCAAAAATTGTCGTGTCAACAATGATTTTTCTGTCAAACAGTCCAATACAATGAAAGATTGGAAGCATGTGGAATTTGCTTTGCCATACACCTGGAAAAACACTATCGAGGTGACTAAAACTGACTAAGTGGTAAGTTTTTTTTTAAATTAACTTTAACACGAACAAATTTGATTGGCCGAAACGTGGTAAAAACCAGGAGGAGTAACTGCTGTTACTAATCATAAACTGAAGCAAGTAGCTTATTTTCCAAGGAAAAAGCATGAACCTGATTTTGGAACCTACACGATGAAGTGAGGTTGTTCTTAATGGAAGGGCACGTAAAATCCTGCCAATCTTGGGCTACATCAATGGCCTGATTATCAATTATTTCGTTGTAGAGGGAAAAATCGAAGAAACTACTTTAAAATTGCATTTCTGGGAGTCGCAGGAGGAAGAGGTCTAGTTATTAAGTGAGGACTTTAAATTGCCTTTATCGGAAAAGAAACCGGACTAATATTTTATCTGTGAACTGATATGGATTTCATCAAAATAACAAGTCGAGACAATATTTTTGTCAAGCATAACACAACATAGCGAAATGCATTTATTGCGACATCGTATCGAAGCAGCCGCAGCGCAGCTATTTACGAAATGACCTTCACCTATTCTGATCTATCCACTTTCTGTTGTTCGCTCTCGCCATTAAATGTTTGCTTGTCGACTTCATTGTCTTCACGTACGGCGGCGATCCGTGCAACTACAACAACGGCGACAACAACAACAGAAACATAGCAGCAACAGCGCTCACTATTTGAAACGCAGATGAATTAATTTAATTCCCATTTCTACCTACATTTAAATTGCACAAACGTTGAACTACTTTGTGAAGTGACTTTGTTTCTCTTTTGCGAAATGGGTAATATGATTTATGTAACTAGCTTTTATTTTCTTGTAAAATACTCGTATAGTATTGAAAACCTCCCGCTGAGATTTCTACGGCGTTATGTTTATTTAAAGGAAACGTATATTAAAATTAACATTTTAATTCTATTTTAGAAAGTCGTTACTTCGGGCTTGTCGTCCAAGTTATTTTACAATTAATCCAGGAGAAAGAGACTTGAAGGGGCAAATGCTGGAGGTATTTAGATTCTAGCGCCGCTCTTGAACCTTTGATGCATCAGAATAAAGCTCCCTCTAATTAATAATTGTCTTTGACGTTAAAACAGCGGCTGTTTTAGTCGGAGGTTTTCTAATTTGATGAAATAACGAAACAAACATTGGAGTCCTTATTTACGTTTCCACGTTTTATTTGCATTTTTACGTGTTTTAAACGTTTGTGTGTGTTTGGAAGGTTGAAATTGTTCGCTTCTATAATTTATTTAAAGAAAGATTTAGATAAATTTGAAAAAAGGAAATAATAAATATAGTGATAATGTACTACTAGTCAATAAATCTTGTAATTTATTAAACGTATCTATAAATCACGATTGCGGTTTTACTCGGACATTATAAATTAGCACGTTGTCACGGTAAGGTTTTATGCTACTACATACATTAAATATTGCACGGTGAATCGTTACTCATGCCTGCATTAATTAGGTATATGCGTGAATGTATCCAATTTGCGTTTATCGTTGTAGTTTAAGAAAAGGTTAATTATTTGTATTCTAGTAGGTATTTTTCAAAGGTAATTATTTCGTTGAAATTAAAATTTTATAACGTTTCTTATGCATTACTCTCTCTACATAACTCTCTATTTAAATTGAAAATCTACTACAGTACTAAACTAATAATTCTGTGAAAATTTTCCGCTTAAAGATGTAATTTGGTTCGAAGTTTCTTTTTCTCGTTTGTAATAATCATCAGAGTTGATGGTAGGATATTATCTAGGCGCGTTATAACGTCTTAGCCGGAAGCTAAACTACATCGCTAATCAACATGCAATTTAGTGCAGTAACTGGGACTCTCTTTATTAATTGCGGCATCGTTGTGGTGCCGTTGACATTGCGCAAACTATTCGATGGTAGATAGTGGCGGAGTAGAGTTAATCCTTTTTCTATCGTAATTTCCTGTTGTAGAATAATAATGGATCGCAATTGACTTCCTATTTTGTCGTAACGTTGTGGGAATTGTTAAGTTGAAGGTTAGAGCGTAATTATCCTGAAGATTTTGATGCAATTTAAGGGAAGTCGTTAAAAACTATGTTATTAATTATAGTACTAATTATATTTGTACCTTCCACTTTATTCAAATTGTCTAACATATTTCTTTTATTTTCAGGTAAATATTGGTGTACAAGACAATACGAGATGTGTTGCTGTAATCTCAACGTTCGAAAAAATCTGGTTCCAGTTAGAGGTTACACTATCAATAACTACTTAGCTTTAATTTCTTGTTGTCTCGGCACCCAATCCTATCAGAACTGGCGTTCCGCAGGGCTCCGTTTTGGGCTCAGAACTCTTTTAAAGTTTACTTGTAATTTAATTTACTTCTTAACATTGAGTATATTATACAAAACCAAAAATAATCCAAACAGAAAATTATTAGTTATAATTAATTCTATTCTGATTTTTCGTCTATATGTCCATCGACTTTTTCATAGTCGTCCCCAAGTATATAAACGGTAGTGTATATAGAAAGGGAAGCAATACAAGCAAAAACCGATAAATCCATAGCTATTATAACAGGGCCAAATCTAAAGGGATATATTTAAGCAGCAAGCTTAGTATAAAGAAATTACATGAAATGTATGAGAATGAATGTGTTACCGAGAGAATATTTATTTTAGTTTAATTTTGGCTTTTTAAATTCCAACTTCGGATTGTTGCGCAAAATGTACTAATCTGAAGTATCAAATCAAAGCAGCTAAAGATGAAGAAAAGAAAAACAATATGAAGTCAGAACTAAAGATATATAAAAAACGTGCCAATGCCTTCTACGATTTTCTGAAACAAAATCCTCCAATTTCTAAGACATTTTGCTTCGACCTTCAACAGGTACATCCGCTCGCTCGACCCCCGATAAATGACGCCTTCTATGCGTAACAAATAAGTTTCTATGCGTTCTGTTGTGTTGGTAGCAAATCCATTGATCCGACATTCTTCACATAGTCTGAAAACCAAGTTCGAAGAGAATCCACGGAAGTTGGTTCAGCACTTCTCAAATTACTTAAGTGCCTTACATTTAGATGGCATTCATACACTTCGACATTTTTGCGATGGCTGTGGCGGACAGAACAAAAACGCAAACATTGTCCATACGTTGTATTTTTGGCTTCGATTCAGCTCATCTTCTGTTAATGAAATTTTCTTTGTGTTACCTGTTCGTGGTCATTCATTCCTGCCTGCAGACCGAGTATTCGGTAAAGTGGAAAAAATTCTTAAGCGAAATCCAACCATCATATCGTGTAAAGAATATGAAACACTTTATGAAAAAGTTGGTGAAGTAAGAAGGTTAGTTGAAGAATCGAAAATCGTCAATGTGAAAAGCCTTGATTCACATCTTCAAAAAGTAAAGGGAATATCGGCTTTGAAAAGGATTGTATTGCAAAGATGTGGAACCAACAACGTTAAATACTGCGGCTACCCCAACTTTGTGTTTACCACTGGTACTGAAACATTTTGTAAGCTTTTAAAAAATTCTTAATGAATTCAATGAAGAACGCGGAGTTCCGGAAAAAAAAGAAAAACTCATTAAGACATCTTCTACAACAATTTGGTGAAAAGTGTGAAGAAGTCGCCTGAAGTGGCTTGGTATAAAAACTTTTGAACGGATGTGAACAAAGTGAGGACATACCATACCATAGTATCAGCTGATGAAGCATGCGATTGGTTTGAAGAAGAAATGGCTATCCATATCTAAAAAGATATAGTTTTGATAAGACAACATAACTGTTTTTGCTTTAAAAATTCCTATAAAATATTCAAATGTTATGTTCATAACATAAATAAAATATAATTAAGAGCAGTCTGCCATGCAAACAGATACAGAAAGTATGGTGCTTCTTAAATAAAAATAGGAAAAAATCCAATTATCATGCAAAATCCGATAAATCCAAATGTTTTTTTTTAAAATAATATGTTTTTTAAGGAAACTACGGAAATTATGAAATTAATGTCTTTGGTTCATAACAGATCATCTGCAAGAAACAGTTATTTTAAATGCTTAGGGGATTACAAACTATACGACTTTGTCTGTTTTCTCCAAATGAATGAAAGTGGATTTATCGATTTTTGCATGTCAGCTCCTCATTTATTCTTTACATATAACTGTATTTATGTATATTCTTTATACAGGGTGGTTCAATTATAGCTAGAAATGATCTGAAATTTTGGCACTATAATAAAGTCAATGGGTGCCATTCGCCTAAAATATTTTCAAGATGGCAGCGCTTCGGTGTATACCGGAAGTATGCACCAACTTCGTAATTTTAAATGGAATACTCTGTATGAGGTTGAAGGTCCATTTCATTTTCATTCTAAGTGAAGCCAAATGCTAAATAACTTAAAGTCATACTTTCTGGTAACTTTTCGTTTTCTTTTTTTCAGAATTACTACTACTGGTATTAGTAGTAGTTTGTTTCTGTGAATCTATTTCTTGTGCATTATCAGGTTTCCGAACCACTTCCGATTCCAGTCCTAGCCAGTTATCGAATTTCTAAATTCAACATTTTTCTTGTAATATGTAAACTTATATTATATGTACCGGGTGGCCAACTAAGAATGTCGCTCGACCATATATCAGGAACGGTTTACTCTACAGCTTTAGGGAAAAAATATTATTGACTAAAGTGACCCCGAGAAACATCCGGAAATTATTTAGAAAAGCGTAGGATGATCGCTAGAGGGCGTAACTGATCACCAAAAATGTTAATTCTTATTTTACGCAAAATTTACCAACTTAAGGTCTATCATAAATATAAAAATCGGAATCTACTGAAAATTTTGCATATTTTACGATGGACAACTTTTTTGTATATTGACAAATAAGGGGGAGGAAGAAGGGGAAACTTTGTTTTGAAGGAACGCTTATAACTTCGGTTGTGTTGAACCGAATTTTTCAAATTTAGTCTCATTGAAAAGGGCATTACTTCTCCAAACTGATGCTTACAAATTGGAACCAATCTAATAAGTGACGTGCATGCTAGAGGGCGCTGTTTAAATTTTGTCGGGAATTTTGTTTTTTCTGGAAAATATTAAATGGAAACATACATTTTAGACAACAAATTAAAAAAGTAAGCTACATTACCAACATATCAGCGAAAACCGGATATCGCTATCTTTTACCAATCCGAAGATATCTTCAGAAACCTATGGATGGTAAAAATTTTTTTATAAATTTAAAAATTCTGCTTCCCGTGAACGGAATTTAACAAATTTGGAAAGGATTTTCATTGGCCTATATTTCGAGGTTCAAACAGTTTAATATCATTTTGTCCATTACCGTTAGAGGGCGTTAAAGAAATTTAAATATGTAAATTTTATGATTTTTGAAAAGAACAGCGCGTGGGATGCTTGGCGACCAAGCAAATAGACTATCATGGATTTTCCTAAACCTACTGATAGTGATTCAAATTGTTTAATATTGTCATTATTTCTGTATGAATTGAAAGCTAAGATTTTAGTGAAAAGCACAATGGTATAATTGAAATAAAAAGCGCAGAAAAACAACAAAAAAGAAAACAACATAAAAAAATTAATATTAGTGGCGGCCTTAATCTTGTCTCCTATTATTTTCGATGCAAACCTTCACTCTATAACGAGGGGATAGAACTACAGTCTCTATTTCTGTCTCAGAAATACTTTGAACGATATTTCCTATTCCCACAACCAAGTTGTTACGAGGAGTAGATTGCGTTGCAAAGATAAGATTTTTTTGTCTCCACAAATAAAAGTCTAAACAAGTCAAATTTGAAGTCCTGGGTGGCTATGGAAATAGACTGGTGTGTTACATCCACCTAGTAGGGACTAGAAAATGGCGAACATTTACAGAGAAATGCACAGCACACTCATCATATTGAAAAGCGTATTGTTGCGACTTGCTAGCGACATGGCTTCCATTCTGTTCTCTTCAACGCCCTCTAGCGGTGACAGAAATAATGACAATATTAAACAATTTGAATCACTATCAGTAGGTTTAGGAAAATCCATGATAGTCTATTTGCTTAGTCGCCAAGCATCCCACGTACTGTTCTTTTCAAAAATCATAAAATTTACGTATTTAAATTTCTTTATCGCCCTCTAGCGGTGACCAACACGTTAAAATTAAACAGCTTCGATCACTAAACATAGCACAGTGAAAATCCTTTCTAGAAAGACTAAATTTGCTAAATTTCGTTCAAGGGAAGCAGAATAATTTAAATGTATAGAAGAAATTTTTACCATCCACACTTTTCTGAAGAATTCTTCGGATTGGTAAAAGTTAGAGAGACCCGGTTTTC
Source organism: Holotrichia oblita (assembly GCA_023690525.1). Classification (NCBI taxonomy): domain Eukaryota; kingdom Metazoa; phylum Arthropoda; class Insecta; order Coleoptera; family Scarabaeidae; genus Holotrichia; species Holotrichia oblita. The sequence goes on along the minus strand of CM043018.1, from coordinate 19,595,169 downwards.
GCTGACTTGTAGGTAATTTAGTCTAATATCAATGTAGAGGGGGTTACGTTGTGCGACCTTCAGTTAGGATTTATAGTAGATATTATTATTAGTAGATAAGGTCGACGTTAGCTTGCGGTGGTGTCGATTTAAAAGCTGGCCACTGTACATTCGCTTTTTAAACTTACAGTACTAAGTTTGTGAAAGTCTAAATTGATTAATCGTCATCTAAGTTTCGTGTAAACTTTTGACGAGACGATCTCTAATCGAGATGCTAGAAATTCTGCTGAAAATTATGGGCCTGTATTAATATTATCAAACGCACTAAAAAGCAAATGCTGTTATCAAAGTTTTGGTCGAAGTATTTTTGGAAATCGACATGGAACAGGAACATGATGTTTTTGTAAAGCTAAATTCCTGATCCCAAAGTTGATCCAAAATCTCACAGGTCACAGAAATATATTGTGAAATATTCCTATTTGTTGGATTAAATATCATCGGGACGTTTGATAGTAGATATTTGCTTAAATATAAGGAGAACGTGGCACTTAAAGATTTCGACATCATAGTTATAGCCATCATCAAATGTCATTTTCAAATCGTCCATTTTAGATAAAGGCGGACTTCTGCTTTACAAACACTCCAAAATTAAATTGCCGTCATTATTCTTTATTTTTACGACAGCCGGGACACACGAACGACGAATTCGACATTCCCGCCGTTTACGATAACAACAAATCTTAACGATGATGCTCGAATTGTCGAGATGACGAAAGCAGCGAAGGATCCATTGACCTCGTCTCACATAATTAGACGTAGTAGTACTATCTGTATTCATGCATGTGTACTATTAAATCTGGCTTATCATTTGTGTGCTTTTTTTCTCGTTTACTATCCTTTGGAACTTATGGGGGACATATAATTTGACCTTTAATTTGCTTTTATGATGGGATAGGTTATCTTTTCTGACTGTGGAAAGTACTATTGTATATCTTCGTCGTGTCGTAATTAGTCATATATACACATATATTTATGTATTATGCATGCATGCTGGTGAGATAAGTAGCGCTATTGTATGACTTAATTAACGTTAACGCTGTTTGAATAGATATTAAATTACATATCGATATAATGGATAATTCTACTAACAGTGTTGTCGCATTTAAAAGGCAGAAGTATCGTATGTTAATCACGAGGTTATAAAACTATTGTGTTATTATTTTTATATACACACACTCGTATATCTGTAATTGTTACTGTAACAATTATCATATGGAATATTCTGTCGTGACTCATAAGAAATACAGTTAAGGTGGCCCAAGAAAAAAAGCCTTTAGAATATTTTGAAGTATTTTATTCACAACTGTAATCTAAGAGCTCTTTCACACTGGCGATTTATAGCAGCGCGAGTTAACAGCGCGACAATCGCTCATGGATTTTACCGATGCTAGCGACTAGCGCGGCTGACTGTAAGATAGAAAGCGATAAATGTAATGCACTGCTAAATCGCCAGTGTAGCTCTAAGGGGCATTTAGCGACTGTAAGATATTGTATGATACATAAAAATTTTACAATTCCTTCCTTTGATCTTGTAAACACGGACAACAAGGCGATATAAGGTCTTACGTGCGTCAAAAGTCACCGGTGTTTACCTAAACGTATGAAATTGAATTTTTTTGTACAATGATATTTTAAAATAGTATTACTTTTTTCGACCTGCGACGAAACAGGAATCCATCACTAAACCATTGAACCATTGAAGAGGTGAAACTGATCAAAGTCAAGGGTTGATTATTAACCGGGAAAGTCTTGGCAGCTGTATTTTGGGACTCAGTGTACTACTGTTAGCTGGCTGTAACCGATTGGTGAACTTAAAATCATCCCTCTTACAGTTGAGATTTGTACCGAGGTGTATACCAGATGTTAGTGATGTTCAATATTATTCACAAAACAGCAGGCTGAGGTGTATAAGATTAAATTAAAAATACACAGAAAGAGATACAGTGATAGTCCGATAAGTCCTACAGCTTGGAAACTGTAGCATTCTGCAAAAGGTATCAATACTACCGTCATAAAGTTTGGAAGCAAATATAAATTTGTTGAAAAAAATAAAAAATAACAAGAGTTCTGTAATTTGTACTCTACAAGAGGAAGGATATTCTGAACGAGCTGACAGAATGGGGATTTCATCGAAGGGCGTTCACTATACTCTGGTAAGGAGAAGAGAAACCAGACAACATAGTGATCGGAGGTGAAGTGAACGACCATGGACAACAATCGCTGTTGAAGATCGATTTATAGTTATAACAGCAAAGTGAGACTAACGACTTCCAGCACCAGATGTCACTAGACGACTTAATGCTCAACAAAGAACACGGATATCCGTTATCACTGTAAAAAAGCGATTATTACCTGCAGGACGAATCACTTTTAAAAGAAATTATAATCAAAACGCGTTCACAGACAAAAAGACTGTGGAAGACAATAGACGAGTGAAAAACTATCTTATGGACGGATGAATCAAAATTTGAAATCTCCGGTTCCACTCATAGAGCTTTCGTTCGTCCCCAATCGAGCGAACGTCTTAATGATCATTGTTTAATGCCTTCGATGAAACAAAAGAAGAATATTGGGAATGTGATGCTTTGGCTTAGTTTTGCTGGTACAAGAACTGGTGGTTTGGTGAAAATAACTCGAAAAATAAGAAAAGAATATGGTCCCGATTTATCTCCTATGTTGAGCTATTATGGGATGAGCTAGTCAAACTAATGCTCAAGAGCTTTGAGGCTATTTACATGAAGCTTGACAGGAAATTGGTCCTAATTATCTGGAGAACGTGCCAAAGGAGGACATACAGATGAAAAGAATTTATAAACGCTTCCTTAGCAAAGTATTCAAATTTTCCCTGCTTTGTTAACTCATAGATGGATACTCTACTGGCAAATTTTTCAACAACGATTTTGCATGAACTTGGTGATATTTTGATGATATAACATTTAATTTCGACCTTCAATGATTACGTGGTTGTGGATTTGTTTGCATAAACCCGAAACTTAAGTAAACCTCACAGAAGGAAAAGTCTATTGTTGTGTTAGATCATACGATCGTGGCGACCAATTCTGTTCACCGAAATTAGAGATGAAGCGATCAGGAAAAGGCTCATGCAATGTTGTGGACGTTTCACGGGCTGTATGACAAGGGACGCCATCCCTCGAAACCACAACCCACATCATCATTATCAATGGGAAAATGGGCCTCATTATTGAAGATAATTTTGTTCACAAAATTAGCATTGACTTCTTATTGTTCGATGATTAAATTGGTAAAGACTCTTCGCTGTGCAACCAAATCTCCTATCTATCAGACGCCATCATCATCATCAGTGTCTGGTGATATCCTACTACTGGTTTTTGAGTGCATGCAATACGAACCAGCTACACTATCGGACATAAATGAAGCAACAATCGTTGCAAGGAAACGCATTTGAATTGGAACATGCTAAAGTGGAAAACAGTATTATTTTCCGTTGAAAGTAAGTTTGATTTATTTAATTCCGATGGAATAAACTATGTAAGATGGCCGAAGAACCAAAGACTAAATCCTCGTTATACTCGCCCGTCTGTTAAGCATGGCGGCAGTAACATAATGCTCTGGGGTTGTTTCTTAGGGTTTGATATGAGTCCGCTTCATACAATAGAAACAACGATGGATAGGTTTCTTTACTTAGACATCAACAAGATGTTGCTGTTTCTAGAAGGAATAACGATCCGAAACACACCGCAAGGGTAGTTTGCAAATGGCATACGAATAATATAATACATCTTATACAGCCGGCTCAAACTCCAGACGTCAATCCCATAGAAAATCTATGGGGTGAGATCGATAGACGAGTAAAACAGAAAAGGTATAAACATAAAGCGCAATTATCTGAAGAAATGCTTAAAATATGGAATGATATTCCGGAAGATGTCATAGAAAGGCTGATTCATTCAATGCTACAGAGATGTGAGGAATAAAGCAATAAAGGATACTGGACCCATTACCAACCAATTAATACAATATTTTAAGGTTTTTGTAAGGAATAAGTCAATAGTTACGTAATACCGTAAAATAGGGTCAATAGAAACACTTAGGAACATTCAAAGACTCTTACAATTAATAACAAAAACAATATCACTTTAACAGCTACTGGAAAACTTCGGTCTATGGTTGTACTAAAGAATGGTGTATTTGCAAAAAGAATAAAAAAAAAATTATGGTTATTTCTATTTGCACTAAAGTTGGGGTCAATAGAAACAGCGATTTAAAAATCATGTATATTGCTATTAAACCCATTTTGGGGTGAAAGAAACACAAAAAAAATTTTTTTGACATTTTTTTACATTAGAAACTTCCAAGAACATTATATAAATAGAAAAGCATCAAATTTTGTGAGATTTATTAAAAAATTTGCACAACTCGTTATTGACGTAGGCAAACAATCGTAGAACTATATAGGTATTGTAAACATTAAAAATTTTGAGAAAAAAAAACAAGTATTTAGTTAAAATATTGCAAACTATTCCAAAAATCTAATTGCAAAAGAATTAAAACAAAACAGTCTTATTGTTTCTTAATAGGTGGGCATCTGCCTACCTATTATAACAAATAAAATCTTAAATTCCGAAAAAAATCTTTTTAGACTAATAAAAAAAAAATCGAGTTTTATGGGAAAAAGAGCAACCTTCTTGTACTGCTTTGACCTAGGGTCGTTAATGTACTTCCGTGGCATCTAAAGCATAAAATAACAGCGAATTATGCATCATAAATACATTTTGTTGTAAAAACAGTCACTTTTTGTGGTTGTTTCTATTCCCCCATTTTAGTACTTAGAGTGTGATTTTTTACAAAATATTTTTTGTCTGGGAAATGGAGTAAATTATTAACATGACTACTTAAGCAATATTAATAGTATACAATGGAAGCACTTCCGCTAAAATATAAACAATCTTACCTTGGTTTCGTTGCCAAAACAAACAAAGTTTTCTACCCTATATTTTGACCAGAAATTTTGACGTTTACCTTGAACTGTATAGAAGACTGTTACCAACCTTCTTTTAATTTTTTTGTAGTGTATAATTGATTGCCATCATTTTCACGCAACCAAACCAAACTTTGTTTTATTAGTTTAAAAGTAAACAAATTATGAAAAACTTTCCTACTTTCTGTTTCTATTCACCCGTCAGATTCTATTCACCAATAAAATAATTTATTAGTCCCCTATTTACAAAATGCTATTTTTGTTCTTTAGTATAATACAATTATCTCTTTATCTTTTTCTGTGTTTATAAAGGTTCACATTATGCAGAATTTCATAACTATTCAGCAGGATGGTGTACGAATTTAGTAAAATCTCTTATAAGTATTTACTGTCAACATGTGTTGCTCCATTTATGTCCGGTAGTGTATTTAAGAAGCTTTAATTTAGACGACAAAATCCTTTTAGTTCATCTCACATTTTCTGCAACATGGCACTTTCAAAACAAATATTAAAAACCCATATTTTAATAATTTTTTTTAGTTGCAAATCAAGTATATAATTTTAATTAATAATTAAAGTCAACTTAGATATGAGAAGGCACATCGTCAAATTATTTCTAATTATATAGGATATTTTTTCACATACCTACATACATTACAAAAAGAGGAAATAGAAATGAACTTGATCTGAGTTAAATCCAACAAGAATTTTTATTTAATTTTTGAATTAACTTTATAATTGTTGCACTATAATTTACGTCATCATGATATATTACAAATTTGTTCAAATTAAACAGGCTATTATACGACAACAAGATTTACCGTCAAAACGTAAATTAAATATAAACACGGCTCACTGAACAGTACTAATTTACGAAGCAGTAAAACTTTTATAAAGAGCAATTTACATATCAAATTCAGGAAAGTCATAAAAATAAAGGAAACATTTTATTACACGTAGAATTTCATAAAATAATCCGCATATTTTATTTTATTCTCCTTATTTTTATTTTGATCCTCCGTCCCAATAACGTATTCAAAACGTAAACCGGCAGAAATCCAATATAACATCTCCCACTTCCTGAAAACCCGCTTTTTTCACAAGCCCATCGAGACTACTATTCCAATTCCACCCGTATGGACAAACATGGCAACGTATAAATCGATCGTTAGCATTAAATAAGGATGAAGAATTGGTAATCGCAATGCGCCAAACTGAGACCGAACACCACACGCACCAAAAAAGGAAGGATGGATGAACCTTTTCTACTCGGGCACGAGACGATCATCCCAAGCGGTCAAACAGCTGTACAAGACAGCCGGCTAAGGTTTTTTTTTATGCTCCGACCCTGCAGGATTTGAGCTTTGTCAGCTGTTATTATGATACCTGCTCCTTGCGCAACTGCAGTCACGTAGTAATTGCTAAGAGTAGTTCTAGCGCTTTCACGTGTAGTTTTTTTTTCACTATTATCTACTACTAGTTACTTCTACATTATCGTCGTCGTTGCAGTTCTGTTGTAAATAATGGTAGAGCTTTTAGATAAATGAGGTATTCACACCTTAGCTATTGAAAATGTTGCTTTATATAGGTGTTGTCGATAAAGAAAATATAATGTAAGGGTTGCCTATATCTAACGTAATTTACTAGGGACATTATGTTTGAAGTAGAACGTACAAATATATAATATGAATTACCATATCTCGGATACAACGCTAGTTAACTTGGCATATAACGCAATTTTATTACAACCTTATGACTAATGTAATGGCAATAGTTTTATTGCAATATCAAAGGTGCTTTGTTCTCTAATGAATGTTCTGAACGTGCCAGGCAATGTTGAATTGCAAATTCATTTAAGCAAGTTCCAGGCAAGACGCTTTAAAATAATTGTGTAAAACAGCACCATCTCTTAAAAAAAAATACAATAAATAAAAAATGTTTAAGTAGTCTTGTGTATTTTATTGCCAGCCCTTTTAACAAGACAGTATACCTCTAAGCACCATAAACAATAACCTATTACTTCTTGGAGAACAATTGCGCTAGGAGTATCCGCAGGAGTCCATAAAAATGGCAAAACAATAGCTCGGTATAATTCATATTATAAAGTAGTAAACTCTTGGTATACACTCATCTTACATACAAGAAGAACAGCCAGTATATTAACTTGAAAATCAATAACCAATATGAATAATATTAAATGCGTAGAAATAACGGTCGTTGTGTAATAATTTATTGCTCGCATGGAATTAATTTACAACCGACTATATTTCAACGAACAAAAACCTGACGTTATTAAATTCCCGTATGATCCTAGATGTGCGTTTGATGCAGGACAATCGTTTGTAATCTAGCATTAAGCTGGGTGCTATTGTACTGCTTTAACGCATCAGGTGATATTGATCAGTGGATTATGATGACAACCATGTTTTTTTTTACTATGCTGTAGAGGTGGTATTTTTTTAGTCCACTTTTTTAGTCCACGTTTCACACAAATGTTAAAAGAACTAAAAAAATAATAGAAAGTATTTCCACAAACTCTTACTCACTCTTTGTTTAGGTAAATTTAAGTTTGGACTAAAGACATATACAACCTTGGCCATATGTGTTAGACACCCCTTGAAATTTCAAATAGTTCACAAAAGGTTGGGATTATCTCGGCGAGATATATTTTATGTGTTTATATATTGGTATATGCAAGAAATGTATTTCGTGCATATATGATATACGTATGACCTAAACATCTGTCAAAACAGGTAGCTGAAATTCCGTACGAACGCCACTGGTGGAATTAAAAAAAAATTTGGTGCACTCAATAATGCCTCTTGATACATAGTACACGTATACCACATTTCATTAAAATATCTAAAGTAGTATTACGGGAATTAATGACAAACTATTTATTTCTGAAAACTTTACCACCCTGTATCTCAAAAGTTAAGACGTTTAGGTCATAGGTTCACATGAAGTTTTCTTTTTAAAATGAACCAAAAAATCGTCCCCTAAAATATTGACATTGAATTAGGAAACACCCTGTCTAACGTTTTCAAGAAACTGGTACGTATATAAGTCGGTCAAAAAGTGGTCGAAAACGAATTAAAACCCCAAGTTATTTGAAACGATTAGCTTTACGTGATTGCAGAAAAAGCTCTAAAGATTTAGCTACCGATCTTTGGCAACAGTAAAATATATTTGTTTCAACAAAAACTATTAGAAGACGGCTTGTGGAAATTAATTTGCATGGCCGTAAAGCCCGATTTAAGCCGCTTTAGAATGAAAGGCATAAGAAGGCTAGGTTGTTATGGGTGAAAAATCACCAAGATGGGACACCTGAACAGTGGGCTAAGGTAATTTGGTCCAATGAATCAAATATAGAGGTATGGATAGTTACATTTTTACCTATTTTTTCTTTGTGTAATACCAAGCAAACAACTTTGTGGATATATTGATAAATCATTAAAATTCTGTACAACTTTTTTTGGTATTTGATATACGTTTTCGGTCAACCTGAAGCGCGATTCGTACGGCGAAGACGAGGAGAAGCGTCTCACCCAGAATGTATTGTGTCTACCATCAAACACGGTGGTGGTAGTATCATGATTTGGGGGTGCATGTCCGCTGCTGGAGTTGGGGAAGCGTTTATATAATATCGTTGGATGACGAGGAGAGTCTCTTACCACCCACAGAGATGTTAGTTTAGGAGAACCTCACAGTCACCTATTTTGAAGCGTTAATAGGCAAACCCCACATGCGTAACCATTCATTGATTTCGTCTACCGACCATAGCAGTCGACCTCAAACAAAAGCATCTTTGTCGATGAGTTGAACACAGCGGTAACATCAGCATACACCGTGAGTTGTGTGCTGGAAGAGCGCAGGATGCCACTGGCGTACAAGAGAAAAAGTCCTGTGGCACGAGAGCCCTAATAGATCTATGTAGGTGTCGAAACCTGGTCAAGATATTCGATGGAAAACTCCTTGCAGATAGGTAGGACTAGATTATCGCGACTAGATTGCGATTGATACTAAACCTAGACATTCAGTAGAATGACCGCTGCTGCTCCAGAGCGTTGCGAATTTCCTCCGTGATCCTGAGTATCTGGAAATCGGCCGATAAGCCTTCGCGGAAACCAAACTGTTTATCATGCAAAAGATTGCTTTTGATTCTTCGTCTTCGGCTATGTTAGGGTTATACTCGTGTTTGAGGTTGTGTTGATGCTTGAGCACGCGATTTTGACACATTTGCAATGATATTTATGTCAAAATCGCATGCTCAAGCATCGACACAACCTCAAGCACGAACTATAAATAATATGCCCCTGGGAAAGGTTTGACAGAAGGCTTATCAGCCTGTAACGTGAAGGAAGCTTCGAATCTTGGCCCCGCTTCTGGAGCATAACGACAGGAAAAATTATAAGATTCAGCATGACACCAAGGACGCCTGGCCAGAGACCTTTCTTGTTTTTATTGGGTCGCTAAGTATCTCTTGACCTCGTCAAGACTGAGGGGTGGAAGTGGATTGTCGTGCAAACCAGAAATGCCGCGAACGTGGTGACCAACCTCACGGTGTAAAGACCCGTATTGAAGTTGACCCTCAACGTCAAATTATGATCTATAAAATAGTTTTCATAGATATAAATGACTCATATATTTAACATGTAATGATTAGATGTAAATAGTTTGATCTCCGAAAACAATGTCCTGTATAATTTGCTGGTTCAGATAATCCTAATACAGAAGTGATTTTCTTAGGTATTCCTCCGATTGAATTCACTCCAACAGGCTACATTTACCTCTCCTTTAGTTAAGATAAAAACAGTCATGCTTGGTCTGACTAGGACGCAAATTCATATATTTTGGAAATAAATCCAAGTAACTTATTCCTTGAATGTTTCCCTCTGTTTCTTGTATAATTTTAGTCTTTGTATTCGGCAAGCTAATCTTGAAGAAATCTCTTTCGTCGTGAACGTCTCGTCTCATCAAATTTGTGATTTCCTCACGTCTACAAGTACCGAAAACTCCAACTATCAAAACTACCTAAAAGCATAATAAATTTGATTCCTTTTTTTATAACTTAAGCTCTATAATACACCTTCATAAGTAAGAAATCTTTGTCATCCATTTCCTTAAGAAATTGATGTAGGTATCTCTTCTGTGCGAAAAATACACGATTTTTTAGGCCGGTATCGTTCTGATTTCCTCCTTAAGAAAACCATAACCTGATGATACTGGCTAATGTCAATGTTTTTCTTAATCGATATCAACGTCTGCAACATAAAATACCGATACCATAAGAAGGATGGCTTTAGCTTCCCTGCTTGGTCCGCAAAGTAGGCAAGAACCATCTTTTTAGAGACTGCACGAATTTTCTTGACTTCCATCCATTCTTCGATACCTGATTGATTATTGCGTATCGTAAAATTTCAAATTTACCTTATCTTAGAAAAAACTGTTGCTCATAAACACTATATAGAGGTATTGTGTCCTTGTTTGCATAAGTAGCGGATAAAAGCATTGTTTGGCTTTAAAATTGAAAAACGTAACCAAATATTGGATCATGTACAAGACAACAAACATGGTTGTTAAACAGGAAGTCGAAAAATCCAATTTTCTTTCAAGAGGTTCTGAGAAAATCATTAATTAGTGCACATATCCATTAACAGTATTTACATATATTTCATTACAAAGTGCATTAAATCCTTTGAGCAGATGATTCGCAGAATTACGCTTCATCATTTAGCATACCACGTTCTAACCTTACGACATTAATAAATGTCAATTTGCCGAAGCGCATGATAAGCATCCTCCGCTGAAACCGACACTCACTCGACGAATGTCCGATAACCGCCGCTTCGTAAGCATGCCTTCGAATCATTTCGCATTATCGACAGCAAGCAACGTGGGATTACGAAAAACTGTATAAACGACCTGGAGGAGACGCTTATGATGGTGATGAAGAAGAAGTAGAAGCGAAGGAAGAGAACAGGTTTTATCAATGCCACAGCCGACTTCATTCGAAATTAAACAAGTAATTAAGACTTTAAAGGTATGCAGAAAAAAAGCAGGAACAGGCTACACTCAATTAATGTGCATATGCTGAATGATGAATTATGCAAATGTTACGCGTTAATTAACTGGAATTGCGTATATCTAACGCTTGTAATTTAATATTTAATTTAGTTATTAAATAATATCGGATGGAGAAGTTAGTATGAACACTTCAGAGTTAATACAATAAATAAATTTTGCAATAATTATGGAGTGAGTCAGTTAACACGTTGAATTAATGTTTTCCGTCTGAGTAAAATCCTAGGAATCCTACTCTGTTTTTGAGAACCGTATTTGTACGTGCTCAAATCATCGGATGCAATTATAAATTCATTACTTGCCGGATATGATTCAGATAGATAAATAGCTGATCGAGTGTTTCTGTTTATAATTTCATAGGCTGAAGAAACATACCGTATAATAAAATAGCGTGCGAAGCAGATGTACAGTCAGTGTCTCATGGGTAATGTATAGGATACTTTCTCTCTTAAACCATAAAAAATAACTAACAATAATATTCGAAACTTTCGATAAATTTTATTAAATAAAGCGTATTTATATGGTCTGTGTTAGTATTGCCTGGTCTAGTTTTTACTTAATTTAAAAGGTGGAATTAGTTTCTGGATATGAATTATAGAATGATTCTGTATCCATTTTCTGTTAAAATTGATCGCTGATCCTTTGCACCTGGGTATGCTAGATAATCTGCAGTACCCCGCTTTACAATATCGTAAATCATGCAAGAATCCGATGCCACACATGATATGGTGCGTCAGGAAAAAAAAGACGTTTACAGGAGAAAAGAACGCACAGAAAATTACATAAATTGAAAACTAGAAAGAGAACTTTATTTAAAAAAGGATTAATTTTATGTAAACTAAAATTTTTCCTCAGATAGAAACTAGATTTAGAAAATGTTCGGACAGTCAAAAATACTGTGTGGTAGAAAAACTGGTGTGTCCTCGAAACACTGACAATCTTTGGGTGTCATTTACCCTATAATACCTACTGGAAGCATATATAGGTCTGTAGAAACAGACAGTAAGAAATCAAATGAATTATCCAATGAGTTATTTCAATAATTTCAATACTCTGAAGCATCTACTTGGTTTACTGATCAGTTCGTAATGTGAGTGTGTGCGTAGAGCTAGTCTAAACCAATGTTTTTGTTTTACAGATAATTCAAGAGTTAGAAATCAGTAACACGTTATCGAAAACATTTATTGAGTTATGGGCTATATAATTTTGTGGGTGTTTGAAAAACTATACCTTGTTCACGCTCTGTCTCAACTCATTTGTGTTTTACGACTTCTAATCACGTTCTATCTTGATCGTGGTTTATATTTCCTTTATCTGTCAATGTGTCAATGCTGTGCGCTTTTAATCGTCACTTGTCTGATCACCTAGTACAATTTATTATCTTAGTACTATTAAACATCCATCTGAAAATAAAAATAAAATGATAGTTGTCAGATTGAAATGATGAAAACATAAATAGATTTAATGCACAATTAGAAAATTATCAATGGCTAAACATGTGTGTTTTCCAAAAAAAAAAAAGATTTTGACTAGCAGGAGGGATACAATTACTGCTGACGGATGGGGTCAGAACTGTAAGACTATAAGACTACTAAACTTGCTGAAAATTTTGGTATATATTTCGCTAGTATTTCTCGCCAACAAACGCAGAAATCTATTCCTAGTTTCGTTCAATTATCAGTGGCGATAGATCTTGCTATTTTGTGTCGGTGACTGAGCGTGAGGTTGTAGCAGTGGTTGGCGAGCTTAAATCCAAGAGGAGCAGGGATGACTATGGCATGTCAGCAATATTACTAAAGAAAGTAGTGAACGGTATGAAGGAACCGTTAGCACATATAGCAAAATGGAGCCCTAATTGCTATCAAAGCACCTGGGTATCTAATTGGTGATTGCGTTGTCTATTACTACTGGAGATTAGTAGTGTATTTCTTTTACTATATGTATAACGGAACAATGAATGATTGATCTTTTCAGTCGTAACGAAAAAGTCTTTTACTTGAGCACTTTAAGCTGTTGACGACTTTCAGTTTATGCCGACTCTTTAATGGTAATTATTGAAACCCACGTTTTACTGGTCTAGCTGGTGATTAGAGTAAATTGTGCAATCATATCTTTGTTTCTCGTTTTCGAACAAATACACTTGCGGTTAAGCAATTTAACGTTCATTTATATTAGATTATTAGACATTAATCGTTTTTGCGATTGAAGTTCTTTTAGTTTCTGCGTTGTAAGGATTTAGTTTCGGTACAAACAGCAAGTTCGCTTTAGATAAAAACGGCTTTTAATTAACTTTATTACTCACCGACAATCATTTATCTGTAATTAACCTCTCCATCATTTTTTCCTTTGATAACTTTTTCCTTTTGGTTCTTTTTTAGATGTTGTGTAGGAATCAAATGCTGACCCACAAATTTAGTTTTCTCACCTATATGAAGTTAGTATTTCGTTTAAGGAAAAAGCAATTTTTTTTACTCGAATTCTAAAATTCTATGGATTTTTAGATATGATTTCAAAAAGATAAATTAATAAAATGTAGTACTAAAACAAAATAAGTTCAAAATTTGGATATTTTTTCTATAACCTTAATAGTTGTCGCTGGAGTTATTCAGATTCACAATCTCGAAATTTTGATTTTTACTGAAAAAGTATAATTTTATAATTGACTTTTATTGTGTTGAGGTTCGAAGTTTTGTTTGATGTTCAACGAAAAATGTTATTTTAGATTTATAGTTCTGGTTGCAGCCCTCTATGTTGAAAATTTGGAAATTTTGAATTGTTTGATTTATGATGAATAAGAAATTAAACATTTAGGTTTTGAATCAAAACTTTAACATGTTTTGTTAGAATTCTGTGTAGCAACTGAAGAGTCCTAGCCGTAACCGTTGTCTAATTGATCGATTTCCAATGAAAAGTAAATGAAATATAACAAAATAAAAAAAAATAACAGCACAAACATTTTGCAAAGGCCCCCCAGGACTTCAAGAGTTCTAGCCATAACTGTTGAAGTTCGACATTACGAATTGATTGATGAAGAAAAATCTCAAAAATTTCAAAACAAGGAAATACGAAAAAGTAGGGCCAACTGTAAAATATTTATAATAATTAAGTGCTACCATTTTTAGCAAATAACAGTAAAAGTCTTGATGTGCTATCTAGAATTCCAAAAAAAAAATGTGCAATTTCGAAATTGGAGTTCGAATTGAATTCGAAAAAAATCGAAATTTTCATAAAAGAAAATACAAAATATGGATATAATTTTCGCAGCTAACAGTAGAACTTAATGCTAGCATTCTGGAGCTATCTAGAAAATTCAAAATTTTGAGAAATCGCAGTAACTTCCGAAATATTGATGGGAGTGTTTCGAATCTTAATAGTTATTCCTGCAGCACTTTAAGTTTAAAATTTCATCATTTTGAATTTTGTTAATTCGAAAACATTATGGAATAGGAAACATTAATTTTGATTCTTTGTTGCTGTTGATGAACGAAAAATTTAAAACTTGATATCCTTTTTACGTACATCAAAACAAATTGTCCTTTTTTTCTGAATTTGTTGTTCTGGGGAACATCTCAAGCATTATAGCGATAATTGTTGGGGTTGGAAGTTAGGAATTGATTGATGATTGATGATGAAGTTCAAAATTATACAACAAAGTTGAATTATCTTTTTTTCGTAATTTTAGTTGTTTTTTGAAGTTCTGCCTGTCATATCAACAGATCTCGCCTAGCAGTTGCTCTCCAGATTCAAAAATTTTGAATTCAGAAAATAAGGATTACTTTAAAGTAATCAGAGGAACATTTATTGAAACTATTGCTTCGGAGTTAGTAAACCCCCTAAAACAAAGATGAATACCTGCATCAGTTATCTGCTGAACTAAGACGACGTTAACCTATGTATACTGCTTGGCATTAAAGTGTTGTCAATGAGGAATGAAAGTAGAAGTCGGTCTTGTACAAAAAATGTCCCAAGTAGATGTGTCAAGACTATCGCATAGACGTGTGTATTACTTATGTGAAAAATTGTATTTTTTTAAAGTTATGGCAATATAACGATGCTTCCGGATGAACTATTGTTACCGTTTTAATAACTTTAAATTGTTCTAATTCCAAAACCGGTTGAAATATTTCAATAATATCTGGCAGTTTTTTTTGTTGATATATAGAGTACTTAGAACTAATATATTTCCATAAAAAATGCTGAAAATAAAAACGCATTTCTATGTTATTCATTAATGACAACTTCGCGTGTTAGGTACATATGTCCAATTCGGTTTTATTTTGTTCTAGATATTTCTGTGTAGGAACAGGAAATGACTTTTTCCTCTATTTTTCTTTCGTGTGATTTAAACATCCCTAATTGTATATCCACACCTTGACTTCTCGCAGACACTAAATTAGATTATTTTATATAATAATTTTAATACAAATGCAGAAATACTTCAAGTACAGCACAAAAGCAAAGTAAGAAATAAAAGATGAAGGAAACAAAAGAGAAAAGACGACGATATTGGAGTGGGTATGAACTTAAGTTTGCAACACATGGAATATTCTTTTATATTCAGTAGGGCGACATTTAAAAAATAGTGGTTCTAAATGTTAAAATTTAAAAAATGATTGTTTATAGTTTTTTACTTGATTTTTTTAAATCTAAAATCTTTGATTTTATTGATGAAATAATCAATTACAAGTAATAGCAAGCTAGAAATTATACAATTTTAACAGTAAATGGATGTTTTTATAGAGTCAATTAGTGTTAAAAATATAGTCGAAAGACCGAGAAAATTTCCAACATTACAAGCGAGCACAATGAAAATAGATTAGAAGCAAAATCTAATTTGATTGGAGTTTACCGTTCAACAACTGTTTAGTACAACAACCGCGACAATGGACTAATTCCAACCCCCATTCCATCTAGTGGACGAGGTTGAAAGTAGCACTGCCGGGTGTCAAACAACCCAGGTAACAGCAGGTATTTGAAGCAGAACCGCTTTTAAATTGGCTTTTCTATATGACAGATCGAGCTTTTCCAGGAACAAAACTGCAACTTATCGATTCCCATGAATTGATATTTAAACAGGAAAGGATTTAAAGAAGTTGATCCAATGCAAGAAGGAACACCACTTATAACGACAATCTGACAACAAAATTTATAGTCGATTTACGGATTTGATTTTTTTTTTTTTCTCAATATTTACTGTTAGAATTTGTGACAAGTTTTTCTTATTGGACCGTTTTTGACAGAAAATGCATTTTTGAATGTAAAAAACACCTTTTCACGGGGTCGATGTTGCGGATTCTGATTCTGCAGATGTTTTGGAAATATCATTAATCTGAGAAACTATATTTTGTGCAGATTCTGTTCTTTGTTTCTCAAATTTATGTCGCAACAAATCAATGTTTTTTTTTTACTAATGTAGGAACAATAGCAGGATTTGTGCCAGTGAAGTAAATTTGATTCGCCATCTTCAGTTTTCTAATTTTGTTTGTAAATTGTCATCCACGATTTGACTAATTTGTTGTCTTAACCTAAGAGTTTTTTTTATCGTATTCAACGTTTTGTCAGAACCCGTTATTATAAACGAACGACGAACTGATGAATCATTGCAAAACAGGCATTTCCTTAATTTTTTCTGACTTCATTTTTAACATAGATTCGATTTCGCTAGCCGAAGTGGAACTACTTCCCTCTCTCTCTTCAATCATATTATTATTATTAATAATGAATTTAGTGATGATCATCAATTAAGAAAATCATGGAAAAATGTCTTGTTTTAAAGAAAAGTTAAGTTCAATATTGGTAATTACTCTAATCGCGGGATGGCAATGCAGATAGGTGTCAAATACTTTGTAATTATGATTATTATTATGACAAACGCTTACCCCTTGAAAACTCATAGACCTTCTAACAATAAGTAGATTCGCTAAATAAACAAGCACGATGGTCTATCGATACAAGAGGCTAGTAAAAGTTATAGCTCACGGGCATTCCTCGAGCGCGGGGAATAGTGCGGTGGGAGAGGGTGATCGACGTTCGCACATTTTTACCCCTTCACGAATTTGTAACTGCGTTAGTTTTTTAATAATAACTCGGTTAATAATTCACCTAAATTATTTAACGAAGTGCCGCAGTAATCGAAAAACATAGTTCCTTAATTTTTAAAGAATAACTTTTTCTAATTTGGGGGTTAGTTTCCGAGTAATGGAGTGAGAAATGTAAAAATACGGCAAAATGAATTGATTTTTCGCGAACTACAGCCTCCCTAAGTTTGTTTTCCTCGCAAAACACACGGCTTTTTCGAAAATGTTTATTTTTTCACAACCAAACGGCTACAGAGAATGTTGCGAAATTTTTACAGAAAAAAGATTTAAACTTCCGCTCTCTGATGCACTACATTACTTAAAAATGTTGAATAGTGCGCTTTTGCACAAGACAATTTTTGGACAACTTTTTTTTGGAAATTCACCTATGCATAAGCTATCGATTTTGTAATATGTTAGCTTTTAGTCTTCAAACGCCTACAGAATGAACATTTTAGGCCTCTGAGCTCTCTACTATATCAGAGTTGCACATTTCTTGGTTAATAAAAGAAGAATCAATTTATACCAGAACATAGGAATTTTGATTTCATTTCATTTTCATAGACGAACTCGCTGTTCTTAAACCAGAAAAACTAGGTAATGATCCAAAAAACTATCTACTGAAGTCATTATACAAGTTTCTTAGAGAGACTTATCTACAGCGGGATTGGAGTTAGTATGCGTGAGACAATCCCGTTGGATGACATAATGTCACACATAATGTTATCAAAAGAACCAGAAATATCAGCTGCTTTTATAGCTCCTCTCACCGGCTTATGAGACACGCTCTCCGGTATAAACTTATTCACATAATACCATGCTCAGCCTATGCTATCGAAGTTTGACCGCTTTGTGCCACACACTCTAACAGATGATCAAAAAGATTGAAGAGTTCAGAAGTCCAAAGACATGTTACAAGTGTTCCAAAGCATGATGATGTATGAGGAATGATGTAAGAGGCATTTTATAAACAAATTTTCATTTAATCTTTAAATCTAATTATTCTATGAATTGTTTTGATATAGTTCCGTCTTATCATACTTTCTAATATAGATGTCTCTACTATTAATATCTTTACAATAATTCAATTCAGTTCCTACTATATGTAATAATAATATTAGGATAACAAATAATTCCTTTAGTTTATCCAATATAACATTATCTACAACATTTTAAATTCTAATTTAGAGACAACATTATTATTATCATTTTAACAGCATCCTATTCAAAATACTAACGACATGTCTACATAAATTCGAATGTTATATTTTTCAAAAGAAAATTAAATGTTTTTTTTTTGTACAATTTTAAAAGCCGATAAAACAGCGTTTTTACGTCCAACTACTACTCGTTGCCAATGTATTCTGAAGCTATTTTAAACACTTTAAAAACGAATATGGCATCGTAAAAAGCCGTAAAAAACGTATGCAAATCAATTGCAGCGTATAGAATTCAGAGAGAAGGACGCTTGTAAAAATTCTCTTTGTGTATCTACCTGTCCAACGCAGCAGCGCCTATTAATCTTACGTACACAGTAGTGGAAAAAAAACTAATAGCATTTTGAATGAGCCCGTTCGACCATAAACGTCAGTTACGCTTCTGCAATTACCGAGATTTTTTTTGAAAAATTAGTATGACAAATCGATTAGAATATAATAAACAAGTTTGTTGTAGTGGTGTAAAAAAATTGTTTCTTTTTCCGTTTAAAGTTTCAAAGTAAAAAAAAACTCTTCTAATTAGCAGATTCGAGTAATTAATCATTGGAGATGAAAAAGAAAATTACTGGCTAAACTCCAGAGAAATTGTATAGACGAATTATAATCAGTTTTTGTTATATTATAAAACAGCTGTAGGAACACTCTGTATCTTTTGTAATTGTAATAAATTGTTCGTAATATTCCAGTTAGTTACAGGCCGATAACAATAGTCATAAGCGCTCTATTGAATTTTTTTTTGGTTCTAAGAATGCAGTGCTTGAATTAACCAGCAGCATATTCCTAGTGCACTGAGTTTGAAGGTGGTTTTCTATGGTAACAATATCTTAATGTTCATCATTAACATCAATATAATATTTGGTAGCTTTTAACGTCTGAATTAACTATTTGACAAACTGAAGCGTCTCCTAAATATATCAGTAATGTCGCAGCCATAATTTTAACCGAAAATGCAGAAAAGATTGCAACACCTTACAGGACGAGCAATCTGGATACAGAAAGGGATTGTCAGCCGATTTTCAACTCTTTAGAGCCACTGAGGCTATCAGAAATGTATTCGAAACGAAAGAGGCTATGAGTGCGGGGTTTCTGAAGATTGCCTGTATAGCATCAGGGCGTGGTAGACAAGATGGTTGTTGCAGGGTTAAACTCTGAATTGGTCAAAATTATTTGGTTATATCTTCAGGGCCGGAGCTTCGTGGTCAAAGTCGGAGAATCTGCCTTCTTTTCCAAGATTGTCTTAGCTGGGGTGCTACAAGGATTGATGTTGGGCCCAATACTGTTCTTGATTTTCGTTCATGATCTTCCTAGAACTCATCCACATCATCGACTAGCGAGGCACTCCTCTGCCGCCGTCTACAAAGGGGCCTCAATTAAATAGTTCGCTGGACTAGTAAATGGCGATTGAAAATCAACACGAGAGAAAGTGCATTGCAGTCATGTTTCACGAAGCGTCTTCCACGACATCCTCTTGTGATTGGGAATCACCGTCTGTCGTGAAGCCCCTCCACTGTCTATTTGGCCGCGCAGAAGAATGCCGATTAGAAACACCACAACAACATAGAGGACAACAGTTCACCGTAAGATCCAGCAACACCCCATAGCCAGTACGGCCTATTTTAGGAAGACCAGAGCAAGATACAGAGCCAACAGATTATCTCTTAGGAGTAGGAAAGATGGAGCAAGATCACAGAGAGAAGGGATTGTATAAGTGCCAAGTAAATTTTTTTTGCCCAAGATGGATGCTGTATTTTTTGAGAACATTTCGGTTTTGTCTTGTCAAATAATAGGTATGGCAGGGGGTGGGGTTCAAAACAAGTCCTCCTGCCTCTTTCCTTCCACCTTCGATTTGAGAAAGAAGCCAAATTTTTACATTCAAAAGAATGTGAAATTTTTGGAAAGTCCTTCAATCAATGTTTTTCCATCTTACAGACAATTGTAGCTATTCTCTATTTCATCAGTTTGCTATCATGGTTTTTTTTTTGACTGGAAGATTTTTCTTGAGATTTGTTACGTAGGAGTTGTGGGAGAGGGTGGGGTGGAATCTTGTTATTAAAACATACATATAATTCGTAAATTACTTGCCTGTTAGAGGGCTCTCCTCGCAATAAAACCAACTTTTTGTAAAATTTGTTTAAGCGGAGCCTTTTTTAAAAACAAACATTTTAATTTTTGGTTGGTTGTTATGTCATGCTACGATTTTGTAAATAATTGCCAAGATTTTTTTGTAGCGTTTTAGGGAATTGATTTTCTTCCAAATCTGTACTATAAACCATTCATGGGATGTGGCTGACAATCATTCTTATTCGGCGCTCGATAAATCTATTTTTGATTTTCTGTGAAGAATCTACAGTGTTGTTTTAATAAATAATCAAGAGTTACTGGCGTTTTCTTCTGTGAGGACGTGTTAACTATCTACTTAGAACCATTATAAAAAGTAACACAATAAGTGTCAATCAAAAAAGGAGAAAATGAGAACAATCTAAAGAATTTGTAAAGTTTGATTTTTTTCGACTAAAAGTATTTTTAACAAATATAATTATTTAGACATTCTGCGAAAAGGAAGTTTGCCCATCAATTAAACGTTTAGTTTTTACATAAAATATACATAAATAAAACATTAAACTGGCAGGATATCCTTGTTGTTCTTTCATTCAAGGCAAAGTAAACTGCAAGGAATCAAATTCTCCTATACATATGTAAGAAGTAGACGAACAAGAAAGAGCAAGAAAAAGATAATCGTTCTTAATATAAACATCCAAGAAGATAATTGCGTCCTCTTTAATTCAAAAGCACATTTCATTCGTTTTTCATTTCTTTTAAAACTCAAGTAAGTGAATAAGGTAACAAGTAGCGATATAATCATTAATCAACGTGGTATTTAATTTCCGTCAAATAAAAATTAAAACAAATATAGGCCGTTAAACCCTCATTAAATAACAATTTCGTAAGTTTAAATTAGATAAGCCTAGCAGCATGTTAGTGAACATATCCATCATCTTGTTTTATTTACACAAACACCGACTCTTATATTCCACCTTCATATGTGGTGTAGTGGTACACCTGCTTTTAAATCGCGCGCATATGGTGGTATGTGTGTACCAAATACGTAATATACAAGACAAACAGCTGTTCTGAGAAAACACGTTTTTGTCTTTTTGTTTCACGTCAATCTTCAAGTGAAGTTCTATATATTCTACAACGTATTTTCATCATCCAATCAAAAATTAATGCTGTGATATCTTATAGGTTATGTTATTACTACAAAACGACATTGGCAATATACGTTATTGCAGTTGTTTGTAGTAATGACCAAATATCCGGAAACGAATAGTGCCGTCGCGATCAGCGGAGACCACACAAGCAAAATGGAGCCCTAATTGCTATTAAAGCACCTGGGTATCTAATTGGTGATTGCGTTGTCTATTACTACTGGAGATTAGTAGTGCATTTCTTTTAGTATATGTATAACGGAACAATCTATGAACGAACTGTTCAGTCGTAACGAAAAAGTCTTTTACTTGAGTACTTTAAAGTGTTGACGACTTTCAGTTTATGCCTATTTTTTAATGGTAATTATTGAAACGCACGTTTTACTAGTCTAGTTGGTGATTAGAGTAAATTGTGCAATCAAATCTTTGTTTCTCGTTTTCGAACAAATACAGTTGCGGTTAAGCAAATTAACGTTCATTTACATTAGATTATTAGACATTAATCGTTCTTGCAATGGAAGTTCTTTTAGTTCCTGCGTTGTAAGGATTTAGTTTCGGTACAAACAGCAAGTTGGCTTTAGATAAAAACGGGTTTTAATTAACTTTATAAGTTATCGACAATCATTTATGTGTAATTTGCCTCTCCATCATTTTTTTCCTTTGATAACATTTTTCTTTTTGTCCTTTTTTAGATGTTGTGTAGGAATCAAATGCTCACCTGCAAAATTTCCCCAGCTGTGTGAAGTTATTATTTCGTTTAAGAAAAAACATTTTTTTTAACTCGAATTCCATAATTCTTCGGATTTTTAGATATGATTTCAAAAAGATGAATTAATAAAATGTAGTACTAAAACAAAAAGTTCAAAATTCGATTTTTTTTTCTATAACCTTAATAGTTGTCACTTGAGTTGTTGAGATTAAGAATGTCGAAATTTTGAATTTTTTTACAACTTTTGAAACAGTATCTGAAGAAGTGAGCATAATTTTAAAAATATTGCTTGGAGTGCTACGAATTTTAACAGTCGAACGAAGTCTTGAGCTGCTACCTAGAACCACAACAAAAAATTCAAACATTTGAATTGCATTTTTTTCATAAATAAAATGTTCTATCTGGTAACATAAATACATACAGGGTGTTCCATTTAAAATATAAAGTTATATACGAAAGAAGTTCACAAAGTTTGGCCTTAGTACTTGAACAACCTCTAGAATACTGGATAACTTTGAATATGGCATTCAATCAGCCAAAGGAACTACTATTTACTCTTTTCTTTCCATTTCTCTGAATTATTTACGAGATACTAAACTTTTCGTGCAACATTGCATTTAAAAAAAACTTGAAATATCTCATAAACTACAAAAATTAGACATAGGAAACCAAATAAAGTTGATCTAGATTTCAGTGTACCACTCAAAAAATGCCATAAAATACAGGGTGTTCCATTAAGAAAGGCATAACTTTGGTACATTGCAAAGTTTTGAAACACCCTGTATATTGCCTATTATGTTTAAATTGTAGATCTAATCCGCTTACATATGTTCCAGTATGTAACTTTTCAAAAATTGTTACCATTTGACTACCGGAGGCCACGGCGTTCCCACTGTTACACCCTGTATATCAATTTTTGATATTTATTTTTGTAATAATTAATAAGTTAACGTTTATAATAGCTAAATAAAACCAAGGAAATATTTAGGACGATATTTTAATAAATGTCAACAACAACAAAGAAGAAAAATAATACAAACTATTCTGAAGAATACATAACATATGTATAACAAACCAAAGGAACTCATCGTATTTAAGTACGTTTTACGACCTCGTTGATAATATTGCTAAGGGAATATCTTCGTCTGATTCATCACAGGAACTCCCCAATGATGGTTCTGGTATGGAATTGTCCCAAATTCAATCAATATTATCATTTTTACTTTTGTCTGATTTTTTTACTTAAGTAAAAATGTTAATTTTCCAGCTTTTTCATTACCTAGTCTATTACGTAATTTTGATTGTATTAGTCCAATTGAAGAAAACATTCTTTCAAGAGATGCTGCAGCCGCAGTTGCACTAAGTAGCTGTTCACATTGTGGGTGAAATTCTTATTTATTTGGCCATTTTGCATCATCAATAATAATTCCTTTCCACCCTACTACCATTGGTTGAGTCTTTTTAAATTGAGATCCAAAAACATATTTTGTGAATGGTGTGGATTTGGTTAAAAGTGAAATCACAAATGGAATGAAATCTGGGTTAATTTGATTTAAATAGGTATATGCTTGTTCTCTTTGTTGGTTATTTAAACGGTTTCCAAAAAAATTGATGATCAAACATATTTGCCAAGTAATGTGGTGGCCCAAAAGCCATCTCCCTTCTCCGATAAAAATGTTTTTGAATATGTATGGGTTGGTCTTTGAGATCCAATCCTAGTTTTATCCAAATTTCGACAGCAACGGCAATAGTAGTTTTATCCCTTTGAACTCTGTCTAATGCAACAGCGATCGGTCTCAAGTAACTCAGCATATTCTGAGCATTCATTGCAATATTTGTGTCATTAGTAATTTTAATAATGTCAGAATCTATGAACAAGTTGACCTCGATTTTCCAAGAATGACTGAATTGTATCTGTCATGGTATTCCAACGTACTTCGATTGGTAAAATCAATTTAAAATTGATGACAGAAATGAAAATTGTGTTTCTTTTTGTTTTTATTAATCACCCTGTAGATTGTAGGTGATAGTTCTTAATAAAACTTTAATAATTATATTTAAATATTTGTTTCAGTAAAATGTGCAAAAAACTGCTGCAAGCCGTATCCTAATACAATGATTGGTTTTTCGGATATTCGATTTTAAAACTTAATTACAATTTTTTGTTCTTTATGCAAATTTATTTACCTTGCTGGTTTGTTGATGTTGAGGGCAGATCAATATATTCGAACTCTTTATCACCTTGTCTTGTAGCTGTTAAACTTTCGTTCGTTATTCCGGGGCATTTAATCATATGTTTTTGCATCCGCGTTGGAATTCCTTGCATTTCCTTCGCACATTTTACACATTTCGCCCATTTTCCAGTATTTTCAGATTTTCTACACTCTTTAAAATGTTTCCAAATGTTTAATTTCGGTTTTGGCATTTTGTTTTAGAGTTAAACGCACTACTTTTATAAGAAAACAGCATCCGACTCGACAAACAACGGAAATGAAGTGAACGTAAAATTAAAAATGTACACTCAATCAAAACAATGTGGTTCTCCTGAGTTCCGTAAAGTGTTTTTGGGGAATCACACGAATAAGGTACTGTCGCGCCGTTCTGTTCGTTCGTTAAGCGGTGTTTTGCATGCCTTTTATAGAGAATAAACATCGTGATATGTATCAATGGTATATATCGGATATATATTGATATATATCATATCAACCTTGGTTTAAAATTTCAAAATTTTGAATTTTGTTAATTCGAAAACATTATGGAATAAGAAACATTAATTTTGATTGAAAAATTCAAAATTTGAAATCCTTTTTTCGTACATCAAAACAAATTGTCCTTTTTTTCTGAATTTGTTGTTCTGTTCAAGAGTTAAGTATAGCGATAATTGTTGGGGCTGCAAGTTATGAATTGATTGATGATTAATGATGAAGTTAACAAAGTTGAATTATCTTTTTTTCTTAATTTTGACGTTTTCTTGAAGTTCTGGCGGTCATATCAACAGTTGTAGCCATAGCAGTTGCTCTCCAGATTCCAAAATTGTGAAATTTTAAATTAATTGAATGCGATGACGAACAAACAATTAATACTTTCGAAAGTTTGAGTTGTATTACTTCAAAAACTAAACATAAAGATAATCATGAAATTATGAATTGTTCAAATTCAAAATTTAATTCTTTTTTCCCACTGTAAAAGAAAAAATTTTGAATCTTTTTCCATAATTTTGTATTTTATTGAAGTTCTTGATAGCAATTCAAAAGTTTTAGCCATAGCAGTTCGATTTTTTGTTGGAATTTTGGGTAACATCACAAGTTTTTTTGCAATAGTTATTGAGGTTTGACGTGCCCATATCGATATTTCCAAAATTATTATTATTATATTATTACAACTCCAGACCTCTTTCGAGTGCAATTAGAACTCCAGTAAAGATAGATTTGTCCAAAATGGTATTATAGTCTGTATTAATGTCGTAAAATGTCAACAGCAAAGATCTTTTCTTTAGAAAATATTATTAACAAAGGCAATTTATTAATTGATTTACAATTCTTCTAATTTAGTACAACATCGGAGGACAGCTTTAAATTATAAAGATGAGCATGATTAACACTGGTTAACATACGATAATGTTTGTCTTAGAAAGT
Organism: Holotrichia oblita; assembly: GCA_023690525.1. NCBI lineage: Eukaryota > Metazoa > Arthropoda > Insecta > Coleoptera > Scarabaeidae > Holotrichia > Holotrichia oblita. The sequence continues at coordinate 19,569,239 of CM043018.1, read as the reverse complement.
CATTTGAATTATAAAACATCTGCACCTCTAAGTAGTTTTGTGTCGAGCAAACCTCTTTCTTGTGTAATCTGTCACATTGATTGGTGTCTTTGTGTAATGTCCATTAGTAATTAAGCGTGACAGATAAATAAAACCGACTCGTAGATAAGAACAACGGGGGAATATGAGAAAGTTATGCGTGTAGTAGTACCAACATATTGTAGTCCGTATAGTAATTCGATAGTCTGGGATTAAATATAACATGTGGACGGTCTGATTTGTTACATGTACGCGGCATTCATAATACAAAATGTTGTGTAGGTGTTACATAACAGTTTGTTCCATATATTAAAACGTTAGAAAATTGACATTTCTAACGGCCGATTTCGCAATTCGCGGGGGCTTTTTTTTTACCTACAAAACACCAGGCTCTTTATTGACACTAATTGTCGCAATCAGTGTCGTCCGTTTCGAATTTATTAGGTGACCTTTTACCGTACACGTTTCCGAATTCCATTTTAAATTAATTGCTATGGAATCCCTGTTACAATCCTCATTAAATTTTATGGCTATTTCAGTGAGGTGCATTGACAGTTATGGTATAAATTTGAGGATATGTTTTCAAATTTAATGATGTCTTTATCACGTATACTTACGTGCTTTGTTATGCGAGAAACCGGAATCCAATTACTTAGATTAATAGAAAAATCGATTAATTAATTGCAGTTAAACTAGGTATATACATGCATTCAACAACGTATGTTTACTGCAAGAGATATACGCACCTTATTTAGCTAACGAAAGGTTAATTACGTAATGTATCCAGCCTCTTTTAGCTATACCCGATAGTCGATACTGCGTTAGGATCATTAGGAAGAAGTTATCTGCAATTTACGTCAACTCGATATCTACATATATTTTCTTTTCTCGATGTATTTACCCGGCTTACCTTTTAAAATATGATCTTATATAAAGCGGCTTGTTTATACTTGAATAACCATTTATTTTCTTCTTCGTGAATGGACGTTCTGTAAAGTACGATTTAACATGTTTAAAGGATTGATAGATGTATTCAGTTGTACACTAAGAAGCGATTGTAAAATATTTATTATGATGGTTATTCTGCAGGTGAAACTTGTTTGACAAGTCGATAATTCGTCTGCGCTGTTTGCCAATTTGTCCGATAATTGTCAGGTATTTAATGCGAATAAAAAAAAATTGATAAATTATCAAAGCAATTAGTCCCATCGGGGAGTTATGATGCGTTAATTGCTGAATGTAGACTATTATCACATTAATACATCATTAGGAAATAACTGGTAATTGGCGGCAGATAATTATATAAGAGTATCTAAAAATGCTTTCAACATATTTGCAAATGTTATATATATCTACCTAATTACATTTTTAGTTATACATACTTAGCTTATATACATTGATAGTTTAGCTTCAGTTTTGTGTACGGATGTATCAGTTTCTTTTTTCTTCATTCAAGACAATCTGACTCGTTCAACATCTGTGCTCTTGTTTTATTTATGCTTCCATATAAGACATATGTCCACTGTTGTATTACTTATCGGGCGCAGCTTTAGCGTAGAAAAAATATTACATCCCAGAGTTAATATAAATCATTTTAATCGTCGGCGTTTGTTTCAGGTACGTTACACGTGCGTGCGTGCTGCGATATTGATGTCGGTGTACCACCTATTGGATGTCCAAATTACTCTCTAAAGGTATACGTATGATGTCATGATAAATGAAATAGTGTCTAAACTGTTTACGAAAGTTTAGTTTAGCAATATGCTTATAATATATACTGTATTAAAATACAAATATGTACAGGTTCTACCACGGAAACCGTTCATTAGAAATTTCCAGGGTTCCTTACTATTTATGAATTTGAACTTAGCCTTCTTTTTTTCTAAAATATTTCCGATGTTGTACAACTTTCGGAAGAACCGGAAATTGCTATCAATTTTCTTAATTTAAATGGAATGCCGTGTATATTATTGCATTTTTGAATTGAACAATCAATTCTACGATGCACTGTATTAGGTTACCCTATACCTATCTTCAACTGTTTTTGAGTTATTGTGATTTTTTTTTATTGCGTTGTTTAATAGTCTTTCTTTTGCTCTTCTTTAAATGCAAAACCTCGATATTTTACAAATAGCAAGTAAAACCATAAGGGTTCACAAAATATATTGCAAACCTATCACAGGTTATACAGGGTGTTCAAAATTTAGTGGCAAAGCCGAAAAACTTCAAACACAAGAAAGTCATTTTTTTCAAATGGAACAATCAATGGATGAAGATTTAATTTAGCGGTTTTGACTCTATAAACGCTTTTTACCAAATATTAATTAAAACCTGTATTAAAACCTATGCAAATTTGAAAGTAGGCCGTGAGTATGACAATAAAAAAAAACAATTAGTTTATTACAAAATATTACAAAAATTTAATGATGTTATTAACACAACAAACGCATAAAAATGATTTTAGTGTCAAAGGAAAATAGAAACCAAATATATTAGATTAACTAAGAACTAAGAATGCTATAAATATCCAATATGGCCGGCATTCTGTTCAAGACATTTTATAATCCTAAATTCAGTTTCCCTTGTAGTTGCTCTGTCTATTTCGTTTCTGTTTAATCGCTGAAAGGCTACTCTTACACGATTTAATAGGTCTTGCTTATTATCACTAAGTGTACTGTATATTTCAAATTTGATACGCCCCCAAAGATAAAAATCAAGCGGCGTCAATTCTGGGGATCGAGGAGGCCAACTCCAAGGCCCATTTGAACCAAACCAACGGTCTTCGAACATTTCTGTCAATTGCTCATGCACCTCTCTGGTATTGTGGGCAGGTGCACCAACCATCTAATACCAATAGTCTTGCCTTATGTTTGGAGGTAAAGTTAGAAGAAAATTTGTAACAGGTCCTCTTAAGAGTTCTAGTATTTCTGTTCATTTAAATTCTCATCGTAAGTTTCATAGATTATGGTATCATTTAAAAGACAACAGAATACATTAAAACTGTAGCGGTCTTGAAAATGTGTACTTCTGCAAACCTGAGGATTTTCTCTTGCCCAGAAATGATTATAATAATAACTTTAGATAAAAAAATTTCGTCTTCTTGAAGTTTTAATAAAATCATTTTACAGTATGCAACTCTTTTCTGTTCGTCCCCAGGGCGGAAGGCTTGTACTAATGTTTCCTTGTAGGGATGCATCCTATGCTATCCTATATTTTAAAATACGATGAATCGACATTGATGAGATACCCATTTCACTAGAAGCTGAAACTAGCGAACTCCGGGGATGAACATGAAAATAAGCCAGCACATTTACTTGATTTTCTTCTGCTTCAACGATAGGTTTTGTGTAGCTTTTTTTTAACCTTAAACTTTCCTGTATTTAAAAAATATGATTCCATTCTTCTAAATTTACTTTTGGTAATTGGCGGTAGATTAGGATATCGTTCATTAAACGTTCTACAAGTTCTGCTAAGAATTTTTCCACATTCGCCATGGATGTAGAATAAATTTAAAATATCAGTATTGAAATAATCGTCAACGTAAACGTCAAAACCGCTAAGAATAAGTATAAGGACACTTATAGCGTATCGATGGTTAAATTAAATCTTCATTTAAATATGTGAAAATATACAGTGTTTCATTTGAAAAAAATGACTTTTTTGTGTTTGAAGTTTTTCGGCTTTGCCACTAAATTTTGAACACCCTGTATAACCTGTGATAGGTTTGCAATGTATTTTGTGAACCCTTATGTAAAATATCGAGGTTTTGCATTTAAAGAAGAGCAAAAGAAAGACTATTAAACATCCTACCGCAAAACGCAATTAAAAAAAATCACAATAACTCAAAAATAGTTGAAGATAGGTATAGGGTAACCTAATACAGTGCATCGTAAAATCAATTGTTCAATTCAAAAATGGAATAATATACACGGCATTCCATTTAAATGAAGAAAGTTGACAGCAATTTCCGGTTCTTCCGGAAGTTGTATAACATCGGAAATATTTTAGAACAAAAAAAGGCTATGGGTTAATCTTAACCTGAAAGTTTCAAATTCATAAATAGTAAGGACATTATTAGACAATTTTAAACTGTAATTGATCTTTTCTTAGAATCAAAACCAAATATGTCCATTTATTTTAAACTCGAGGAAAACAACAAAAAAGGTTTTGTCAAAATTAAATTTATTTAGAAAATGGGTAGGTAAGAAAGGATTCAAGAAACTTATTGAAGAGAGGTACTTAAAAGATATGTCCAAAGTATCAAAAAATCACAGTGAAAGAAAAAATTTGTTCAAAAAAATATATCATTGTCGTCTAACGAATGCTTTCCTTCTTCGCTTTCATTGTGCGCTGTTGCAGCATGAAACTCCCAATTGTCTCTTCATGCTTTATTCTTATTTCATCTTTGTACAGTCCTGAAATTCTTTCGTCAGAGAAACTACTATCGTGTGATTGAATTGGTATTTACTTGTTGGAAATCCATTTTAATAAAATGCACAAAAACACAAACTATCCAATAGGAAATGGTCTTCTTATGTTGTTTATTGCCATCGCTAATTTGCTATAACATATTTCCAATTTCTGTATATAATTCTTGTAAAACGTCATTCGTCGACTATTATTGTTCTCTAACGAATCGACAATGGGAGATCATAATCAGAATTTTTAGTGTTTATTGAATTAGTGTCATCTGAGTGGCTAAAGATTTTTCCCCACACTTTTCTATTGCGTCAACTGACAATTTCTCCCAAGCACTGTCAAGTAAAAACACAGCGTCCACAGAGCCCTTGAACTGTCTTTCTCTTCCAAAGATAAAACCTGGATCAAAAGACTTTTTCGATAATGCATCTTGGTCAAACGTATAGGATTTTGATCCATGGGTTGTATAAGTTGGGTCCAGTTCGGTGGCAGAAACATGGTTATGATTTGTCCATCATCATTGCTATCAATACCGTATCTCTCAGCGACTGCAGATGCCGCTAACACCACTAATCAACTTTTGTAATATGTCCTGTTTCTCGAAAAGAGTTAAAGTTTTGTGCGCCCTTCTCGGTGCCATGACGATTAAAATTGAATAAAGAATTACTGTTTGCTCCACACTTCCCTACCGGAGGAATCCCCGTGTTCTTCAATAACACACAAAACAGTAAAGTCGTGCGATCTGGATTAGAATGTCAGGATTACAAGACACCTAATGCCAAATATGCCTAGGTCTAAAAGGGAAATTAATGAGATTAACTGATCTACTTTTGCGTGAACCCTCTTCAACTGATTCTGCTCTAAGTTTGGCAATCTCTTCATATAATGCTTTGAAGCATTATACAGTTTTAAAATCATTTCTCGTTTTCTGAATTAGTGCTTAAGATGTTAAACTCAGTTGATGCTGGTGTTCTTTGAATTCGTTAAATTTTCTCTTTCCGTGACGAATGACTAAATCAATGTATTTTAGAAATTTCTCTTAACAAAGATATTTTTTTTAATTTAATTTTGTTTTAATTGTTTATTACGAGCCCACAGTTCTTGAGATCACTCTTAAAAAAGCAGTCACGATTCAGTCACTAATCTATTCTCAACTTAATAATAGTTTCTTTCTTCGTACCAATATTATAAAGTTATCTTTAACAGGTGAATAAAATTGTCTCTTGTATGTATTAGGTGATAATTATTTGATTCTGCGCCCATTTAGTAATCAGTAATCACATTTAGGGTGGGTTTATCAATGTAAGGATAAATAAATTAACTTGCAGATAAAATTTTATTCGTAAGATAATTACAATGAAACGTTTATTGAGTGTTAAAAAGAAATTATCTGCAAGATAAAGCATTGTAGTTGCTAAATTTGATCTGCCAGTTAGCAATATCTGGCAGTTACTTACCTAACACTTTTATCCTCACATTGATAAACTCACCCTTAGAGATACACATATGGCCTGCTTTTCTTCTAGTGCTAATGATTTGCAATAAAGTATCATTCGAGTGAGGAATAAATCATAAAACAAATTTGAATATAACCAAGCATACTGGTTGTGATTATATCTAGCTTCAACGGAGCCATGCTTAATCCAAGTAGACATTGCTATGGTGATTTTGTTTCCTTTTTTACTTTTACAACTTCGACTTTGTTCTTGAAAATTAAAATACGCTCCACAGCTATGGGTAGACCTTTGCAAAGAGCGGTTTTGCTCAAAATGCGTGTAGTTTTAAATTTCTGTAAATTTTACCATTTTTGCTTGCCCAGGCATCTGTTATAGCTTCGACCAATTACTCAAATTACTCCTAAATGTACCAAGACAATAAATTGAGACGACCCTCTTCGAAGGATGTTTTGATAAAGTTAGGTTAGAATGTTTCTAACAATAATCTTAGTGTGTAGGAGGATGCACTACTTTCCATATAAACTTTGCTCTATCTACTTGAGTACTTCATAAATCCAATTCAAGAGCACTGATTGGTACACTTCCTGGTACTATACATCCTTTTCTATCTCTATAATTAGGGCACCCCACTCATAGAAATAATGTTGATATTTTGTAAATCTCGATACCCATAAAGAACACTCTCAAATCGTTAGATGTTTAACAACATAATGGCCAACTTCATTGCTATTACTGAGCAGCACAGTCTGTAAAATCTTTTACAAAAATTGGATCAAGAATCTTTTTAAAATAAACCACACTCCTCCTCCTTAGAGAAGTCATTCAATTGCAAGCAGCAAGGGGTGTGAATCTTAACAAATTAGTCACATCCTTTCAAAGAAAAGCTCAATCTTGCATTTAAAGTTTTCTTAGAAGAACACAGCCACTTCAAGAGTTAGCAAAATTGATTTGTCTCATTATAGAGTGTTACAAATTTACACACATACATTTTTATAAATATTTGGCATGTTGCTATGAAGCAACCTCGAAGGTTATCACCATTTTATATGTCTCAGAATTTGACTCCAATTCAAAAAGAAGATTGTGGCATAAGGTGCATCATTATGTTACAGTTTGGATCTTTCAAAAGGAAGGACACAAAAACGCTGAAACCAAGAGCAGATAGCAAAAGATTTTTTTGTATACTTGATTAGTATTTGAGTTTCAAATCAAAAAAAAAAGGCGAAATTGAAATGTAAGAGTTACTTCATCCACCGGTGAGGTGCGAACTAAGATGTCGATAAAACCTATCAGGATTAGTTAGCTATTACCCATGTTTATATCGTAGATTCTTGTTGGAAATTTTATTTCGCGAGGTCTAAACCTATCCAATCTTGAAAGAGAGTTTTAATTGTGTCTGACAATAAATTATCCGTGTTTATTGGTAGTTTTGCTATATACCATTTACGCAACCAGTTGTGTCCCATGGTAATTACCCCGTTTTACGATACGCTCGGACATTTACTTATGATAATAAAACTTAAATTATGGCAGCCATACAAAGTAGATCTGGTGTTGCTTTAACGTGGTGTTGCTCTTGTTCGTTGCGAAGACGCATATTTTGATATTTTATACCTTAGTTTATTAACATGGCTAGCGTTTATGGCACCGTAGGTTGTTTTGATGCACTCATATTAATCATTTTGATGCTTACAAATAAATTTGACATTAAAGCGTGGAATCCCGATGTATTTTTGCTTTACAGTTTATTAGTTTTCTATTTGGTAGTCGTATAAACTTATATTGTATGAAATTATGAACCCACATGCATTTTTCATTCATCGTATAACAACATTTTTGTACCATCTTGATCTTTCTCTTTACCTTTTTTAAAATAATATTGGCTGTCAAAGTAATCCTTTACCGTAAAATTAACTCCTTCCTAACCTAACATTACACATTGCATTTTAAAATTCGCGACGTAGGCAATTGTATACTAGAGTTTCGTAGGAAAGTAACGGTACCCATATGAAATCAGCTAATTTTCATGCGTTTCACTTTACAACTCGACTCTTATCAGATCTGTCGGCGAACGCTCGATGTCCGTCTTGTCAAGGCACCGAAATGGTTGTTAACAGTCTTTAAACCGTGCCGGACATGTAAAGTTCATGCTCAATTAAATTTATATGTTCCGCGAACACGAAAGGACTCTTGTGTGTTTGGAATACGCTAGGAACTTACCAAGTATGGAAAGTAAGTCGGATACGTGTCGTGAGTTATATAGGGTAAAAGATGTTCTTCGATAATTTTACTTTAGTTTGTAGACGCTAAATTTGGATTAGGTATTCTTAATATGTAACACTCGTTTATTGCATTGAACTAAGTTGTTTTAAATGAATTGCAGGCTCTCTTGCTAGACGATTCCGAGCAGTTTATATATAGATCTGTGCGTTGCTTCCTGCAGTGAGAAATCCGAGCAAATTAATGCTACATCGTTAATGATTTCCATGTGAGAGTCGATGAGATATGTAATATTGCAGTTCTACCAACGTCAGGTAAAATATTGCGTGTCCGAAAACGTTTTGCTTTTGTAATATTTCCAGATTATAAATTAGTGATTTTTGTAAGCAGTCAAAAGGATACATTAATGAGAAATATGCCTTCAGATCATTATGGTCCTTAAAGAGGAAGTAACTCTCGAAACTTTCGGTCTTCATAAAAATTGTTTTGTCTTTTTATGAGTATACTTTACCGTCTTTACTAGCCTAGAGAAGATCCTTTCTAGATGAGAGAGCTACATACGCAAAAAGTTGAAAAGGTTAATGTTTGGGCAACGATAATTGGAAAGCAGGTTACTAGTCTCTTTTTTATTGATATATATTTATATTATTTCAATGGAGATAATTATATTAGATATATATATAATTATATTAGATATTTCAATGGAGATAATTATTTAGCACAGTTCCAATTAATGTGATATGGTTCTAGTCATATGAAGGACCACCATATTATAAACTCAATGTTTGCAACACCTCGATTTTCCTTGTTCGTGCAAGACTAGAGTTTGCGTTCTCTATATGGTCATCACGATTAGAAGTGACGATAAATTGAAGAAGTAGAAAACAAGTTTTGAAAATATTTTTAGTCTAGAAAGCTTAAGCATAATTCACGCTTTAAATCATATGAATTAATCTGAGAACAATTTCCATTACTACTATTGAAACACTGCAACTTGGTTTTACAATATAAGATGCGTGGTAGAAAAGTACGAAGGTGGTGGTCATTATTCTGCTCAAATGAGAGAGTTCTAAAATATCCATATCTAAAATAAAATCATCATGTGTGTAATGCAAGGCATATAAATGATATTGAAGAACTTAAAAAATGAATCATTGTGTCTTTACGGGAGATAATTGTTCAAATATGCGCAAATGTTCTAAATTAATTGAATAATAGATTATTTGAACAAATTTCCATCATCTCTGCAAAGGTAATTTGACGACTGCTGATGAGCCGAAACGGGTCATTCCATACTTATGAACCAAGATTGATTATCATCTTTTATTTTTATTTTTTACCCAAGAGGAAATCCTTTATGGGCGGTGTATTATACTTCAGCATGGTGGTTCAATATTTTGTTTATCCACCAAAACTTCCGCTGTTCCAAAGGCCTCAGAAGAACCCAGAACAATCAGTAACAAACATCAAGTGCAATCAACAGGCTAGCTCTTGCGGCCAAACGTAGGTGTTTGATGCCTCGTTCGTTCTTCGGCTCCTAATTTCTGCAATCAGTTTCTGGCGTTAGTGCGAGTTCGATTTTGTTGTGCTTTCTCTAAACTTACCTCACTTAGTGCAGTCGAAAACTGTATGCTTAACCCTGGACAGTTTATCAATTCATTAGGTACTATCCTTTATTAGTTCTTCGTCCACCGGACCTTGATTTATTCTTCTTTTGATCTGTTCTACTAAATGCTCCTCATGTTTGTGTCCGATCATAAATCTTCTATCATCGTCTAATCAACCAAGATTAATGGGTATTATACGTGTTGGCACGCTTGGAGTGCTACTCTAACTAAACAATATAATTGGCCCTACATAATAATCATCCTGACCCGCTGGTTCATCTGGTCAACTTCTCATCTACTTTGATGGTTACTGCCTTTTGCATACTGGCATTTTACTGCCCATAGCGACTTCCACCTAGATTATGGATTTCACAAGAACAATTCTCACTGATTTTAGTTTAAAATTGACATAATCCCTTTTGTGGCCGCCTCTTATTATATGCCGTCTTCGCCTGATGGGGTGTTAGCATCATCTTATGTTTCCTGGTCTAGCTGATAATTGCATCCAAACAGGTCATAAATGTGTATTCATCGTCTGCTCCGGCAGGCAAGGCTAGATGATTTGCATAGCCAACAACATGGTATTTCTCTATAGCGACGGTCCAAGAACTGATCCCTACAGAACTCCCATTTTAGTATCCACCGTATTATTTCCAGTATTATACTTCTGTTGGTTATATAATAACTGAGTTTCTTGAAAATGATGAAATAAACTATATTGACTCTTTTTCATTCGACACCTTTTTGTTTGCACCTGTCAAGAGACACAATTATTGGGATCTGGAGATAGGATGGATTAGATTGTGAAGCTGTAAGTTTAGGAAGCTCTCATTTAGCATGTTTATCATAATTTCCATACAGACTAATGCAGAAAGTATTTTGGGATACTGGATGAGAAATTTCAAAGGAAAGAGGTTGGTAGAACAAATTTTCAGCTCATAACAGGGAGTTGTTGGTGGTAAGTAGTTAGCTGACTGAATAGTAAACAAACGTTAATTCTAACACCTCGCTGTCAAATAATTAAATATAGGAAGCGTACATTGTCTTAAATTTTCGATCAAAAATATTGCCACGGCAGAGAACTTGGTACAAGCACCCTCTTTCAGTGGAAATTGCTCGCTTGGTACTTGCATAATAGGGTTGTTTTACTGTTAACGAAGCAGCAGTTAGAGCAGTCGAGATGGAGTTAAGTTTAAGTCTGTGAGTCTGGAAGATTGTTTTTTATGAATGGATGCAAGCTAAAGCCCTCTTTGATAGCCTATATGGGGGAGCTAAGTTCTCATTTAGGTATTTCTCTTTCATGCTAGGGAAACTGTAGCTGTTCCTGTAGTGAATGTAGCATTTTCTAGTAGATTTTTGGTCGATGTTCCTTATGGCTAAAAAAACGTAAGTAAAGATATTGTTATGTCGTAACATTTTGAGCGACATTAAAATGGAAAGCATAACAACAGAAATCTTCCCCATTACAGTATTTACATCATTCTTATTCAATATACACACATACATATACGCATACTCGCAATACACTCTTTAGACATTCCGAAAGGAAGAGATGGGAGACTCTTTTCATATGGAAATAGTGGTCTCCTTATTAATATTAAAATCAAATCGGCGATCTATATCTAAAGCGATTCACTTATTCCGCGCATTAAACCGCTTTAAAATTTAAATTCGTAAAATTTTCGAACCATCTGTCCCATTGTAGCCAGGACAGTATCATGCTCTGATGCTTCTTGCAGCTTGAACTGACATTTATCGTTTTTTTTTTTTTGGTTAATTTATTTCAAGATCGACCGTGCATTCTAAAAGATTAAGTACCGACATTGATGTGCTTAAAATATTTAAGCGATGTTAATTTTTTTAAACTGATTTATAAGATTTTGGTAAGCAATTCTTCGGACTATTAGATTATCTTATGCACGCAAATATATTTTAGAAAATGGGACAAACATGTGTGGCGGTTGCAGTTTTCCTCGTGGAATTGATTTATAGGGCAGCAATTTATTTGCATGACATTTCAGTTAAAATGACATCGTAATGTGGTTAGTGGTCCGGAAAATTAGAAATACGTTGCTTGCAATTGAGGACCCCATCGTCAATATGCGGATACTGTCATCAGATAAGGTGTCGAAGCAATTTAGCGTTGCATCAAAATATTTCACGCGAACGGCATTTACTCGCGTCACCCAATACGGTAGACATATGGGGCGTAAACAATTTATGTCTTAAATTAGTTAAAAGGGAGTTGGAATAGGAAACAAATACGATATATGTAGTATGTAAATGTCAAAAATATATTAGTAATTTTATTTATTTATTAAAAAAATTGGAGGAACTTTGATTTAGACTCCAATCAAGGATGATGTCATCATAAATGTAATACTCAACATGTACTAAAGATCTGTCAGAGTTTATAAAACTATTAATTAAGCGTTTAGGTTAAATATAATTTGTACTGAAGAACTATTAAATATTAATTTGTACTTACATGCGAAACTATGCGCGAAATGAATGTTCATTGATTATCTTCAGAAAGGAAAACCAATCAACGGTGAGTATTATGCAAACTTATTGCAACGTTTGAAGGATTAAATCAAGATAAAACTGCCGCATTTTGGCGAAAGAAAAGTGTTGTTTCATCAAGACAATGCACCAGTTCACACGTACGTTATCGCGATAACCAAAATCAATGAATTAAAATTCGAATTGCTTCCACACACACCCCATTCGCCAGATTTAATCCCCTCGGATTATTTTCTGTTTCCAATCATGAAAAAATGACTTGGTGGTAAAAGATTTGCCAACAAGTCTGTTTACAAGTCCGGGAATAGGGAGATGATAGAAAATTATCGTCCGATCTTCATACTCTCAACTATGTCGATTGTGTATGAGTATTTGCTTGCGTCATTTAAGAGTCAGATAATTCCCGAGCAACATGGCTTTTTCCCCGGTGGATCTGTTGAATCCAATCTATTAGTTTATTGTGATTACATATAGCGAAGAGTTTGGATAACCGGGTACAGGTCGATTCGATATATACTGACTTTAGTAAGGTCTTGGACAAAGTTGATCCCAATATTCTGATAAATAAACTGAACAGCTTGAGAATACATGGTGATCTGGTACGTTGGGTAAAGTCATATATCTCTAATAGAACTCAGGTAGTTAAGTTGAATGGCTTTGTGTCTAACTTTGTTTCTGTTATATCGGAAATAGCTAGAATGGTCTCGCACTTAGGCCCATTATTGTTTATTAAGTATATCAATGATTTATCAACCTGCTTTCGCCATTCCAACTTATTACTTATGACTCATATTGATTTTATTGCATCCAAGTCGCTTCGAAGTCTGGGTTTTATTATACGTTCGACTAAATCTTTTACAAAGATGAAGTCTATAATCTTCTTGTTTTATGCATACGTTTACAGTGTACTTACATAATTATGCCAGCGTCATCTGGAATCCTCAATATAACATTTACTCTACTAGACTTGAATCTATTCAAAAAAGGTTTGTTAATCTATTAAGGAAATACAATATGCCTCGTTATAGTTACACCGCTGCACTTATTGAATTCAGTCTCGTACCAATGAAAACTCGCAGGGAATGTACGGATCTAGGATGTTTGTTTAAAATTTGTAATGGTCTCATGGATGCACCTCACATTCTTGCATCGATTGATTTTAATGTCCCAGCATTCTCAACACGCAGTATGGTCCTTTTCAGACCACCATGGGTAAAATCGATTCATATAGAAACTTCTCCATATTACGGCTTCTGTATAATTACAACATATATTATAATTCAATCGACATTTCCAATAATACATTTCCATCATTTGACCAAGAACTGACCAAGAAATTAAAATAATCAATTGGCTAATACACTTTGATTAGTAATGCAGTAACTTTCTCCGTTTTGTGTTTTTCTTTTACTTTTTATACTCTAACTTTACTCTTGTTTTCGTCATTTCTTTTGTCTTACATTTCTTATTGTTTGCATTTTGTAAACTGTTAATATGCTAACAGGTTAATGTATTTCCGAACATAAAATTATTATGTCGTGGATACTATTATTGTTATTGTTTTTTATAGATCTTCTAGTGGTGATTTGCGTATTTTTTTGAAGGCCAAAATCTGTTGTATGAAAAACATGTAATTGTGTGTGGTGATTTTAATATTAATATTTGTAATAATAATTTTATATCAAATGAATTTGTTGATATTCTTAATTCGTTTAATCTTTTTCTAACTATAACTGACATGACTCGAGTTACATCTCGTACTAAGTCTTTGATTGATAATATTGCAACTAATTTAGAGTTTACTGATTATTCAGATGTTATAAAGATAGATATATTCCATTATGCCGTGTTCATTTTACTATCTTTCTGATGATGTATACTTAGTGAAATAAAAATGATTGAAAAACAAATTTTCAGGAGTAATGAATGATAACTTTAATCAGTTCATTTTTTCATTTTGATATTGCTTTTCCCTTCAACCTTTTTTTTTAAAAATTGTCGAAAGTTGGATTTGAGATTAGGCAGCTTTCCAGCCTTCCAGTTCTTGTTTGACATTAATGATGGGCATTTTGTTGATTATATTGTTCCAAGATTTTTAGGCTAAACTGGAAGATATTAAATGGATGGTTAATATAATTCGTTAAAAAAATTGATAAAAAATATTATCAAATTTCAGTAATAAATTTTGTTTTTCTCAATTTATTATTCGAAGTATGCATGATAGAAAACTAAAATCTTGCAACAATATAGAACAAACCTAGAACAACCTGGAACAACTTTCCAAATTTCGAAATTCGAAAAACGAGCGTTACTGAAATTTTGTTTTTTTTTTTCATTTATTTCACGAACTATACATGATAGAAAACTAAAATCTTGCAACAATATAGAACAATAGAACAACCTGAAACAAGCTAAAATCTTGGAACAATATTTCGTTTTTTTGAAAATCTCGGCTACAGAGATAGAACAAACCTGGAACAACTCAAAGCGATGAACAATTTTTTCCACCCCTCGGAAAATTTTGAATATCGAAAAAGAGGCGTTACTGAAATTTTGTTTTTCTCAATTATTTCATAAACTACACATGACAGAAGGCTCAAATTTTGGAACAATGTTCAGAACAACTAGAACTTACTGGAACAACTCTCAAACGTTTGAATTTCGAAAAAGGGGGGCTGGCGAAATTTCATTTTTATTAATTATTTCATAAACTAATGTGAGAAGGTTCAAATTTTGGAACAATGTTCAGAATAACTAGAACAACCAGGAACAACTATCAAAATTTCAAATTTTCAAAAAGGGAGTTTGTTTTTTCGATTTTTCTGGACAATTTTTAAATATTTTTCTCCAAAATTCTGGAACAATATAGAACAAACCTAGAACAACCTGGAACAACTTTCCAAATTTTGAAATTCGAAAAGGGGGAAGAGGGGCTAACTTCACGCAGGCACCATCAATGGAGGATGGTTTAATATTTTACAGCTGACATTATAATATTAAAAACATTCTGATAGATTATTTCTTTCTTGAAATATTAAATATAAGGATAACTTGAAAAATGAAACCTGATACAGTAACGTGATATTAAAGATTAATGAAGGCCGTCTAAAAATGTTGTGCTATTTCTATATGTTCACTATAATTGGCTAAAAAAACTATCCCGTACCTTTAGAAATTGCTTACATACATGCATATATCCAGTATCACCTTGTTCAGCTAACAATGTATTTGTTTAACTTCGTTGCACTCATGGAGACTTCTAGTATAACGCCGAACAAAACCTTGACGAGATATCGACTGTAAAAGGCCGTACTGTATTAGGAGATCTCACATTATGGTGTTACACAAGCGTCTTTCAGCATAGTTGCAACAGCACAACACGTATGCATCTAAGCAGCGCGCTGATTTCAAGGAAAAACGCTATCATTTCCCATTGCAGGATTTCAAGGTGATTACTACATTTAAACGACTTTACGGACGAATGCAATTGAATGAATTTTTTAACAACCGGAGGTACGGTATTGTGCAGAGTGTGTGAGAGAGAGGGAACTCAATAAATGTCATGGTGTAAGATTCAAGGATTTGGGAAGCGGTGCGCGAATTCGGATTACTGTAATGATTGAGCAAATTGCTCTTTTATAACAGGAGGAATTTGAAATGCAGTAGAAGGAAACAATAAACACAACACAAACAGTAAATCGTTTAACATTCTTTACTTGAAAATGTGTGGTTATATATTTGACGTGAAATATGGCAACAATACAAAGTAGGATTATTGCGTTATTTCTCACTGTAATAGAACTCGTTCATGTCGCATTTTCAATGAAGAAGGATCGTAGGTACAAATAGATACTAACTAGTAGTTCTACCCACTTGCGTTCCCATGTTGTACTAATCGCAATAAGTTTTAACTAAACGTCAAACACGCCTTCGCCAACACCCTTAAATTGCGATTATTTTACATGTTGCTGTTGAATTGCTTCATGATACGGTAAAATTGATTCAATGCAGCTACGTAACGTAATTTGAATAAATCTCAGATAAATATGTTTAAAGTTCAAAGTTTCGTCATCTACAGGATGGCTGAACTTCCTCTCGTTTCATGGTTATGAATCCGTTCCTTTAAATACTACTTAGTTTGGCCGATATTACACCATTCTTTCGATTTTAATCGCCTGAAAAAGCCATTGCAATAAAGACAAGCACAGTCTTTTTTGTCATCATCAAGGCTAAAGGGATCTTCGCCTCCACCTGATTAATCTTCAGCAAGTTTCCTTTTAACCACATTTCTTCGTCTCTTTCTCTCCTGTTGCTGCTTCTTTTTACTTTCTTTTCTATTAGGTTTATCTGCCGCAAGCTTTCTTTTAGAACACTAAACACTTCAACCCACAAAACACCGAAAAACTCTACTAAAAACCGACGCGTTTTTTGGTGTTTAGTGAGTTGAAGTGTTTAGTGTTCTACTTCTACACTAAGAGAACTAGTGAAGAACTTAAGCTTTTTTTAACAACATTTTTTTTTGTTCTTGTTCTGTTGCTGGTTCTTTTCTTTGTCAGGAAGGTTTTGGAGGTACGGGCTTTCAGTTAATACACCTTGGTAGCTGCAACTCTTGCGTTTAGTGGTGTCTCTTACATTACTTTGAGGGAATGGAGATATTTCCGTTAAAATTTTGTGAATGCCATTCCTTGATCTTGGCAGTTTGGCCAAGAAGATTTGTTGTAGCATTTTCTTTCATTTTCCTTTCTAGGTTAGAATTTTAGGGCTCTTAGGTATCTTCTAAATTTTTATTTAAGATTTCTTTTTCAGTAATGGGTTCAGTTTCGGGCGTATCTGTTGTTAAACTAGGTAAAAACATATGGCTGGGAAAAAAAGTTAGCGTTAAACGGTTATATTCCCATTGCATGGAAACCACGCAATTTCAAGTGTTGTTATTTTCTCCTATGCTTCATTGAAAAGTTTGGACACTAGATAAATGCTGACGGTATGACCACGATTTTCTTTCGACCACTGAGTGACAACATGATGAGTAATATTTATGCAGTTGGTCGAAAAGGCTACGTACAGTGGTTGGATGACCATCTAAGATTGATACAGCTTTTAGCTCCTGAATTTGGCTTAACGTGATCGATAAAATGGAGCATCGACTTTACGAACAAATCTTCTGTCATGTAACCTTATTCGTTACGAAGTTTTAAAGTTTCTGTATGTAGGTGCGTCATCGTATGATACTGGATTGAACCTTTTATGAAGCAAAATGATGGGTGGTGGTACATATGTTCCCCCAGACCTCATGCAGGCTACGACTACTGTGTGGATTCCTCTTTCTGCACTCGTTATTGCCACAACTTGTTTTGACTCTTTGAGCGAGTACTTTTGGCGGGATGTGTACCGTTGTTAACGCGGATTCATCCGTATTGAATATCATGGTCTTCTACAAGGTGACCCAGAGATAATTTCCCTTTTCAAAAAATTATAACAAAAATATGCGTGAAGTTTGAATACTATGAATAATTAAAAAAATATGCAAGCATACACATGGGGATAAAGAATATTGTCCATATGCTGTCCATCTTGACCGTAGCATTCTTCGCTACAGGTACGTAGGTGTTAGAACACACGCTGCCATAGAACAGCTGGAATATTGTTGGTTTCATCGCGAATATGTTACGGATTAACATAAACGCGACTTTTAAGGTATCCCCACAAAAACAAATCCATGGGCGTAAGGTCAGGCCATGTTAAGAGTGGAGACAACCCGGGAATAATTCACGTACAGTGGTAATGGACAGCTGTACCGTATGTGCTGTAGCACCATTTTGCTGGGACCGAATCATATCGTCATAGACTGAAAATTTTGAAGAGCTGGGGTTAAAAAATTATGCACCGTCCGTTTGCCGACATTGCACACCGAACGGTTAGTTTTTTAGAGTGCAGCTGTTTGACTTGCTTTTTGTGGGGGTTATTAGGAGCCCAATATCGCCAATTATTCACATAGCCATCCACATGAAAGTGAGCTTCATCGCTAAAGATTATCTTCTCTAAACCCTCATCATCCCAAAAATATTCCATTATTGTTTCGCAGAATGTTTTGCTTTGTGGGTAGTCTGTCGGTTTGAGGTACTGCACCAGCTGAATTTTATACGGATGAAAGTGCAAATCTGGTTTCAAAATGCGTTGAACGGTAGAGCGTCTGGGATGTCGCGTTACCGCCTGTTGTAGCACTGCAATACTCGCTGGTGTACTGGACACGAAAGTGGTTGCTGGACCCCATAGGGGCACCAGCTGCCGACCGACCGTTAGGTATGCGGCAAAAACAGGGAAAGTGCACACACTCCTCAGGACAAAGAGGCACGAAACCAGTTGCCCGCACGAGACCGACACCTCTCAGAGAGGCCCGGCGAACCGGTGGGCTCCTCTCTCCCGTGCTACCCATGTTAGACAAGTTTTCTTGTCAACGTTGGACGGGTCACCGTTGGAGACGCTTTAGCGAACTCCTACCTCACATCTAATCCCACGGGGCCTAGGCCTCCTTGCGGATGGCTACTATCGGCCAAGCTGGGAAACGGAATCTGGCCGTGAGGTACAACCAGCCCGCCCGTGAATTAAGCCTGAACTACGGGGACGGCCGGGCAAAAGCCCTACCCCAAAATGCCAACCGCGCCAACCCTTTCGCCCCTCCGGCGATCAAGTATCCGCGGCAGCTACAGTGAAACCGTAGGGTCCCAGAGTCACCGAGTTGTTTTAGGATGAAACCAAAGGTTTCCCCAACCAGACAACCAGCGGTCGGACTACTCCTCGGCGAACCGACTTTTATCCTCCCCTACTATCTTCGCCAAATTCTCTCGCCACGCCCGTTTCCCTGAGTGTAGCCACCAAGGATGGGGTAGTGCAGCTGCAGAGTTCTCTAGGTAAGCGCCGTAGGGTGCCTCACTTACCCACCGTATATTTTAGCGGCCGGACTGCCGGAGCGTATGCCCATGCTTACACCCAAGAATCCTCCCCTATATACGAAGTCTACTCCCGCCACGCCCGTTGCCCTGAAACTATGAAATCAGGGATTGGGTAGTGCAGCCGCAGAGTTTTAAGGGTCGACGCTATAGGGTGAACGCCGACCCGGACTCGCTGGTGTACTAACAGATTTTTGTTGACCTGGGTGTTTCTTGTTTTGTGCTCCACCGGTAGCTCTAAATTTTTTGATCCACGCTTTTACGAACGGTTACGACGGTTACACGTCGAATATTGTATCGATTACAGAACTGTCGCCGAGCCAACGTGTATACATCATTGTTTTTAAAAAGGCCTCGATTATAAACGCAAGTTGTTCGCTGGGCCACTGCACCATGGTTACTAACAAATCCGCATATCTGCAGTACCTACTGCCACGCATTCTTTCGCACTAGCTCTCCTGGTTTCTAAACGCGATACATTTAAAAGGGAAATTTACTCTGGATCATCCTGTAGATTGTATTGATAACCTTGTCAAATTTAGCAAAAAAAAATTTGTACCTGCGGTGTATTAAAAGCCTCAGATCTAACAAGAGACACTTCTGGGAGGCCCAATGATAAATGTGGAATGCGTTGTCCAAAACCATTTAACCACCCTTTTCCTGCCATCTTACGTTCCTTATTAAAAAGGTGTTTTATTTTCATTTCCTTCGCAAGCAAGCTTTCGCACGTCGGTTGTTGTTAAACCGAAGAAACAGGATTTTAAGTCTAGAATGTGATTGACTATTCCACTTTCTGCCTCTTTATTTAGTGCAGATTCAAACGACCCAAGGTGGATTTTTTGATATTAACAGCAAGTTTGTTCTTCTTTAATTTTACTCGCCTTTATCCAGCACATTTTTCTCTTGTAGATAGCTTCTAGAGCTTTCTCCATATCTACTTCATTCCAACGTCCCCTATTCGTCTTCCTAACCCATGTTGAAATAAAATTATCACTTCATTTTACTAGATAACCTAGTGATTCAAATTGCGCGGTACCATATGGGTTTCTTATAGGTGTCTTCTACAGCTTTAGTTTTTACCAGATAGCTTGCATATTACCACACAATTTTCAAGTAATTGGCGTAATTAATTTCATTTTTCATAAAAAAAAATTCATTGTTAATACATCACCCAAAACATAATCGTAATGTGAGCGGACATATAAAGCCATAACAGCCATTATAACCTCCTTAAACTATACTCGACACCAGATTAATTTCTAATCCATAACCTGTCAAAAACACAGCGCTATTACATAATAACTCTTATAGGATCCGCAGTTTAACACCACAGACATTCTCTATTATGTGTTGCAATGTTGTTTTTATGTTCCCATATCCGCCTCGGAGGATTCCGTAAAAGCAGATCGGAGAATCCGCGTGTAGGTCGTATTCACGACATTTTCTTAGGAGAGGCCTCGTTCTATCTTCAATATATGTAAATCTCGCGCATTTCATGCGGCACTCGAATTGCGCAATGCACCTCCTGCATATAATGTGTCTAACTAACGATATACCCACTTTACATAAACTAATGTGTGTGTATGCTATACAGTGGAGAATCAGATGGCAAAACAACTATACAATTCGTTTTGCCGCAATAAATTTCAGTTATTTTTTTAAAGAGAAACACCATTACAAGCACGTTAAATCTGTATTAATTCAATATTATAGTACTTTTAGATGTGAAACTGGAGTACGAATATCTACTAACAGAAGGATAAACGAGAAGCTTTAGCCTTGCGGCGTACTTAATCTTGATATATAGCTACTTATTGCATTATAATCGTTTCATGTAAGTGATAAAACCTCGTTCACGTTCTCCGTTGAGATTATGGAATTTAAATAAAACATTGCAGAATTAAAGTGTATACATACATTAGTAGTAATAAAGCATGGGTTGGGACAGTTACTTAAGAATATAAATTTAGAAAGCCATGAATATTACAAAAACAAAAACATAAAGGGAGAATTATGAAAGGTTGGAGGAATATTAGGTAGTAGTGGTGATTCTCTGGTTTATCTCTCATGAACAGAATTTCTTCCAAAGAGTAATATCACAGAATACACACAGACCAGTAACTACGGAGTGTCTGAAAACGATCCTCGTCGTTCGCTTTCTCAAATGGTCTTTGTCTCTAATCTTAACTGTGTACACTTTGGATGTTACATAACTCCTCATGGGGCCAATTCTACTCGTCCTCTACGACCAATCTGATGGAGGAAATTATCATCTAGTCAGTCACAAACTTGTGTACCATTTTGCATGAACCATCCTAGTTTTCCCAAACCCTGAAAATTCAAATCAACAAGCAATTCATCTCCAAGTATTGTTAGGTAATTTTCATTGTTGATTGTACTGTTAAAAAAAAAGGGGCCTATGATCCGGTCTTTCCACAAACCACACCAAACCATGCTCCTTACTGCTGATGTACCAGTGGTTGTCAGACCAATAACGTAAGATATGTCGGTTAACCTCTCCAGGCACGGAGTGACTTTGTTGCTCCTGATGAGTTTACGCACGGATCCAAATCTATTAACGGCACATGAACCGGTATTTGTGGACTGATACCTAGACAAAGGATATCTTTAAGCCTGGGAGAGCATGCAACGGTCTTCCAGGTAGAAGTACAGTGAAAGCTCATTTGCTATAATCGGATTTCTCTACACAAGTGTTAAAGTACGTTTTTAGTACAAATTACTCTCCGATAAGCGGACGCTCCAATGGACTGACGCGGACACTATATTTCTACTATATAATGTATACATTTCGTGGAGAACATCTCTCATAAGCGGACACAAAACACTTTCTAAGTATATAATACCCAAAAAAGGATCGTGACAAATCCTGTGTGCTCGTTTTTACATAGTCGTATGCCTAGTGCGTGTCTCATCACAATGAATTTTGTGAAAAAGATTTTCCTTTTTGCACAAAAATATGCTTTCGTTGAACGAAAATATTGAAATAACAACAACACGTTGGAGACAGAAAAGTTGTCAGTTCGTGAACTAGCGAAAATATGAGATTTATTTAGGAAAAATAAAAAATTTTACATTTGTAAATATTTTTGCAACAGGCTGCAGAGCCAGAAGATAAAATGTGCTTTGATTGGTTTGCAAAGGCTAGAAGCCAGAACATACCCATTTCTGGCCCTATAGTAAAGGCCAAGGCAAAAGAAATAGCTTAGCAAATGTATATTAAATATTAACTATTGTTGTTCAAAATATGGAAAGATTTATGAATTCAGATGATTAAGATAGATATGTTAGAACTGGTAGATCTTATAAATCGACAGAGGCGTTGCAAAGTATTTCGTCCTCGTGAAAACCAATTTGAAAAATGGAATAATTTGGAGTTCGTTTTAGTTTAGGAAACATAACTGACGAAATATCAATCTCCAGAAAGCCCATTAAATTCTGACTCTATTTTTACCCATGTTACAGACTTTGCCTGGTGGCTCTTCATATCAGTTTGTTGACACTCTAAAATAGTTTGATATTTCTTGGCCAAATTTACCAGAAGAGTTTCCTCCTTGATGTTAAAGTTAGCTGCTTTGTTTTGAGCACTCATGGCAGTTCACCTACAAGTCCACCACCAAATGCCCTCACACGAGGGAATACCTACACAATAACAAGCATAATTATAAAAATTGCCCTGACGTAATATCTAACACTTAGGTTTTACTAGTAATTTATAAGGGCCACTGCTTACTACTTACGCTATAATCAATCAGATAAACAATACTTACTCGCTTAATGCGGAGGAGTGTTAAGGTTACTGCAGCATGTACTTATATGAGCGTTTAATCAAATACATTGAACAGCTTCGATCTCAATATGTAGACGCCAAACCAAAACACAAACAAAAGTGACAGTTGATCCCGTTGATGTTTCAGCTTAACTAAACTCAATCTAAACAGCATTTGTACAACAGACCAAAAATTTAAACTCAAATTGAGTTGAACTTGCGTTTAGTTGAACTTCACTTGAACTTAGATTTGTTCAATCGGACCTTATTGTAATTGAATTTACTGAATTACTGTGTTTTTATTCGTTATCTAAAAAATATACATCAAATAAAGATTTTTTCTGAAGTATCCCATAAACGGATATCTCCCATAACCGGGCGAAAACAATGGAATGAGCCTACGCAGAACAGATTGCAAAAGGAGGCTGCGCACGAGGAGAAAAATAAACGTAATGATTGATACTGAACCAGAACCTCAAGATATTGTCACAAGACAACAAGGTGTCTTTGATTTGGGTGCCCGAACATGAGGATATTAACAAGCCAAGGAAGGTTTTGAAAAACACTTCATAGGATCAGAGCCCGTAAGTGGAATCATCCGGGATTCTACTAGAAGGGAGATTTGGTCTTGGTTAGATAAAGAAAGTGTAAGGAAATGGAGGTCAACTCCATACTAAAGCGCTAATAGGGGTTGTGGATGCTAAGTTCTCTGAAAACCTAATTAGACGCAATAAAAAACAAGCTAAGACCATTCAGGCAAAAACATTTAGGAAAGTATTTTCTGGAGCCTTCGAGGAGGGTACTCAAGTTGGCAAGATATTGGACTTTATAGAGGACATTAAACAGTTCAAGTGGAAGTGAGAGTTTTGATAGTGATGATACAAAAACCACCCAGCTCAAGTGTGGACTACAGGTGTCCAACTCTAATTGCAAAGAATGAACTAAGAAAGAATCTCTCCATTTACATAAAAATTAGTTGCCACACTTCGCCACAAACCAATACCACATCTCCATATGGCGACCAGGACCGTCTTCTGGTAAGTGGTGTAACAATTGTAACTTATACGGATGAAACTTGTTCTTTTGCAAGATACACCATGTTGTGTTTCGAGGAAGGCTCAGTTCCGAACTGGAACGATGGATTGATTTTTTGAGATACTGTAAGTCTCAACAACACTCTTTCCACAATCGCTAGTGAAGTACTTGGACGGTCACTTCTTTTAACAACTCCCATTCTCTCGTTCAAGATGCATTATATTAAATTCATTTCTATCTTCTCTGTTAGAGGTGTCTTCTTTTCCACAGAGAAAAATGATCTCAACCTGCTCTCCAGTGGTCAACATTTTTCCGATTTTTCGAACACCTTGCATATATTATGCTTTCACTTAAAGACCGTAAAAGCTATAAATCCATTTTTATTATTATTTATTAATATATATATTTTCTGACCTTTATGTAAAGTATTACTTATGTAGTAATATGCATAATGATGTTACCCATTTGGTGATCGTGTTCTTTTTATTTTATTTAGTTGTAGATGACTTCATCTAATAAGTTCACTGAACAAAGGATGACGACATCGAGAATGGAATTTAAGCAAGACTACTATATGAAATACCCTCATACACGACGGATTAATTATTTTCGAAATATTATCATCATAAACGGTTATGAATCATTCAGATATGCATGTATTACAAAGTGCAAATTCGTAGCACTTATGACATTTTGTATTTAATAACCTGATGCAAACGAAAATAAAATTTCTCTGTTAGCGTAAACATTTGCCCGTTGGCAACGTTGCCGTTAATCATCGACAACTTTCAACCGTACATGTATGTGGCAATACTTACCGTTGTAAGTATGCATAGGTACAACGTGCAAATTCAACAGCATACGACTAGCACCTTGAAAAAAAAAACCAAGACGGCAAGGAAATGCAATTAGTGAATAGCGTATAGTTAATAAAAAGCGTTAGAAGGTTGCCGATGCATTTTAGCAGGCCGATTTAGGTCAACTAATTTTGATTTACTATCCTTGGTTGTTAGTTGCTTAATGAAACCGCAATTAAAATATGTACATATACATACAGGGTGATATATATATATATATACATAGTATGTCAACAAAGCTTGCACGCTGTATTTATTGTATACAACTTACAAAAAATTCATTTATATTCTACTACAAAAAAATGTCCTAATTTATTATCGTATTTTTGATCGAAATATTTCATGCGATACTTGCTTAAAATAAATCGAAAAAAAAACAGATTTTTTATTCGCGATTCGCTTCAGACCGCGAAATTGTTTTCAGCGATTCCAAGTTAATCGATAAACCACACGAAAACCGCTGCTTTTGATTTGCGTTCTGCGTCCCGTACGGCTCATCATTTATACGCGAACATATCACAAAATTATGAAGTAGAAGTCGTTTAGTATCCCCGAATGAATTTCTAACATGCAACCGCGACAGGCGACGCGGTAACTCGCCACGAATGGTGCTTTTCAACCCCAGTCGACTTAATTAATTATAAATAAACAGCGGTTCACTGGCCTCGCTGCCACATATCGGTGTTTTCACGGACAATATCTCATCGATGAATAAGATCGGGCTTAGTTCTAACTCCTGTTGCATACACTCTGCGCCAAAATTATTGTAATGTGTGTTGGGGTTTATATTCAATAATCATACAAATAAATTGCTGTTGGGGTTTATATTCAATAATCATACAGTTATAAATTGCTAAATTAAACTGGTGAGGTTTATTTTTTTCCCCCTTCATATGTGTGTGTACAAAAAAATGCTTCCACTAGGACCTAAATATTAACATCTAACATTTGTTGAAACAGAAGCTGAGCAGGAAAGACATCCATTTAGGGATGATAACGGTCAAAATGATTACATAACACAAGATGATTGTAACGGCTGATGTACAAGACGATGTTGTTTTTGTTGTATCTGGACATTGACAACTTGACTGCATGATTGCACGAAGAATTTATTAACGTTTAAGGTTAGACAGATCGTTACAATCAACAGCATACATAAAATAAACTATGATGCAGTCGAACATAAAATTACACTTGGGATAAAGATCTCACAAAACAAAAGAACATTTTTATTATTAATCGACAACCGTCCAGCTCATCCCCGTATAAGCTATCATAAAAATATTCGTCTGGAGTTTCTGTCACCGAATTCCACCTCCATGTTGCAGCCCAAGGAATTATTCATACCTTCAAATCCTATTATTGACACCTGTTAGTAATAAAACACATTACGAATGTCGAAACTGAAACTTCTAATGAAGTAAATTTACGAGAAGCGATGGAAATGTTACCCAAAGCTGACAGGAAACAAATTTCGCAAGAAACCATAAAAAGAAAGACGACGATTTATCGTTGTCTCAGTGGTTGGTCAAATATAGCGATGACCATAATTTGCCTTCAAGTGTATGGTTACAAAATGATTTGCAGGATCCTAGTATCGTGAATCTAGAAACAATAGATGAATTTGTATCAGTGGATAATAATCTCATTACTTCGCGTATCCCCAGCGGTGCAGATTTTGTAGAGGAAGTTTTAAATCAAGAAAATAACAGCGATGATAGTGTAAGCGAAGAAGAAGGGTCAGCTGAATTGTAAAACCCAGTTATGAAGATGCACTTGCTGGAATAAAGACAATTACACGATATTTAGAAACTGAAGAACTTGCTACTAATATAATTTTAAATAATGCATTAGGTATTGAAAATTTTTTAGAATCTATTTGTTTCAAAAAATCAAAACGACAAACTCTTGTTACTTGTTGTGACTTTTTTACTAATTAAATTTTTATATATATTTGCTTATTACCTATTATTATTTATTATCTTTGGTTATATTCTTTTATAACATACTTCTTTTTAACGTACTGTTTCATGTGGTCCCGACGAGTACGTTATAAGCGAGTTTTACTGCATAATAAATCAGTAAAATGAGCGACCTAATTTACTCCTTGTTCTAAATCATTTTCAGAAGTTGTGCCACACTCCCCCGAAAAATGAACCTTAAAATTGTGCCACATCCCCCCGCAAATAGGGTATCTGAAATCTGTGCCACACCCCACGAAAAAAGAACCTCGAAACTGTGCCACATCCCCCGAAAAGGGAACTTCAAAACTGTGTCACATCCCCCGAAAAATGAACTTTGAAACTGTGACAGCTCCCTCTTCCCTCCCCCTTTACCCCTACAATTTACAACTTACTTGCCCGAAAATTAACATTTGTTGTCAGCAAACGCGTCTAGCGTGGTTGACACGTCGAGTTACCGTGACCTTCTGGCGCCCCTCGCCTAGTTTTGCTCCAGAAGAAGCCACTTACATTAGTGGCGAAACGTCGAGTTTGAGTAAGTTGTATATTTATATATTTTTTTATATTTTGTTGTTAATTTTCATTTTTGTTTTATTTTATTTGAACAGAGACTCTGACCGTAGCCTTCGATATCATAGAACTACGATATTTGCACATTTGTGTTGCGGTGTGTTATGGTTAAAGACACTTGAACTGTTCTGATTTATAACACGCACAATGGCCATTTCTAAGGCTGAACTTTGTGTCCTTGAGCTTTTTTATCTCTGTTGTAGGCCTTTCATGCCTAGGTTAGTTGATAAATGTGGTGGAGGGTCAAAACTCCACTTTGATGGAGTTGATGGTTATAGACCATAGGCATTACATGCTGCCATAGCTGGCAATGGCTTTATTAATTTCGCCCATATGTGTGACGAGATTCTGTAGAGGGCGCAGTAACTTCGTGAGGTTGAGGTCTACGGACCTCTCCATTTTGTTGTTATGTGAATCGGTTTTGACTAGAGTGCTCCTCAGGTAGAGTCTTGAGATGGGACCTTGCATGGTCTTTTGTTGGTGTCTTAGATAGGGGTGGATGGAAAACTCTTTCGTACCAGCAGCCGCAACTTGGGAGTAGCTACGGGTAGGTAGCTGATTGGTCTAGGTTTAGGATAGCGTGTGCAGCTCTTGTAGTTTGCTGCGTGTTCTTCATTACAGTTGGCCCATGTTTCTGGATCGGCTCTGGGGCGTTGATATTCCGTACAAACAACACATCGCCGATGGGCGGTGCAACGGAATAGAGCGTGGCCAAATTTCTGACACCTAAAACACTGGCTTATGGCCGGCTTTGCTTTTAGTGTTTCGACTGAGATCTTTAAAGCCAAGACCTCACGAAGATTGTATATGGCTTTCAAAGCTTTCTCAACCTTTACCAACACCAGTGGAATGGGTGCCTTATCCCTAGATCTGCGCATTCTAATCACCCTTTGAAGGGAAAAGCCGCGCCTCGATACAAGATCATCGAGGATTTGTGAGTGTGTTAGGATATGCCGTCAGTAAGGAGAAGTTTTGTGAGAGCTCGGTAGTCATCTTCCTTCTTTGAATATATTCTGACCCCATCAGGAATATGCTGAGCATTGGAAAAATTGATCAGGAATATCGACCATTTGAGACTACAGGAGAGATTGATGTCAAAAATGTCTTCAACGTTCCCTCTTTGATTGCTAGTAACCTTTGTGTTCTTGCAGCTGTTATTGTTTTCTGGATCAGGGCTTTGGCTACCGAGATTGACCCTTCTTATCCAGGGATGGATTTGAACATCTACCGCGATCTCTTTTGGCGAGAGTGAAGTGGCAAACCTCGTTCTGTTATTATCCACCAAAAAAAAGCATTTAACGATTTAATCAATTTCAATATCGTATGTAAATAAATGTGACTTCAAATCAGTTTTGCTGGAAAGAACCCTTCATTATAAATTACGAACGTCACAATAACTCCCCTGTAATATAATATTTATTCCAAAATCATCGCGGCTGACGTGAGGCGTGAATGAACTTGTTAAATCACCGCGGCAGTGTTTTATTTAATTTTATTTTAAATTAAATTAAAACTACTCACCAACGTGCAATGCACGTTCGAGTGAATTTTCCCATTTCAGTACCGATTCTGATTTGTCATTCATGAAAACTGGTTCAATTTAACCGCATATGAAAGACCGTGACATTGCACTTCAACAATATTTAAAACCAGCTCGGCGTGTTGTGGTTACGATCATGGTAATGAAACTGTTCTTTGTTTTTTTTTATAATCTTCCTGTCTTTCTTTCAAGGAAAGTATAATGTTTATATTTAGTTTTAAGAGATTGTGAACTGGAGATATTAAAGGAATATGTTAAGAATGTGGATTGTCCTGATTTGTAATTCATAACATTTTAAGTGAAAGTAAACTGGGATTGCAAATTTAAAAAATGTCGAAATCATCACGATCTAGAGTTAAATATAGGAATTGACGGGACTATTTTCGGTGGTCCGCCCAATATAAATCATGTGTACCTACTAATTATAGATGAAACTAAAAAAGAACCAATTATAACGACAGAAATGAGTGATATGCCCATACAATATGTCATCCATTACGATCACAAGTTGCATAGCATCCATGTTCCATTAATGTCATCGTAATATTTAACGATGTGCTTCAAACGGCTGAATTGGCAACCCTGTTTAAATCAGATGTATAAATTGATCATATATCGGACGGTACATCTGCATATCTATCATCTTTTTAAAATTAAACGCTATTTTTTTAGCAGGAAATGCATATTTAGCAAATAAAGGCTTTGCTTTAAAGTGGATTTAATTACTCTGAAGAAATTCATCAAGGCAGTATAGTTTTTTTAGAGAAATGCAATTTTCTTTAAATCAAAGCTTTTATTTACTAAGTGGGATGGTGTATACGTACATATATTGATGGCACCAACGAAATAACACCATGAGTAATGGTTAATGATTAAGTTCGCAGCCATGCTTTGAACTCGTTGGGCAAGTGACCATCGTTCTTGTGATAACCAAAAAGAAAAGTTTTTACAACTTGATTTGGGCTTTTCGACTTTTTATTAGTTTCGGCGACCATCCTCAAGTAGTGGTGTCCGTGGTCTAAATCATTGTTTTAGCTTAGTGTTGCATCAGGAATGAGAACTAGGTATCCGTTGTTTTCCATTTAGGAATAGTGCAAACAAGGAATACCTGTTCCTACTGGGAAACAAAAGTACTGTTTTGTTTGGACACTTGATAGTAATTTCCTTATGTTCTTCCTTCTTTTTAATAAGTTTTTCCAGTGCCGCTATTATAGATTTTCCGGTTTGATGGGTACATTGATTGAAAAGGGTTAGGATAGTTAGATATTCTCTCCTTACTCTCTCTCCTTACCTCTTATTTGATTTTGTTCGTGAATGTAGAATTGTTTTCGCTATTTATTATATATATTTATTACTAAAGAAAAATTTAAGAAGGGCTTATTAGTACCTATCTTGCCTCAGATGGTTTGATGGGCAGTTGATTATCAATTGACAGTAAAGAAGACTACCATTGGCCAACGTGGTGTATTTGTGGTGACATTTTAGTATGCGCAAAGTTTACGGAGGACATAGACATTTGATTGTGGTGCATAGCGGTCACTGTGGTCTAGCAGCTACTCTGGTTTTTACACATTCTTCCAAAAACATTAACATAGATCAACGTGAGTAACTCTCTGATTATGTTAATTTTTTAACTTGACGAATGTAGTGGATTCAGATTATCTCTAATGCAAATATAACTAAGTCATAATTACCTAACTAAAAATTAAGATCAAGGCATCTCAAAGAGCCTGACGAAAAAGCTTTCCCTTAATTTCATTTAATTTAGCTAAATTAGTTCGTGTATTGTTTCTTTTCCTTTCCTTGTAAGTATTCTTGTCTGTTTATTTCACTGTTTGATACTTACTTACCGCGTCTTTATTGTTTTTGTGGTGAGTGCAACTGCAGCAACTTTCTCACCTAATTGCTTGTCAAAACTACTTAAGGCAGCTGTTCTTATGTAAAATATGCGTGTAAATGTGTTATTGTGGGTTTGTTACAACATTACCTTGCCGTAAACAATGTTGCGCTGTTAATTATGCTCCAGTAGCGAATGGAGTAGCTCATCCGGGGTACCGATCTAGCGAAACGTTGCCACATTGACGACCATCGCTGACAAGAATCGAACTTCCGACCATAATCACTACTACCACTATGTATTGTGACTGGCTCTTACTTTTGTAACTATCGAGTTCCTATTTCTCTTGTAGATTGTTATTAAAAATGTAGTTTTTCAGTTGTTTGTTTATAAACCGCGTTTACATGTTCTATTAATTCTTTCAGTACAGATTTTAATTTCTATATTTTGATAGGCATAAATAAACTTGACTACTTCTATACTAAACTTCGTTACGTTACAATCACCCGGTTACATTATACAGAGTGTGCCAGTCACTTTTTTCTAACAGTGTATTAGGATGTTTTTTTTGATATCTTTATATGTAATTTAATTTATGTTATGTTAAAATCTCTCATAGTTTATTTCAAGATTCAATTTACTAGAAAGATCGAATCTATTTGAAATTTTTAATTTGCGTTTTTTTAACTGTTGCCATAGGGAATTGCATGGTAAAAATGATACCCCCTGTTAACTTATGATGCGATGCAGATTTGGTGCTAATTTTTCTTTTGGTAACAAATCACCAATAAGACTACATAATGCATACTGTTTGAACAACCAAAATCAGTTTTATTTGACTAATTTTACTCTTCAAATTTGAAGGGAATGACAGAATAATCTGACAGATCAAAAATTTACATTTCATTTTATTCACAAGTTCTGCCAAATACCCAGTTATTGTGAATAATTGTTTTAAAATGTCGGTTTTCACAACTAAAGAACGTGTTGAACTTGTAACAGCATTCATTGAGCACAAAAAATGAAAAGAAACTCGTATGTTGTTACAAAAGATTTAAGAATGAATACCTGTATGGCAGAAGAATTTCAGGCTTCAAGAAACAGCTGCTTTAAAGCTTTGAAAATGGAAAAGTTCAAGTTGTACAAAATTTAAAAAAAGTGTAGAAACTATTGCCCCGTGATTACTTTCCAAGAATGGAATTCTGTGAATTCTGGATGGAAAAAAATTAATGGAAATCGAAATATTTTAAATAACATTCTATTTTCTAATGAGAGTTCCTATTTTCCCATTAAATGGCAAAGTTAACAAACAAAACAGACAGGTTTGGGCAAGAGAAAATCCCTACACAACACAAGAAACACATACGCAATATCACTTGGTAGGGCCACTTTTTTGACGAAAATTTGAACCAGCATAAATACATAGATCTTCTTCAAACGAAGATAAGCCCGCAGGTGGATGCTCTGATAGTTGGATTGGCCAATATGGACCATTCCATTGCACTGCTCGAAGCCCTGACATAACACCACTCGATTCTTTCTTATTGGGGGAGGGGGAGGGGCATCTAGGAATATAAGTTTAAGACCTCGTAAGAGGTCAACCAGAAAGTGTGGAGGAACTAAGGGCAAGAATAACCGAAGCTTGTAATTCCATTACAGTGCGAACTTTAGAAAATACTCAAAGAAATTTTCAAGATCGCTTGGGACACTGTCTACCAGCCGAAAGGCAACACTTTAAACAATTCCTTTGATAATTACTTTGTAAATTTGTTGAGTTATTTGTGCCTTAATGATTTCTACGTTTTTTTTTAAATAAATAAATGTTTACATATTCTGTCTTCCAAAAGCTAATTTAGTCATAGCCTCGAGGAGCTTTCGCTATTTATTATTTTAACATAACCCCTGCTAGAAATTATAGTGGCAAGAAAACTTTCACAAAAATATTTTTTTCAAAACTTTTTCGACAGTTTAGAATATTGAACGGTAATCTATCCGATAGTTTAAAGAATCTTCCAGCTTTGTTCCAAAAATGGTTTAAATATTTTCATCAGAACAAAAGTTAACACGGGGTCGAATTTTTACCATGCAATTCCCTATAGCCACAATAAAAAAAAACGTACTTGTATACAAGGTGTGTTATTTGAAAAAAATAAGTTGAATACAGTTTCCATAATAGGACCCTGTATAGATAATACCCAGATCTAATTTATAGTTTATTTCGGGAGACATAATCTTCTAGATTAGAACTTTTTTTTCATTAGTTAAAAATTGAACATAACAGCTCAGTAAATTATACATACTTTCTATATTTCCCAAAATAAGCTTCTACGGAAATGATAAAGATATTGCAGAAATTATTTCGAATTCATCTGAATATAGACGCATTACTGCGACCTCCATCGATCATCTTATACACTATTTTTAATTCATATTTGTACAGGCAGATATAGACCAAACTCACAAAGTATTAATATCGTGAATGCGTGTACACACACAAGTCACGAACGTTAAGTGTTTATAAATAGAAAACGCAAAGAACAGAATGGATAAATTTTAATTATAGTTAATTTAAAATTAATTATCGGACCTAAATGTATTGCACTTGTATGACATCTTTTATCGTTTATACAGTTGTAACATGCTATTTAATTTGTTTTTTTTTATTACAATCGCTTTTTCGCTACAATTTGCAATGACGATAAAGTAACAAGTACTGAGAACCACACCCAAACAAATCGAAGCAATTAATCACTCAGTTTAACGCCGTTTTAGAGGCGTTACAAACACCCGTCCCTTTGTAAAATGCAATAAAATATTGGACGGTTAAACCGGCATGTATTATTGCGAATACATGTCCACGTAAAGGCGTGAATATGTTTTGTGATAACGTAATCAATTTAGACACAACGGTTTTCTCACGCCTCTACACAGACGGCCACGCTTTTCATGCAAAAAATAATACGGCCACCTCTAACCTTTGTACTTTAAACGCGTTACGTAAACTAGCGTCTTGTATATATTATATATTATACGGTGTATTACATTGTTTTGTTTAAATCATACTGCGTATGTGCAAGCTTTCAACAGACATAAGCTAACTTTCTTGTTATTAATAGCGTATGTCGAAGATGTTGTATTATACACCCGGGTGTCACAGTTTGAATTAATGACTTTCACTCCCTTTTTTATATCTTCATCAAATTATGCATTAAAGTTAGAATTAAATCCATCATAGTGACTACAATTATTCTAGTCCTTATTTAAGATATAGCGGAAAAGTCAAGACTGTTAATGCAATTTCTAAATGTGTAAATGGTCATTTGATTGACTTCAATTATATTAATTACATAAGAGTGATGATAGAAGGCAAAACGAAAAAAATAAGTATGTTTTACTTTTTTGGGGATAAGTTAAGAAGGGGTATCGAGATGGGATTTTTATCAAACATGGGTGATTTAAAGCTACCTTACGGAACCAATTGTTTAATTGGACAGTAACGTTCTGGATTTAATCTAAAGTGTAAGGGTTTTTCACAAAAAAGGATTTGAGTTTATTTTGAAAGTAATAGATGTAATAAAGTAAATAAAAAAAAACATAAAGTCGAGTAGGTTCAATAGAAAGTGCAAAATATTAAACTTTATATAATGTATAAATATAAAATATTATTTTACTTACTACTGACATATATTCATGAATGAAATAATAATAAGCGCTAATTTGTACTTTATTGTACTTCTTGTATTTAACGATCTAAATAAGGAATAGAATATTAATTATAATTAGGGAATAGTGTGAAAGGTAGTATCGCCCGTACGTCTTAGAGAAAAAACAATAAATTGAGGTAATCGGTCTGTAGTTAAATGAAACACTCAATTATTCATCTACTCTATATTTCGTTATGAATTCATAACTTTTCAGGAGTGTGCTACTAAAAGGTATCACTGAATCAACAAAGAAAATTATAACGAACCACGGTTCTTGTACTTACAACGCAAGGTTTGAATCCAACGTAATTACACTTGTCGTTTAATTAAAATTGATAAATAAAATGACGTTTCTACAAGTATATATTGTCTTCCTCAGATTTAAAAACTAAAAGTCAAATAGCAATGGTCATAGTATCTATATTGTTGGTGTTATGCGCGTGTTTCTTATTCCTTATTTAAGTTTTTTCGAGTTTAGCTCCGACGCTTAGCATTTTTAAACATTTATATCATAATCGGTGGCTATTTTTTCTATTATTTTGTTCTTAAATTTTGCTTTTTATATTATATTACATTAAGTGTTTGAGATTTAACATATTAATTTATTCTCTAAAATCTAAAATCTTATCGTATGTATCTATTTTAAACAATTTTTCTTATTTTAACTTAAAAGTATGCTTGTTTTAAATGTTGTTCGTGCGTAACAGTGTCGTCTCTCGGGGGAACCCATTATGGAATAATTCAACAATAATGTTCCATTTAATCGTTAAAAATTAAGTTTTTATTTTTTTGCAAAAAATGTGGACTTTCTAATATGCTTATCTGTTTGAAAGTAATAGATGTAATTAGTTTGTTTAAACGAAAAAGAATAAGTTCGAGTAGGTTCAATAGCAGTGGAAATATTAAATTTTAAACATTGGCAAATATATATTATTTCTCCTTATTACGACAAATATTAAAACATGAATGAAATCATAATTTTTGTTTATTGTTTATTTTAATCTTGGGTTTTTGAATAATGAGTTTGAGGTTATAACTGTATTTGTCTGGCTATTGTTAACTATCGCGGTTTAGTTTTTTATTGCATTTTTGTGATAAATGTCTTTGTGACAGAATCATATCGTATTTTGTATTTTGCGTTTAAGTTTCTTGTTTCAGTGGAATTGTTGTAATATTTATTAATCTTTTATTAAATATGTCATTTATGAATTGGAAGGGTAATTGTTGTCGGCGCCTATTTTCCTCTGAGTAATAATGGTCTATAGCCGCTTGTTAATTTTATTGTTCTATCTGCAAGAGCTGTGATAATATTTATTTTATGTGTTATTGATTGGTTGGAATTAATTAAATAATAGTGTCAGAAGCTGAGGTTTATCGCCCGTATAGTTTTGAGAAAAATTATTAAATCTTATTAATGTCATGTCTAGTTAAGTTAATTTTCAATTTTCATCTATTTCTATATGAATTGTTTTGAATTCTATTGAATTGTTCCAGAATATAATTGATTTTGGTTATCACAATCAACAAAGAAAACAACAAATAAATGAAAGACTTAATTACTTCCAATTCATAAATGAAAGACAACAATTACCCCTCCAATTCATAAATGACATATTTAATAAAAGATTACATAAATATTCAACAATACCACTGAAATTAGAAACTCAAAAAAATATAATTTATAAATTCTTAGCAATAATTTATCAGAAAAATAAATAAAAGACAGACCCAAAAGTAGATGTATACAATGTTATTAAAAATATTGACCAAAACAAGGAAAATGTCTCAAAAATGCAACAGATTGGTTTATATTGTACTGAGTTGATTGACATCCGTTTTAAACTTGAAAGAATGTTTATCTTTATTTAAATGTATCATTTCGAGAATTAATCTGTTAAAAAAACATGAAAACTTTGTCTAAAATTTTAAAAAAATAAAATCAAAGTTATGACCTTGACTTTTTGTTAAATTATTTTTTATATTAGTATGAAAAATATAATTTATAAATTCTAGCAATAATGCAGGGTTATGAATACAGACAGACCCAAAAGTAGATGTATACAATGTTATTGAAAAATAGGTGACCACAAGAACAATGTCTCAAAAATGCAACAGATTGGAGTATATTGTACTGAGTTGATTGACATCCGTTTTAAACTTGATAGAATGTTTATCTTTATTTATATGTATCATTTCAAGAATTAATCTGTTCTTGTAGCTGTTTTCTTTGTCTAAAATTTTAATTGTATCAAAATCAAAGTTATGACCTGTGTTTTTGTAATGGACTGACAATGCACACGAGTTCTTACCTATTCGGCAGTCACTCCTGTGCTGACTGAGTCTTTGTTTTAATAATTGTGATGTTTGTCCAATATAGCTACCCTCACATCCCTTACCTGGATAAATAACATTATTGAATTCTCTGGAGGGACGATGACAAAATAATCCCGGACACTTCCCACTGTTGGGAGCAAAATGATTAAGCGCGGCATCATAAAAGGCGATATGAACAATTGTACACCGCGAGAGTTGCAGTGATAGCCAGACAAGCGATACAGTTTACGGAGTCACTGCAACTAAGCATCCACCACATTAAAAAAAAAAAAAAAGAAGTGATGTCTTGTCTTTGGTTTTTGTAAATAAACTGTTTAACGTAAGTGTATTATATTTGGCTATGGTTATATTAGTGAAGGGTTTAAAGCATTTCATTATTTGTTCTGTTAAATGATGGATGTAAAGAATCCGTTTATAAATGGTTAAGTTGTTCTTATTGTCATCAGTAGGCCTGTCAAAACTCTTATATAAATTATATATTATATAAATTATTTTATTGAGTATATGCTTGGTATATCCATTATTCGTGAATGTCTCAAACAACTTCTTAAGATTTTGTTTAAGAAAAGAACTGTGACTGATGTTTGTAATTCTGTTTTTCATGGCAATAATGGTATTGTATTTTTGTGTAGTCGGGTGGTGTGAAAAATAATTGATGAACCGTTCTGATGCAGTTGGTTTTTGATACCAATCTAATTTTTTTGTTATCATTGGTTCTAATAACTTTGGTATCCAAAAAAAGTATTGATCTGTCAGATTCTTGTTCTATTGTGAATTGCAAATGCGGGTTGAATGAGTTAAAAGTGTCAAGTGTGATTTGAACCATATCACTTGGTACAGCACAAACAACGACATCAACAAACTTGTAAATAAATGGTAATTGAAACGGTAATTTAGGTATAACATTGTCAAAAGGTGATCCTAACTATTACTGCAATGATTGGACTAATTGGTGATCCCATAGGAACACCAAATTCTTGTTTATAGAACCTCTCATTAAAGATGAAATAACAACGGTGAAAAACAAAATCTATTAACTATAAAAAATTTGACTCCGTAATATTAGTGTTTGACTGAATAAGATTGTAGTTATTTTTTAATATATCATTGACAAGATTAATTGGTATGTTTGTAAATAGGGTCACAACATCTAATGAAATTAGTACAAAGTTTTCAGGTAAGATCAGGCCATCAATGGCATTAACAAAAAAAAGGTATCTTGGATATTGTAATCTGTTTTGTACGCTAGACTTTTTGTAATAATATTGGCAAAGTATTGTGACAAGTTGTAATTAACAGAATTAATTGAGATGACAATTCTACGTCCAATTGTCATGCCATTAAATCGAGAGTCCACCCTATGATTATGTGAATTAGAAATATAATTAGTGACGCTATTTGTAACTTTAGCCTTAACTATATTTTGAAATTGATGATGATGATGATAATTATGTGAATTATATATAGCTCATTATTGGTCATACGAAACTTGAACTCATTGGGCAAATTATAAGAAGTACTCACACTGGTTTCAAGAGCAGCTGCAATATTATGAAATAAGCATTAAGTGAATTGACATCAGTAAGACAATCAGGCAATTCATTTGATTCATTGTTCTTTAAATTTAAGCTATTGATATGCTTTCATAAATATTTGGACTTGTAATTAGATATGTTTTCAAAATACGCCCTTTTCTGCATTATAACAGGTAGTAGTAAAGTTGCGCAAATAAATAAATAGATATGAAAGAAAACGCGAAAAATTATTCTAAAATGTGAGTTAAAATAAAATGTAATACATCGTTCTTTGTTATAATCTTTACCCACTTAATTAATCCAAAACGAAAATTGCTGTTTTGTAATTGCGTGTGTCATTCATACCATCTCCCAAAAGTAAATCTTTATTCTACTTAACGCGCAGAAAGAAACTGCAGCAATGTGTGGGGTCTCACCGGAAGTTCAGCTATAGAAACGCTTTGTGTTGCCATAGTGAAGTAAGGGCGAGGTCCAGAGAACTAGGGGAGAAAAGCTGGACGAGGAAAAATTCGCGTTGTAATACCAATACTCTCGTATATACCTACCCTTACAAAAATGCTGCCATCATCTACTTTCGATTATTTTGAAATTGACTGATTGCTTTTTTTCTTCTTTGTTTCAGGTACATAAATTTAGCCGCGAAAATCAACTTTGCGATTATAACATTTAATTAATCTGGATAAGAATTGTAAGTATAGATCTCACGATATATCTTATTAATTGAATATTGTAGTCAAACATGCTTGTTTAGTAAATAGCGCATTATTTTATCTGTCAACTGCAGTTTATTTTATGCAATTCAGTTGAATAGTGTCTAAGAAACAGTCCATAGAATAAGCTTCTGTTATCGAGTGTGAGGAAAGTTTAAAATCGGCATTGGCTATTGTTTATAGATGGTATAAAGAATTTGAACAGTTGGTGGTACAGGAGAAGAAGGAGCTGGCGCTCCTTTAACTGCTGTTAATCCCGAAAACATTGCTGCGGTAAAGAAGATGGTGGAAGAGGACAACCGCATTAGCTATGCAATGATAGAGTCCAATCTGAAGATTGGATCCTCGCAAGTGAGATCAATATTGCACGAACATTCATATACATTTCAAAAAGGTTGCAATTCGGTTTGTACCCCATCATCTGACAGATTTACAAAAAGCAGACAGTGTTAGAATTTGCCAACAAACTTTAGATATGTTAAATGCTGGAGGCCATCAAATTATTTCTAAAATTGTAACTGGCGATGAAACGTACATACCGTTTTTTGGGGTTCCAGATGAGGAAACCCCTACGATGGTGAAAAAATACGATCAATGAAAAATGTTATGTATGCAGTGTTCTTTAGAAGTATGAGTTTGGTGGCCACAATTAAATTTGGAGATCAGAAGATAGTTACCGCTAAATGGTATGTTGAAAATTGTTTTCTTACTGTGTTCAGTAAAGTGACAAGAAAGGGAATCATGTTACATCATGATAACGTGTCGTTCCATACAGCAAAGACAACTGTTCAGTATTTAGCGGAAAACAAAATCAAAATTACACCGGATTTGGCGATGTGTGACTTCTGGCTATTTTTTTGAGCTCAAAAACCATTTGAGAGGGAAAAGGTTCTAATCAGAAGAAGAGATTGACATCGCCGCTAAATGCTTTTTTGATACTATCCCTAAAGACGGCTGGTTGAACGCTTTTAAACTATGGAAGGAGAGAATGGTTAAGTGCATTATTGTAAATGTCAATTACTTTAGACATATTTAAAATAAAAATTCTAAAAACTTGTATCAATCTTTCTATTTTCAATAATTGTAGCTTATCCCTCGTATGTATACATTGGATACAATAGAATTCAGCTATTGTTCGATTGTTAAAGTGGTAGTATGTGTTGTGCAACTTTAATTAATCTTTCATTTTTAATTAGTATGTATCAATGCATATTATCAGTTGTCGTGTATGTATATGTCACCATCAATTGTTAATTTGTAATCGTGCGTTTACAAAATTGAAATGTGTGTTTTGTGTGGGCTATCCAATTAAAGTTGATGGTTTTCTTTATTTAATTGATTAGTTTATTTTCCATTTAAACTATTTTGTTCAGAAAGAAAAGGAATTCGAATCTTGACGTTTTCTTTCGTGTTTTTGGGTATTTTTAATAAAATTGTTTTAAGATTTTCTGCATTCGATTAATATATCTATCTAACTTCAGATAATGCTGGATAAGGTTAGATTCCATGTTGAAACTTCATTGTCAATTGATTGAATAGCGGTAATATCAGTAGCCATCCACGTTGTCACAAACTATTACTAAATTCCTCACTTGATCTCTTGCTATATGAGTTAAACAGAACAAGCACTATTTCACCCACAAAACACTAAAACCTCAACACAAAACTGACACGTTTCAACAGCCATAATAATACTTTGTCTTATTGAGTGTTTACCATTACTGTTTGCTTAATATCCATTTCTTAGATGATATCGTCCATGTGTTATAACTATTTCATTTAGAGCTTCTTTATCAGAGTTATCTGGCTATTCAACGTTTACGCTCAACATTAAATATTTATTCTAAATCGAAGAAATTTCTTCTAGCTTTATTTCCAACACTTGTAATTTTAACATAATTTAGTAGAATAGAAGGGATCTACATTCTAATAGCCTTACATTTTGTGGTGCACAAGTTTACTGCAGCCATCTAACGTTGAAAATATTTGCTATCACTACTTGACATGATAGGAGATAATTGTTGTTGATAGACATTTTCTTTCAAAAGGTACTGCAAAGATAAATAGACGGATAAAAAAATCAGCATGTTGCATTGAAGCAGGTAAACCTAATTCAAAGCAACTGGATTGAATGATGAATGATGAATTAGGTTTATCTGCTTCATTTCATCATGCTGATGTAGTTTCACCAAATCTCCGGCAGAGGGATGTATGCGTCTCACACTTTTGTGTTTTGTTTGTTGATAAAAAAATATTGAAAGCTGTTCTAGATTGTTTTAGGTTCTTACGTTGTATCAGAATTGTGCAAAAAATATTAAAAATTACTCGATAAAAATGCAACAACACTGGTGGATCTAAACACCTTGTTCCAAGATTTCAAAATCAAATCTTGAATGTTTCGAAAAATATGCTACAAAATAAAATGTTACCGGCTCCCTTCCACTTTTTAGAGAAATCTAGTTACTGGTTGTTTTAGCCAGTCCGAATATTTTTTCCACTGTTCAACTTCATACCGTGAATAATCCATGAAATATTTAGGAAAACACGCAATTTCCTTTTTTGAAATTCGAACTTTGTTGTTCCATGTTACTTAAAATTTATTCAATATTATGCTAAAGTTTTAAACCTCTACCATCCATAATTTATTAAATAAGTGAAAAACGAAATCTTGATACCATGGCCTCTACTCTAAGTGGAGCTGAGAATTGTTGAGTCATATTAGTCGAAACTTTCAGTCTTTTTTACCCTCTTATTACTTTTTCTTTTATAGTAGGGTAAAACCTT
Source organism: Holotrichia oblita (assembly GCA_023690525.1). Classification (NCBI taxonomy): domain Eukaryota; kingdom Metazoa; phylum Arthropoda; class Insecta; order Coleoptera; family Scarabaeidae; genus Holotrichia; species Holotrichia oblita. The sequence continues at coordinate 19,527,394 of CM043018.1, read as the reverse complement.
CAACCAGGATGTGGCGAATTCTGACAGGCTAAAACCCCCCACTTCTGTCTCCACAGTGCACTGAGTCTAAGGCATACACCAGGTTGCACCAGGTTGTCTCACTCATACAAGTCTTTCATCTTTTGCTATTGGAGCCCGCTCTTCGTTCTGCTTTTAACCTAATATTTCTCGAATATAGGTATGAATGCTCCGCCAGTTCCGTTTGCTATTCTATGTTTTGAACCATTACTTTATCAGTAAGCTCTATTTTTAGCAATCCTTAGCCTTATCTTAGCCATTGTTTTGAGGTAATTTCGGAAATTACCATGTCTCGATAGAAATTATGTGATGTAGTAATCAAACCTCATGTGCTGGCACTGAATCCACGGTGTAATATCTGGGATAAGAGTTAAAGTCCATTCGGTTGTTGCATTTAGCGAAGCCCATAAGTTTTGCCATTTACATATGTTTTTTTTCTCCTTTCCTCCACCAGAAGGGAAAAAGATGGGTTTCCTCTTATGACCTATATACCCGATTTCGAAATGGTTCTATAGCCGCATGCTACTCGTAATATGGTCCTCCGTTGGTGTCTTCGGCATATCGCTAGTCTTCCATGATTGAGTCCAAGCAGGGGCTGTGAACAGCACCTGTGACTGTATGATTGTACGTAAGGCTGCTCGCTTACTACTCCCTGGCCCTCTTATATTTGGTATTATCGTTAATAATGACGAAAGTATACCTTCTACTCTGCCGATGATGTACTTGGCATGTGATTGAGAGATTGTTACTCAAGGTCACGCTCAGATACATGACTTGTGTCTTGGGAACTATACGGGTTCCCAGCACTTCTAAGACGACTTCATCTCTTTTGCGGGGGCCTTTGAGTATCATCCAACTCATCTCTTTCCATCCACCTTGCGATTGCTTCAAGCCTGTTTTAAAGACAAGGTCTGTAATATCCTTCATTTCCAATACCAAAGCCAGATTGTCCTCATACGCAAAGCTCGTCACGCCTTCCATGAGTAGTACTTCTAAAATGTCATTGTGCAGTATGTTCTATAACACATGTAGTCACTGTGTTAGGACTAGTTTTTTAACAATATAGAAAAAACCGAGAGCACATCCTAAAAAAAGGTTGATTTTCAAACTTTAAAAAATGATATTACTTATCTCTTAAACGATGCTGAAGGCCAACATTTTGGAACAATGTTCAGAACAATTGAAATCTTGACTCACCACTTTTAACCTTTCGAATTTTTAAACAGGACTGACAAAAAAGACTGATTGTGAGCTAAAAACCAGTTTTTCTACTTTTTATTGTATGAATTGACCTAAGTTGAGTTCTGCATTAAAATTATCTACAATGATGATCTAATAATAATAATGTAAGCTCCAGCTGATGAAGTAATAGCTAGTCAGCAATAAAAGCACCATATTTAGATACAAGTTATATTTACTTATTAAAACATGCTCTGAGGATAATTTGCTTATTAATAAACACAATTACGACACTATGGGTGTAATGTATCTTATTTATAATATGCAAATATAGTTATATAGATATGATCTTGATTAATTGGTATCTAAAAAAAGAACAGCGCACGCATAATGAGTTGCAGTTATGTTCTTGACCTTACAATTATGCTGTTCCCTCTTTCTAATTTCCGCATCGTTTTTTTATTAAAGAAACAATCTTACTGTTGCAATTACATAGCGATGACCTTAACTGTTTCTGAGATTGCCTGCTGCGACTATGTCAACCTTACAACACACCAGTCTCCAGTTCATAATTAGCAATTTATCAAGCGACCTGTCAATTATTCAAGTTATAAACAAGACAAGGCGATTGTGTACTGTACAATTTCTAGTGTATGTGTGTGTTTGAGTGAGGCTGGTGTTAATTGAAAAGGAGGTGTTTTATTTTGAGCTATCTTTTGAAGAGGATTTATCACCTTGTGTATTATAAATTATTATAAAACTATTAAGAAGTGTAATTGTGAACTCAATGCCACGTAATTGCAGATTAAATACTGTTTTACAGCTGATTTATACCTACTGCATCCAAATTGGATTTGCTCTCAATTTTCTTAATGATATGGTAGGGAAGATTGTTGTAGTTTTGTATCCTTCCACCAGTACAGAAAAAATATTAACGACCATGGACTTATGATAACCCGTTATAGCATCTGCTTCTCTGTATATTTCTAACCTGCATCATATCGGTAAAACAGATGTTAAAAATACATCGATAAAATTATTAGTAGGAACCTGCTTGTTTGTATACTTTTTTTTGTCTAGTTTCCCAGAAAATTAATTACTGTAGTTCGACCCACTAACTAAATGACTTCAAATTTTGTGTAGGACTAATTTTTAGATGAAAGGTGGGATGGGTTTAATTAATTTTTTAGTGAATTAGCATCATAATATGAGATGTTGAAGATAACAAATTTATCATTAACAATTGCTTTCTTTGTATTTTTGACATGAATATTAAAGCAATAAAATCTTTACAGTATATAATTTGGTATGAACGTTGTAGGTGAAGGAGATTGATAGTTTATCTGAAGCGATGATGAATGAAAAGCTTCACCGTTTCTGCCCAAACGTAGTATTAAGGAAATCAAATACTATTTTTACGAAGGTTACGAAAAGTCGACAGCGAAATGAGGCTATATTAATGGTAGAAGCAGTGACCATGGCAGCCCGAAAGACAGGCAAGACTGGACCTTGCAGCAACCATTAAAAAAGTTGCGTTAAAAAAGGTCCAACTGGTTCAAAAAAATAAGAATAGCTTCTGAAGAAGCTTTCTGAAGAACGAGAGAAAGTCGAAAATGAATTTCACGATCGTTGACCCAGAACCAATCTCACGACAGAACACATTCAAGCGGTTCCTAACCTTATTGAATGTGACCGCCGCCTCACCGTCACTGAAATTGCTTCTGAGCTAAACATCAGCATTAGGAGTAACTACACACATCGTATTATTTTGACTAACCAACCCCCGCAAACATTATTTCGGAAATTTGTTCTCTGGTCCATTCAACAATGGATATTACGCTAGACACTTTGAAATGCTTTGTTTTGGACTAGATAATTTCTGTATGGGGAAGTATCCATGGTGTCCATATGCCTGTTTTAATCAAGATATTTCGCAGAGTAAGCTTCCGAAGCTAAAAATGAATTAGATAAATGAGACTTGCAAACCTTATAATTTGAACCACTATCTTACAAATCTGACTGAAGAGGTGAGATAAATTAACACTTTCAATTTTTTTTTTAATATTATTAATTAGATTAGCCATAGATATCTGGTTTTTCATGCTTTAGGCTAAATTGCTTTCTGAAGCAATGAAGCGCTTGAAATTCTTCTTTCTGTAGCGATAAGAATAATTTCTGCTCCCTTTTCAAGCAAATTCTAACCATTAGTCTTGATCTCAACAACTAAACCTGATCCTTTGATAGGTTTAAATCACGAACTAGATCACTGAATTCAGCCTAATTAATCTGGTGGGGTTCTATAGACGTTCCAGAAAAATTTGGATTTTGATTGCCATGTTTCCTAGGGCTTCAGTTTTATAAATTTGTATTGTAATTTTGAGATGGTACAGGGACTGAAAGTTCATTGCTTTACAGCTGGAGAAAAATTGATTTATGTAACCCTATTCTTGGTATTGCTTGTTATTCTAGCAACTTTTCTTATTCAGGAAAGGTGTGGAGTAGGTCTTGGGTTCTGGAAGCATAACAAATATTGCCCAACATGATCTACTGGTTTTATACTCAAAATATGCTTTTCTATCCATCTTGGCATCAGCTTTACCTGAATTGTTTTGAAATGTTGTTTTCCATGCTTCCATGGTTTCGGAGATTATCCAAACAATTCAATTGCTAATCCATTTCGTTATCTTACTACTCTATTTGCTATTGCAAGTTAAGTCTTTTAGCTAGATTTAGTTGATTTTAGGCGGTGACTTCTTCGAAATTGAATAAAATTGGAACCAAAGTTAAAATTTTATTGAAATACACTAACAAATGAAAATACGTGATATAATACAAAGGCTGTATCGGACATCCGGCTACTGGACTTTCACACATTCTGACTTCGTGATACAAGTAGTACTGTTTTCTTGTTGTACCAAATAAGGAGGGGGACAAAAGCATCCGGATACACATATCGGGAGACAGGTTTGTGGCTCTGGGAAATCACAGGTCAGTGTGCAGAGTGTGCCGCAACTATTAAAGTCCATTCCTGGAGGACATGGTGGTTGAGGTGGGCCCACTCGCCCTACAAACAAGAGTCAAATAGTAGCAACACGCAATATTAAGAAATGTTTAGATGTTACCTGCGCCAATGTGCTTCGCAGCCAAAACGGCTAAAATCACTAGCACTTCCAAATTCATTGTCAGGATTCTGGACTAGTTTGAAGGTAAACTATATATGGACTTTTTGTAGTTCAACACACGCTGATAATACTGTTTTTATCATTTTTGTGCTGCTATAAAATGAAATTGTTAACAAAAGAGTAAGCGATAACCGAACAAAATAAATTGCACATTGTGTTAACGCTGCTTAGTTCGTATAGAACATTGTGGATTATAATTGGACGATTTTATTATTATGTTATGTCTAGGTTCCTGATACTTTTATTAATAATACTAGTTATGATTGTGCTGGCTATGACGACAGTTCTCGTAGAAAAAAGACGTTATTTTGTTTAAGGTCAATCAAAGATATTTTTTATGTTATTCTATCAAGCGTTGTTCCTCATTCCATTGTCACTTGACAGATGTGTATCAATGCCTTAGATAACTGAAAAAAGATAAAAACACTAAATTAATTTTATTAATTTTTTATTTTATTAATTAATTATTTACAAAACCGTAGCTTGCTATCTGATCTAATTCATTCAATTTTCTTATTAAAGTAGTATGTCAATGTTATAGAATGATGCACTCACTGGTCATTATTTATGCGGCTCATTATGCATACTGACCATTGTTCATACTGGCCATTATTCATATTGGTTATTATCCATACTGGCCTTTCTACATACTGTCCATTATTCATACTGGCCATTATTTATACTGGTCATTATTTATACTGGCTATTAATCATACTGGTCACTATTCATACTGGTTATTATTTATATACATAATTCTATGTTAGACTGCTCTTTGTTGTATAAAAATACAGCAGGACGCGATTTTGTACCACTACCAATAGGAGGATGTGTTTTAGGACTCAGTTTATGGTTATCCAGAATAGGACATGGCTGGTGCAGTTGGCCATTGGCTCTGTTCTTAGCTCTACCTAGATGCTTGGGCAAAATTAGCTTTCTGTCGAGGATCATTCCTAGATATTCGATTAATTTCATCGCATCTCAACCTTAATCGTATAATGCCTGCGACAATGTACTAATTCCAACTCCATGCCCTGTAGTGGGCAAGGTCGGACGTAACATACCGCAGGGCACTCCACAACACAGGTCAGACAATCCAAATGAATTATCGCCACTGAATTTTTACTATTTAGATTAGATTAGACTAGTACTGGGTTGTGTAGGCAATGCTGCCTCTCTTCACTGCGACATATAAGATCTATTGTGAGTAGCCTTAATCTTTTAGTCCCAATTGATCTCCAGATTTCTGAAGAGGGCTCACTATGCTCCGAAAAGAATCGGCATTTCTCACAGTCCTTGCTCATCTTCGTTAGGTGATACCTCAGAGGGCCGTGGCCAGTGCTAAGGTCTCTTCTGTTCCAGCAAAAATTTTGCTTTATTGCCTGAAAAAGTAATACACTTGATTGTCTTAGTTTTGGAATTGTTGGTCTAGTGCAAGATTTTTTTGGTGAAATCACCAATATATCGGAACGCCACGGCTTTCTTCGCAAGATAATCAGTAGTTTAGTTGCCCTCATTTTTGATATTTATTAAACGGTCTAATGCCATCAATAAGCAGCGATGACACTGGCTAACGATTATTTTTATCACATATTTCGTAATTCATTTGCTAAATCTTACCATTCACTAGACTGACAAGTAATTAGGGTTGATTATACTTTAGGCCTAACTAAGAAATGATCAAATAAAATTACGAAATGCTGTGTTCTATCCGCTGCAATTTCAGTTTTCAACGAAGTAAGTTATAGTAGAGTAGATTTTATGAAATGCTTGTTAATTTATACTAATCAACTAGCGGTGGTCATTTATTGGACATTTAACTCTACTTACCATCTATAATAATTGTCTCAACCCTCAGGATGACTATGTTCTAAAGTATGTACATAATTTGAATTATTCTATTATTTATTTGCACGCACCTCCATCGGATTGGTTCTAGAAATCCATTTAAAGTAACTTAAACATCTATTTTTACATAATGAGAAAGAAGGTACTAGGGCGTGAACATCCTTATTTGATATTCACCATTTTACGACAAACCAATGGTAGTCTACATGATACCGGAAAAGGAGTTCCTCATCCTAATTTTCATTTGATAAACGATGTGTCAACTGTGGTTTTATGTAAATTTTGGGTATAACTATCGATTCCTGTTTGTACTATGAATCTTCGTTTTTTTTCACGGACGGCGCAGCATTACGTAGACAGCCAGTAATACCAAAATAAACGTCCGCGGTGCCAAGAAGGATAGAGGGACAACAGCGGAAAATTTTGCCGTTCGTTATTCCCCATATTATAAACACAGTTGGCTTATCTTCGTCAAACAGAATGACATATGTAATTGCGGGTTGTAGTGATTTTTTTGTGGGGGAGGGTACCATATGCAGCAGGTGCATTTTTATTAAAATACGTGGACATAAGGCGGAAAAGGTTTGTAGCTTATAATAATAATTTAATTAATTCTTTTCAAAATCTTAGTATTTTTGAAGTCAATATTATATCGTCTATATGTAGTGTAAATAATTAAGCAGTTTCAGTGGTGATGTTATGTGTAATTGTATATTGGTGATTATAAAATCGTTTCTTTAAATATTGTTTTGTTTGACCGCTATTATAGCTTTTGTTATGGTCGTCCTACTTATTTTTTTCCAACGGACGTTACTGACTCACAAGCCGGAAAGTGATCCCCTGAATCGTCCATAATCAAGCTATCCCCCGTAGAATGGTAAGACACATCGTCAGGAGAGATGACAAACACCAATTATTCAGATATAAATAATATAACATTGAAGTTAACACTGTTTTGATAGGACATATCGTCACCGTCTTTGTTTAGGAGGAACGAGAGATATAGGAGGTGGTGGTCAAAAAAACAGCCATACTTGGGCTGTTTTAGTTGACTACCTCCACCCACTGCATTTTCCGTCCCGGCAGCAATGTAATAAGGATCAATGGTGACAACCCACCGAACTCCAAATCCCCATGAATACATGAGGGACGGAAGATGTAGGGAGGAGATGGGTGGTGGTGGTCAACTAAAACAGCCACACTTGAGCTGTTTTAGTTGACTACAACCATCCCCCACATACAAGGATCAATGATGACAACCCACCGAACTCCAAATTCCCATGAATGTATGAGGGAAAATGTAGGGGGGGTGGTAGTTAACTAAAACAGTCCCTCATGCATTCTTGGGGATTTGGACTTCGGTGGGTTATCATCATTGGTCCTTGTTACATTGCTGCCTGCCTTTTCCTCTCTTTAATTTCCTTTACCATCATGATATCCTTTAACATTTTATGTATTGTCTTTCATTTTTCCTCTGGAGAGGTGTCAGCCACAGTGTTCTCTCTTCCCCAGTATAGGCAAGTATCACTGTTACCTTTTGAAAATCTGAGAGACTGACTTTCCAGCTCCTGCGCGAAGTAATAATCCGCCTTGTAAAAGTTGCAGTTTAGCCAAGGTTTTTGGATGGGTATTAGCCATTTAGTTCACTGCACATTGCTGGTATTTGCATTCCCCCACAATTGCCAATTTTTTACTGTATTGGTTCTAGCAACAGTCTTGGACTCAACGTCACCATTATCATATACGTACTTCCTTTCCCGTGCCAGAAAGTGGAGGAATGCCTTCTTTGTCGCATACTTAACATGGTCTCCAAAATACAATCGCTGATCGAGAACAATACCCAGGTATTTTCTACTTTTTCTAAGTCAGATGGTAGTGCCTCCTACGTCAAACATCACGTGATTCCGGTTTCTTTGACCTTTGCAGATAATTGCCTCGGATTTTGTAGGAGCTAATTCTAATTTGTTTTCCACAAGCCAACCATTCAGTCTTTCTAGGGATACATTTCCGTTATTTATCAGATCTTGCTCGGTATTAGCTGTAATTACGACCAGAAGATCGCCCACGTACTGCTGTAAAGTAATACCTGTGGGCAAATCGACTTGGAAGATGTTGTCAAAAAGATTGCTTCAGAGTATAGGGCCCAACAGGGAGTCCTGTAGTACACCTGCTGCAGTACTGATTCGTACACCCTTTTATTATATTAATTAAGCACTTGCATGTGACATTACTTTTTTAATGGATGTTTTTAAATTAGTGAATAAATTTTTTTCTAGTTTTAAACGAAATATTTGTTGTCTGTGTGTAAAAGATGTTTTCCAGGTCAAGCAAAGAACATACTTGACTCAACACTGCTTTATTTCTTACACCTCCTTTCCATAACTATGTCAGCCTGCCTGCGCGTGTTATCTTGCAATTATTTTCGTCATCGTTCTCACGTGTAGTCTTCTTATGTTGTACTATTGTTGTATCCTTTTAAATTGTGCCGTAGGAGCTTGTTTTCGTTCTCCCACTGTCACATTTCACAGAACACAGGTCTCATTAGTTTATATAACACTTGATCCAATTACTGTTTCGTAGTAGATAATTAGTTCCTACCCTTAGTTTCATATTTCTAGGAGTAAGGTGATGCATCACCTTCTACAGTTTTACTTGTTTTCGCAATAATGAACTTGACCTTCTGGCCATCTCAAATTGATTTTTATACTTTCTATCTTTCGCAAACAATTTTTTTATCTAAACAAAAAATGTCACCCAATATGTAAACAATCTGTCGTGTAGTAAACGTTATTTTACTGTCAGTCGTAGTACTATTTATAGTAGTACTATTACTATTATAAAATATTAGCAGCTTAAATAAACATGGCTAAAAATATTCTTCATTCTCTAAACGAATATCAAGGTCGTATATAACGTCGACGAGTTCGCAAATTAAACCGCACACTACTAAATCATTTACGCTTGTAGTATGAGACATGCCAAACGCGTTTTTTTTTTATATACACATACATACATACATATACACCGACTAACCCGACTGCGTTTTCATCCGTTCACTGTACTTGCAAGTTGTCGTTCTCGTTGTGTGAAGCATGATTTCGCATCACGCGAATATTTCGCGAGATCACCGGAAACACGATCTCGCTTGTAGTTGGTAAGCCGTCCGAATTCTTCTCTTCGTCGAAATACGCGGCGGCGTTACTTTAGCGTACGGTAGACAGACAAGAGCGTGTGACGCGCTCGAGAGTATAGTGCAAAAATGTCAAGGATTTGAGAAAGGTCAGTGACGACGGGAGAGTTTAATAATCGTCATGAGGTGATTGAATTCGCGTTGCTGTTCCGTTCATTTTTCGTATGCACGATGATCGCTACTTCGCGGTCTGGTGATTCGCTATTAAAAACGCGTGATCAGTATTAACTTTCTTTTCGTTTAAAGTAATTTTGTATTTATTTTGTTGGTAATAATTTGGTACCCGTGAATTTCGATTTCGTTAAAAGATATCTGATGACCACTGTTTTTAACCTCGCATTAAAAATTATGACATTTCCCGATTTGTATAAGTGTTGTCTTGTACGAAATCTAATTGATCGACCCCCAAGTATTTCGGCCTCTTCGTGTCCACTGTTGGGCAATCAGCAAGGAGATGGACTGGATTTGGTTCCTGGCCCAAATATCCCTGCTCCTGTTCCTTTGTCGGTTTTAGAACCGTCCACATACCACTTGATAGTGTTTTCTTTTATGGAGTACGTGTTGCTTAGCTTGGTGAGGAAATTCCTTTCAAAGCTATATTCCTTGACCATTTCATCATTCCGTAAACGTAGAGTTATAGCTACTTTGTCAAATATTTCCATGAACATTTTACTTTTCGTTTTAGACGTCCTCAAATAGACACTTGTTGTAAGTGCGAAGAACTTAATGTGAAAATAAAAAGCCCGTCTCTTGGGGATGCTGCCAAGAGAGCTGCTGTTGCTGAATTGTTGGTACATAAGAGAAGAGAAAGATATTTTATAGTTCATTGCAAAAATCTACCGAGGAGCGTAAAAACCGAGATAAAATGGCTTTCGATTTCATGCAGAACATTCATCTCCTTGAAGTTCCAGTGCAGGACTTGTTTTATTTAACTGAACTGACCTTTAATATCTTTGGATTTCATAATTTGAAAACAGGTCAGGCATTTTTCTACGTTTACCATGAAGGACTGGCCAATAAGGGATCAAACGAAGTTTGCTCCTTCGTGCTGGATTATATTAACAACTTCAGCCCTGAATCACTAACAGAACTTTGGCTGTATTCGGACAATTGTCCAGGGCAAAACAAGAACCATACCATGGTACGTATGTGTCTGGCATTAGCTGAAACCGGTAGATTTGATACAGTGGAATAATTTTTCCCTATCAGAGGGCACTCCTTTTTACCCTGAGATAGGAATTTTGGATTGATTAAAAAAGAATTAAAGCAACACGGTAGGATCTTCACCGTTCACCAATACACTGAACTGGTTGTAATATCCAGTGCAGAAAACAATTTTACACCAAAGGAAATTTCTATGAAGATGTGCTAGATTTTAAAGATTGGTGGATAAAATATTACAAAAGGCAATCTCTGGCACTTCAACCAATAGTACGGGCGTTCCACTACTTTCTTCACCAGTCATCGAAACTAGGATATCTGGTCGCTTCAGAATAACTCGCGTATCATACATTTCCACGGCATACTCCTCGAAATAATGAACATACTCCTCTGGAATTACCTCACACCAAAGCATATCCTGAAGGAAATGTTCGCATACTGGAAACCAAGATAGAGCATTTGCAAAAACTGCTAACCTACGTAGACGAGGAATATAAAGAATTTTAGTTCACATTATCCCCTGCTGGCCAACGAAGAAGCCATCCAAACACGCTAAAGAGTAATAAATATTTCTATGAAATGTCAAGTTTGTTTTAACAATCATTTTAACAATTCATTGTTCAAAAATTAATAAATCAGTTTTGAATTAACGCTACTTGCTTTTTTGTCTTAGATGCAGAAAGGGCCTAACTACCTTTTTGTTCTAATAAAATTTGTTGTCTTAATACCATGGGCAAGTTACCTCCGTTTCTTGTGCAAAAACAATATAAAACCACTCCCACAACAATAATATAACAAATAAGGACAAATACAAAGTAAGATGTGTACATTATTACAGAATAGTGCAATTGACATAAATTCTCTATTAGGAAAATACATATATAATCGTCAATCTATTATTAAACTTATTGATATACAGTTAAGAAAATTAACACGATACTATGCGCACTTATAATAAGGATTATTACTGTAATTACATTTGATTAACTTTTACGTACCATTCTTACATTAGCACTAAAGATACCTCTAAATGATTGATTACAATTTCACACATAAAGATATTACTCAGAAGCAAACTCTGCGTCCCAGGATAATTCTTCTGATGATAATTCTGAGCCTGTGTCCTTCATCTTCCGAGGAATCTTCAGCTGCAAATCCTAATTTAGTGGAGTCGCTTTTAGACGGGAGCAACATATTTAACGTTTCTTTAAGAATGGGGATGATTTCTTTCTTGGGAGTGGTCTCATTCCGGTTAAAAGAGGATCAGAACAATAGCAGTCTATTCAGAATATCTAAATTCCAAAATTTCCTGGAAAATTTCCTCTCAACATTCTCACGGTATTTACGGAAGTGTTTATTCCTTACTTCAGAGGCTTCTTCTGATTATTGACCAATTGGCAGCAAGGCATTTTCTATGACCCTTGCACCATGAATTAAAATTTTATGGATTGTGGGCGTCATTGGATACCAAGGATATAACTCTATATAAAGCTTGGCTGTTTCCACTGCGTATTCAGAAAACTTGTTTGTGTCAATTTTGTGTCCACTAGCCAAAGTTTCCAAAATTACTTTGACGCGATTTATTAATCGCTCGTCAATATCTGTTAAATCTGCTGCACTAGCTGCGTCATTGAAGAACCTTCTACTAGTGTTTCCGTCATTTGTGTTTCCGAAGCCAGGTTTTGGTACGTCCACAATTAAGCCTAACTTTGTTCTAAATTTTTCTTGAATTTGGAGTTTCCTTTGTCGCACAATTTACTTTTCCTCTTCAGTCTGTAAACGCCAATCGACAAACCAAATTGGTATGTGTTTGTTTCTTATTTCCTTAATTCTAAAGTTTTGAAGTCCTTGTAGTTGTTCCAGAAATATAACATTTCATGGTAGAAGTAGTTTGTGTAGCAGCATTACTAACTTTTCCATCTACCATGGTCAACGTCATAGTGTGTTTTACGGAAATTCGCTGCGGTTTGTATGTAACTGATTTCTTCATTTGAGGCGTTACTATTTTCTTTTACGTACCTAAATCTGATGGGAAGGCAGTAACGAGCTGAAGATGGTATTGGGTTTTGCCATATTACTCTATTACTACAATTGGCTATTAATGAATGCAAAAGGCATTTGCATTTAAATACCTGCTAGGATGGGTGGGAGAGAGGGTTATAAATTTTTTTAAATCTACATTTGGCCGGCTAGATCGGCTAAATACCCCACCGTGCGTCTGTTCTGAATCTATGAATGGTCGTTCGCTGGTATCTCTTGCTAACTTTTCAGCTATTCCATTGGCTCTGATTCCGGAGTGGCTTGGCGCCCATCTCAGTGTAATACTGTGATGCTTCGCTAGTTTTTTGAACTTCCTATGGCAGTCAAGTACTACCTCGGAATCAAATCTGACAGCCTGTAGCGTTCTAAAGGCAGCCAGGCTGCGACATAAAGTTTCTACCGATCCGTTAACCACTGGGCAATTTAAAATGCCCTCTACGCAGGTCTGGATGGCAATCATTTCGGCCTGGAATATGAAGCCCCACAAGCTGATGGCTTCGCCATTGGGTTCTTTATCTTTCCAAAATCCAATTCCCGTGCCGTTCAGCGTTTTAGACCCCTGCAGCCACTACGTTTTGCTTTGTGGGCCCCTAGGGTTGGTTCTGACCACAACATGAACTGGAGCTGAGGAAGCCCAAGGATAGCCTCCATTGCTACAGCCGACGTCAAGGAGAAGGGCCTCGTTGTTCTAATCTCAAGTTTACAATATCACCTTTATTTTCTTCTCTCACTCATCCAACTTAAATACTCTTAATGTATCATTTTGCTGAACTATTTTTATTACGTTTCAAATAGCAGCAACATTATCTGTACAAGAAGTAGATGACGTGACCGTGTGCATGAAGAAGAATAAATACATATTCATCAAGAGAGCAATATGAATTGGTTAAGGTTTGCTTTCAATATTTAAGGAATACTTTAGGGAAGTACTTTTCCTTTCCTAACAAAAATACTAAAATTATTTTAGGATTTACTTGTCATCTTTGAAAGGCAAGGAAATGAACAGTTAAGTTCTATTTTATATCGCCTTCGCGTGATTCACTTCTAAAATTGATAAACAGATTGATTAGTACTTTAACATTTTGCGTGCCTATTATGTGTAAAAGTGTTGGTCCAAGATTTGACGAAGACATTACCAAATTCAAACTTGTTGTGTTAACTTTATTGAAGGTAGAACACAACATAATTAAATTATTAAGTCAGAGGTACTAATTTTTAGGTATGCACATATTCGTCCATATGTGTTATTAATTTCGAAAATATTTCTACATAACAGGACTCCTAATCACTTGAAAAAGCTTACATAACGTGAAATAACTTCAATATACCGTTATCCTGGTCGTGAAATGTATTACTGTAACTAGTTTCGTAATTATATAGTTCCTAGGCATGCATATTACTTCAAAAATTTCATTGATTAGCGTTCTCGCCATACTGTAATCTCACGGTAATTGGTATTGGTATGTACAGCAGCTTGGAGATTAGGAGATTTATAGGAGACATGAATTATCTCGAAAGAACCGTGTGGGTCGTATATAATGTTAGAAATTTATGTCTGAGTTTTAGTGTTTATTTGATATTGTTAATAACTTTACCGTTCGTTTAATAATAATAATAATGACAGATTCTTTCCGTAATACCTGGCAGCATTCCAAAACTTTTTTTAGTCACCTCTAATTTTCTACGAGATCAAGTTACCTGCAAAGCGGTTTAGTGTTAATTAAATCAGTTTAAATATGAGTTAATTGAGGAATTACTTTCATTACATCTTTACGACTTCACCAACATCTTTTCAAGCAACTCTTACTCTCGTTTCATCTGAACGAAATGTTGGATATACGGTTGTAGGAGCAACTCATTTTGTTACAGTCAACGTCTGATTAGACCATTATTAAATTCATTGTTTGAGTAAAATTTTGTATAAATATTTGTATTGTAAAAAGTTATTAACTTTGGAATTTTAATTTATTGCTTGGTTCATTGGCTGTAAAACTGGCATAGATGACAGTGGAAAAAAATGAAAAGTTTTAAGTTATTTAATTCTACAGAAAGGTTGATTGAGCAATTATCTATAAATAACAGTATCTGGTGTTCTTCTCTAGTTAATTGAAGCTCCAACACTGGATTCATCAATTTTTTTTTCAATCTTGAATTGTGTCGATTTTTAAGTTTTATTTTATGGAAATGAGTTACGCTGTCTGAATTACTTCTCTATTTTATCAATTACTTATTACTTGTTCAAATAATGATTTAAATTTCAAAGTATATAAATGAGTGAATTAGATTAGATTGCTCGTGAGCTGATCAGGCACTGACTGCCCCTCTTCACTGCGACCAATAAAATGTTTTAGTCCCAATTGATCTCCAAACTTCTGGGGATCTCTCTTGTTAATATCCAGCAGAGCAGTTGTTGGAAAAGTAAGGAACGTTTTTGCCACAGAATGACTCTGATATAATGAATTAAGACTCAGCTTCTTTTTGTTTGCATAGCCATCGGCAGTCTCATTACTTCCACATCCCCAGTGACCTGCTATCCTCATTAGTAGAACTGTGTTTCTTTGGGCTAGAACTTTAGTTAGCTTCGATTCAAAGGTACATGCATCCTTTCAGATTCTGAAAAATATATGTACTTGCACTTTGGTAACGTTTTTTTAAACTTTTCTGGGCATATTGATCCATAGCATATATTTTTAATTGAAAAATTGTTGGGCTTTTACCTAATGCCACTGGTTCCACGTTTGGTTGTCTTGGATTCCCACTTAAAGCTGTTCATTGAAGTCAAACCTAGATGTCACATCGTTTTTTAGTTTTGCCAACTCTCCTAGTTCAAGTAGGAGATTGAAGAATGCCCATCTTCTAGATTTTCTTTTGTTTTTAGCTACCATACTAAAGACGCGTATGTAACCATGGGTTTGACTATAACGAAGTAAGTCCAGACAATCGTCTTAAACTGATCTAAGAAGATACTCAGATATCCACTTCACTAGACGATTCAAGCTGTGTTTCTCCCAGTGTACGTGCCACTAGCGATAGCTTTTTTTTTATGAATGGTATCACTGATATTGAGTGTGGAGGATGTTCAGGTGTTCTTTCACACACCATGACCTTCATAGAAGTCATTTCATTATCGCTAAGTTCAGACTAAGAGCAAAAGAATTATTGTGGTGACCAGAGGTCACCAGGCACATTGTTAAAATGGCAAAAATATGTTAAGTTTGAGAGAATCCGTCACTGAATCACTAATAATGACTATTCCAAATTGGCAATAGAAAATAATTGAAAATAGTTGATTAGAGATATTGTCAGAATTGGTAATGGAAAGCAATAAATTCAACTATTCTACAAGAACATAGAAAGAGGAAACGCACCAAACGAGAGATAAAAGATGAGAAGACGCAAGTAAAGGTGTAACCATGAAGAAATAAACTAGGAAGAAGACCACCATTGAAGTACAGAGCCTATGAAGTGAATATATGTCGTAGAGATTTGTATATTTTCAACTTATGCTTTGATTATATTTAGTTTATATTAGGTAGGGAACATTAGTCATTGTAAATTGGCAATTTGCTCCTGGAATTATAAATCGTTTTAATATTAAAACGGCTTCGTAATAATAATTAGAGGCGTGAAAGATTTGGCATCTAACATCAATTAATACGGAAATGAACTTTCCACTTAATTATACTTTTGTGTCAGTGTGGTTATCCGATGAACGTAGTTTTTTTTTATCGACTATTAATCATACACTGTCAAAATTATCTTGATTCATTTCTCTACTCATCGATTTACGAAATTACAATCTCACGCGTTCCTAAAGTATAAAAAAAAAGTCCAGAAAAAAAAAACCGGTAATTCCTCGGATAGTTAACGGTCAATGATACGTTGCGGAATCTAATAGACATCATTCATCTCACGTTGCACAGTCATAACTTATATAATAGTACGCAAAGCTGAGTAACATCGGGCTCCTATCAGCTTGTCACGTACAATGTATACCGAGAAACAATTAATATGAAACGCTGCGAAGATTGTACATTTTATCATAACAGGTATATATACATGCGTTGAACAATAGAATAAAGGTTGCCGAATTCTTTGCGCGAAACGGATAGTAAATACTTGAAATTCGTGAGTATTTCAATAACGTTCAAGGTCACGGTTACGTTCCGTGAACGAATTACCCGAGCATACCATACGATCTTACTAAAAGGTTAAAAATGTTAATTTCACTTCTGGTACGTGGTACGTGGTATTATTATGATTCCCTGTAGCGGCGCTGGGATAAGAATCTTCTGATTATTACCCCAGATTTTTTAATAATGCAATAAAAGAGAAGACACATAACGACAGATCTTATCATCCATCACAAAGAACAAAAAAGTAATTGAATTAACTAAATAACATTTACTTTAATGCAACCGATCTTCGGGGATGATTTTGAATTGAAGAGTAGGCAATGAGTCATACTGCTGCTATGAATTAGGCTTAGGCGAAGTGGGGGCAGCTTCATCCACATTGGCTACCACTTAACTCAAATGAGATATATAATTTGTTTTACCTTTGTGCCTGTTAAAGCACATCCTAACGCACATATTCTATGGTATTACAGACTTGTCATACTATTGATATTTTAACAAAAATTCACAAATGTGAAAAATGACAAACGGATGAACCTACCCCAATCATGGGGCAGATTAATCCATTAAAATCAAACGTGCAAGGAGTGATACTATATGCATTTCAATAAAATATCACCTCCATGAAAAGACAAAATTTTATTGATTGTAACAAAAGTCTAAAATTAATTCAAAATAGGCACCGAATTCTATATTATTTCAAACTTAAAGAATCAAATCTATAACAAAATGTAATGTAAGAGTCCCTAGGCGACATTGTGGAACATTTTAGCTTTAATAAAATATCAGCTTTATTGCAGATTGCTTTGTCTTCAATTGCAGGATAATAAAAATTATTACTTTTTCCTCTACGTCTTAGAAATTTTATGCGAAGAAATTGGTCGGATTTATCGATGTTCTCAATAATTTTTCCAATTCGATGTTTCTAACCCTAGGAAAAATATATGCTGGGGGTAGTGACTGTCCAACAGCGTTTACTATACCGACTCACTCGAGTCACTGTCTCTCCTTTCTCGGCGGACACAATAAGACCAACTTGTTTTTTTCCCTTTGGAGCCAATATTTTTGGTGGTTTCAAAACTGTTTCAACCTCATCTCATCTAAGTTGTAGATTCTTTCTGGTGTGAATGAAAACTTCTTGTGTAACTTCAGGTAGTTGTCCAAAAATTCTTTTACTTTTGCTTGGTTGAATCCTATTCCTCTTGCAAGGCTGGTATTATCGGGTTTTCTCAAGCTTAAATCGTTGTCTTTTCATGAATCCCTGCAAATAATCCATACCAGTCATACCATTCACGTCCCATGAACTTGGATATTTGCATTCCGCCTGTTTTGCAAATTCATAAACAAATTTTCTAATTTGTTTATAGGTCAGTCCATAATTGATGCTAGCAGATTTTTTAAAATATCTGACAATTTCACTTTCTTGATCGCACGAAAATACATTTCTAGTGTCATATTTGGATGTAGTTGATTCTTCTTCACTGTTATACCCATCATCTGATACATACTGTTGCAAATATTGCTCGGCAGTGGTATTTTCAAGAATCTATCTTAATCTAGATTGAAGTGTAGGCCTTTTCACTCCATGAGCTGTTGCTGCCTGACGTTGTGATGACCTTTTAAGTCGGTTTTCTTTCTTTCACAATTGTTAACACTTTAGCACGCTTTCTACTCACGAAATCAGTAATGGATGAATGTGCCCCATGGATGAACGTGCCCCCACCTCCTATTAGGATTTGAATCTAGAAACACATCCAGGAAGCCGAAATACTATCCAGGTCACAAAATAAAAGATAGTCCTGGGCTTTCATGACAACAAGGATCTAAAATTGACATACATATATACAAATATAATCATGGTGTGACTACAAACATGCAAACAAGTTAGCTACGGGAGATATTCTGCAATGGCCGACGTGATCTCCAAACCTGGGTCCAATCAAGAATTTTAGGGGATTTGAAAACAAACTCACACAATTGGGATATTGCATCAGATCCACCTAGCTAAGATTACCAAAAGTTAAATCTAAATGTCAAACCGTTTTCAGATTATACCATTTGGTGCAATACTATTTTCACACCCTGTACAAAAGTCAATAGTTTTGAGATATTGATTATTCATTGCAAAGAAATAAAAATAGAAAATTTTGTGAAGAAAAATTGGAAAGATTCAGCTGGAAGCAAAGCCGAAGAGTAGAATGATTGCCTTTAGCAAGAGATTTGTACCCAGTTTTGGGATCTAGAAAAATGGAAAAAATTCACCGATGGAAAATTCCCCGACTACAATTCACCGACAAATAATTCCCCGACAGGAAAATTCCCTGAAGGTTAAATTTCCCGACAAACAATTCAACGAATGGAAAATTCCTCGACTGATCTTAATTTCTAATGACACGGTTTTTATATTATAAAAATATCTTAACTAAGCAAAACCTATATTCTAGTAAAAATCTTAGAATTATGATCTAATGCTGACCTTAAGATGATCGCACCGCTGCAGGTGCAATACGTGACTTATTTTTCTTTTGAATCTTTTCGATTATTTGCGTGGCATAGCCAACAACCTTATTTATTAACGACAATAAAAAGTAGTAGCCCTTGTACACAAGAGAAAACCCTTTTAGATTATTGTTGTTATTATTACTATTATATAAAAAACAAAAAAAGAGGACAAACTATTATATGTACATAGAAAAAACAAAAATAAATCTAAACACGCCAGTGTAATGTTGCTCGTTGTAAGCCGAGATAAAGTGGGAAGTGCGGTTCCCCCAGTTTTGGGTCATTCAGAGCAGAAGACTCTTTAGATGTACTCTTAGTAATACATGCTGCCTTGTATATAAAACCACTGACATAATTTTGGAGTGATCCATGCGAAATTTCTTCAAACGGGACGATTTTGGGTCAAGTTGTTTTGAAGATTGAGCCTTGGTTTTGATAAACCCAAGTTTCATCTCCTTTTACGACTTTTTTTAACACGAAGATCTTCACTCATCTTAAGTTTTTTCCGTAAGGATTAGTTTAGAGCTGGTAGCTTCATCTTAGATGTGATAGCGAAGGGGCGATTTTGAAGAATCAAATCATAAACTTAATGTGAACGCCGTTTGTTCCTGTGGAAGGACATCTACTACTGCCTGTTCTGAAAGTGCTATGCCATTCAAAGCACTGCGTTTAGCTCAAGCATTGGTCTCCGAAGATTTGTCGATGTATTTTTAACGTTTCAGAAGCAGTTGTGTATGATATTCAAGCAAACACTGCCATTCATACGATTAGAAGATTTGTTAGGCGTTAAATGAGGCTTTCATATTGGGCTTTCTTTGCCAGTTCATCGATATAGAAGCCATTGAGTGGTGAACATCCATTATGTTAGAATATCATGTTGTGTCTGTTTGCTGCTAATGGCATCTTGTCTAAAAACTGCAAAGATTACTTCCTAAATGCCTCATATTTTGCCTGGAGACTGGACAGAGCCGGACCATAAACAAATCTCCTCTTACTAAGTGTTGGGTCTTTGCTCACTACTTGTTCTGTAATATCTGGATTAAGTCCAACAGGTCCTGCTCGTTCGGCTTTTTTCAAAGTGCCAGACTTAACCAGACATAGACTTACGTCTAGAACATTTCTATTAGATGCATGGATAGCAGCGTTGATATTCTAGTTGGGCTTCTCTTGCATTTCTATTTGAAAAAAACCGATTGCAAACTTTGTCTTGAACTCGAGCTGTTTGTTTTTCGGTGTGGTGGGTGTTTAGTTGCAGTGACTTCTTAAGCTGTATCGCTTGGTTGACCATCACTGCAACTCTCGCGGTGTAGTTTTTGTGTTCAGAATGGCTTTGTGATAGCATCATATGGCTTTTTATAATGCGGGGCTATTAATCAGTTTGTTCCAAACAGCGAATGGTAAGTCGATCGGATTCCAATTCTCCGAGAAAAATTGCACCGTTTTGTCGGAGAATTTAAACCCTATCGTTCCGCCACAACGATAATCAGTCGCCTACCCAATGCGGCTATCGACTCGTTAATTGGATTATTTCCATCGTCTTGGACTATTTCCATCTTTTGATGTAATATATCGACGTTTTGGCAGTCTCTTTTACAATCTTGATCAAGCCTATATGTGTTGACACAATCGTTGACAACTTTGACACTTTTGTGACTCAAAGATGTTCTGGAAATTCAGATTTTTAAACACACTAACTAGTTATCATGTTTTTTTCGTACAATTGATAACCAGATGTTCCTGCTTTCAATGCTCGGTGTACTAATTGTGCTAGATGTGGAGGTCATGTTTGTTGTTTCCTTCAATTTTCTTTTAAGACTATGATTATCCTTCCATCAGATTGTTGCTTGTTCCCACGCAATTCTATGTCTTTGTTCCCAAACATGTAGAGCTAAGAAATTTAGTTGCCAAATTTCTTCCCAGCCATTTAATGTCCGCAATTGCACATTTGCCCATATCTTAACCACAACTGGGACTTGATGCCATATGTATTGATAGCTTGTTTTTCTAATCTTTGTTTCTCGGAACATTGGTCAAGGGTGATCCTTTCTTAAGTCTTGAGAAAAAGATCCAATCTCGTAAAAATACTGTCTTGAGCTCTATATCAAAAGTTAAGTTTCATACATCTAATCATTTAAATCAAATTATTTTTGAGGGCCATCCGATGTAGTCTGTCGAAATAAGCCAAGTTCAAGAATATGTGTTTATTCGTTTCTAGAAAAAAAAAAATTGAAATAGACGTATAGATTCAATAAATTATTTCTTTTTCTGCAGGTTCGTACTTGAACGCTATATTAAATCAAAACAAACATTAATTAAAATATATTCGATTCATTAACATTTACAACTTCGATTAGTCAATAATTTCATACACATTTTAATAATCATATTAGCACTCGATTCGACGAAAAAAACCCAAAGATTTATGTTAATAGTATTCGAACGTTAATTGAATATATCCTATCATTAAAAACAACACCTTACCGGTTTGCTTGTTCTGCCGGATCATCTTTCACATCTTTTTCCCATCATATAATTACAACTTCATTACGCTCATTAACCTTTCGCATTGGCCAAACCACAAAAATGACAAAAACGATGCAAAAGATACTGCCAACTGTTATATACCTACAGCAACAGAATGTAGTCTTTCAAGAAATATTCCCGACTAGCAAATCAGCTGTGATGAAGCTTCTACTCTTTTCGTCTTTTTTCGGCTGTACATCTCTCCTTTTTCGATACCGTCCCTATCCTTGTTAATCCATAGGCAGCATAGCACACTTGTATATGCACCCCAGTGCTCTCGTAAAAGCGAGGAAGTTTGTTTCGAAAAGGAGAAAAAAGAATGAATGTAATTTCGACGAGTCCGGAGGTAGACGTAACGGAATCGTTTAAGATCGGCATAGTTCGGTATAAGTCGTGCGTTGAGGGTTTAGCATGCTGCACAGTTGGTAGGATTAGGTGTGTAAGTTAGGTGTATGCACTAGTGCGTTCTCAGATCGATATTGTGGGCGTAAAGTACGATTTACACTGTACGATTTTCTTTCTGTCGTATATAGGGTAGTAGATACACACGTTTATCATTATAGTAGTAAATTATAATAGTACGAAGGTAATATAGACTGAAGTGTAAGAGGGATTATTAAGAAAATATGAATATTATTCTGTTAGCCTACCAATGAGAATGCATCATATATTGAAATAATGTTATATCATTCTTTATTGCCACTTCTTTACACCTCTTTGATTTATAGGTTATGTTTTGTGACATAGAATGAGGTTATAATTAAATGCTTTTTTGCAGAAATGAACCAAACCCATACAAGAAAAAATATGGAGATCCTGAACTGTTTGTTTTATTAATTACTGCAATATTTAGGAAATGGAAGGATACAGCAATATCATATAATTTTTGTTCGGGACCGAGAAGCCTAGGAATCCCACACCTTCGTGTAGAATTTTAAAAACAGGCTTTTCTGATATTTTTATTTCTCTAACAATACCTAACTGAAACTTGTACTCCATGGTCAGTCAACACTAAATCTTCAATTTTGATGATGTAGGTGGAAAGTCTTTGTGGACATCATGCGCTTAGTTCGATAGCAATATGATAATGTGGGGCAAATCTGCTTCTCACTCCTTTTAGCCTTTACATTTCCGTCTCGTTCTTTCCTTTACTTCCTTCATTTTTATTTTGTTAATCATCTCGTGCAAAATGGTCCATTTCTCTATAGATCCCAAAATTTCATCGACTAAGTTTTCTGGTGTTGTTTTTGTTGCCAAGCCGATCCTCGTGTCGTCTTCCATCGCATTCCTTACCGGTATCTCCACAGTATATACTTTTATCAAAATAGTATTAACGCTTGATACTCCAAATAATCTTAGGCAAGAATAAAAGGCCCAGTTATTGATTCAGTTCTTTATTGAAAATGTCAAATAGTTTTGAATTTGCAAAAAAGATCAATAACTGCCAATTGCCAATCTGGCTTTGCATTGGCTTATTTTGATGTTGTCACTTTGTTCACTAACATACCTCTAGATTTCTGCTACAACAAAACCTTTTATTCACAAATCAAAGTTGGCCCTATGGGAGGTCTATCAGCCCTTCCTTGGCAGAAATAGTTATGAACGGTATTTTATATTATGTTCAATCCAATGTTGATTTCCATTTTTCATTCATATATCAGTACGTTGACGACCTACTTCTGTCTCTTCCTGAAGCAGAGCTTGATAATGTACTTAACATCTTTAACAACTTTAACGTCAATCTTAAATTCACGATCGAAACCGAGAAAGATCGCACTGTACCCTTTTTGGATACGTCTGTGATAAGGGACAACAAGAACATAGTCAAACTTGACTGGTACTGTAAACCTACTAGTTCTGGAAGATTCCTTCACTTTATGTCAAACCATCCTTTGAAATACAAAATTAATTTGATTCTTGCTCTTAAATATGTAATTCTCAATATTTTACACCCCGATTTTCACTCCAACAATCTCAACCATCTAAAACAGATACTTAAATCTAGTTCCTATCCTAAATCTCTCCTTGACAAAGTTCTCTTTCGAGAGACTAAATATACCCCCCACTAATCCTATCTCCAATAATATATCTGTTAACAACAACAATAACTACGACCTTAACATTAAAATTTACGGAAAATTACAATACGAGGGAGCGTTTTTTATTCGCGGAATGGGGGATAAGGGATGGAAATAAAAAACCAAATTATTTTTCTTTTTCAATATATTCACCTGCAAGACGGATACATTTATCACATCTTTCAATTAATTTATTTATACCCTCATAAAAAAATGATTTCACTCTATTTGCAAAATACGCCGAAACTGCCTCCTTGACTTCATTATCGGCAGTAAATTTTTTACCCCGCAGCTCTTTTTTCATTTTCGGAAACAGGTAATAATCACTCGGGGCCAGGTCTGGGCTGTAGGGTGGGTGATTCACAATTTCGAAGCCCACCTTATGCAGGGCAGCTAACGCAACGCGGCTCTTGTGGACGGGCGCGTTGTCGTGCAAAAGCAGCACACCTTTCGTCAATTTTCCCCGTCTTTTCTCTTTAATGGCTTCTTTTAGTCGCTCTAATATTGAAGCGTAATATTCTCCGGTTATAGAAACACCTTTATCTTTATAATCAACCAACAATATTCCTTCCGAGTCCCATAATACCGTTGCCATGAGTTTCTCAGCTGATTGTGACACTTTAAATTTCTTGGGAGGTGCTGTGCCCTTTTTATGCCACTGCCTGGAGGCTTGTTTGGACTCAGGTTCATAATGATGAACCCAAGTTTCGTCTCCAGTAACAATTCGACTCAATACACCATCCTTGTCGTCATTACAGAGGTCCAAAAATGCACGCGAACACTCTACGCGCTGTTGTTTTTGCGGCGGCGTGAGCATTTTCGGCACCCATCTTGCGCTGACCTTAGACATGCCGAGATGATCGTGTAGGATTTTAAAAATTGTTGTATCGGATACTCCAACCATTTCTGCGAGTTGTTTCTTCTTTAGTCGAGCATCTTCGAGTACAATTTTTCAACTTTTTGGATAAGTGCTGGCGTGGTCACCTCAATGCTCCTGCCCGGCCTCGGGTCGTCTTCAAGGGATTCCCTTCCTTGTTTAAATAAACTATGCCACTTGTACACCATGATTTTTCCTGGACAAGAGTCGCCGTAAACCAATGACATCTCATTCATTATGGTTGCGACTGATTTTCCTTGCCTGGTAAGGAACTTTATTGGATTTTTTCCATATTTCACTTTTCACTCCTGATTATGTTACTTGGTTGACGATAGCTGAAAGATTGAACTGTCTAATAACAATGAAACTTCATATTTATACTAATTATGAGTCGCTGCAGAGGCCACGCCCCCAATGCGCCTAATAATAACATAAAAACGCTCCCTCGTACATTCCTGGTCTCACTGACAAAATTGTGAATCTGTTTCGTCACTATGAAAATATACAAATCTGTACATACCCCATCAAGAAAGTTCAAAGATTTTTTCTCAACTCAAAGACAAGTTTTCCACGCTATAACAATATAACCTTATTTATAGAATCAACTGTCATGACTGTGAGGGGTGTTTGCATAGGTCAAGCTGAATAGAGACTTATTAGTTGCATCTCCAACCACAAAAGCGACCTTGGACTTAATCGTTCATCCACCGCACTTTGTGTACATACTGAAGAGATGGGCCAGACTTTTGATTTTGACAATGTTGAGGTCTTGGATTTTGAACGTAATAAATTAAAACGTAATTTCTTGGAAATGTGCTTTATATAGAAGACTATTACTTCACCTTTATTCTTTTTGTGTAATTCATTCAGTTTAAATTTGTGCCATTCTCTTTTGATGCTTGATTGTATTTATATTTGCATTTTTCTTTTTAAAATTGACTGTAATTTGTTTCGTTTTAAATCTCTACACGGAACTGTTTTTTTGATGTTATTGAATGTTGTATTTAATGTCTTTACTCTGGCAAAACCTCGACACAACCTCTTTGCATTTAAGTATGGTTTTAAAATTTACACAGCTGTATTTTAATAATTTTATAATGTATTTATTCATCAAAGTTACAACGTTGAATAATTAAAGTTCAATTGTGTAAGTAGTCCCACTTATTATTCTATTTTGTATTTCTTTTTCTTTCTTATGTTCTATTGTTATTTAACAGTTGTCCTGAAGAAATTCGCATTCCCGAACGAAAATTCGACATTTTCAATAATGAACTGGGCTTTTTTATCTCGCCTAAGATTATTTGGAGTATCAAGCATTAATACTATTTTAGTTAGCAGTACTCCTTCCAATATACATTTGTCCTCTTTCATTTTTTCCCATCCTTCTCAGGTATTCTGTAAATACCTCATGTCCCGTTAAAGTCTGTTTGAGATGGAAATCCAGCTGTTTATGTTCACTTTCAATTCATTTCGCTATATCTGGTATTAACTTCTTAGTCTAGTGTCCTTTGGTTTTATTCTTGTTCCATCTTTCCTGCCATGTATGAAGTATGCTATCCTAGACTTCCTTCTTGGCTGCCACCACATCTGTAGATGCTCTTTTGTACCAGCATATCGAACGGTGGGACTCCTGTTATAATCAGTAGAGCTACTATGGAGGCGGTCCTGTGTCGCATAACCGTCCTAATCAATACTCTCCTCTGCGAGCTTTTCATCAGATGAACATTTCTTCCAACCTCCATTGCTTTTTCCCATATCGGTTACCTCGTAAAGTAGTATTGAGAGTACAACGGTCACTTAACTGTTTCCTTTTTTAGATATTGAATCCTCCAATGTTCCTTCGTTTTCTTCGTCACCTAGAGTAGGCGCTATCTAAAGGTATCTTTTACATTGTTGTTAATTTTAAACACTATGCCATCTCTTTTCCTATTCTGAATTATAATAAGAGCTTCCGTTTTTCTCTGGTGCCAGATTAAACTCGTTTTGTGCCATCTATCTCTCCATTCGTCTGAAGTTCTCGTTTGTAAAACTCATCATATCTACCGTAACAATCGTTGTTGGATCGGCAGCAAATCTAATAAGTTCCCAAACAACTGCTATTCCAGGACGTCGCAATACGTTCTGCAAAGAAAGGGCGAGAACGGATTCGTGTGTTTCTTTTGATGAATTAGACTCCAATTTTCCGTATTAAATGCATTTTTACGTCTAATGCGACTAGGACATTCAAGCTCCTTCACCATTTCTCGAGCATCTCCTTAATCTGTTCCATCGTTTGAATCGTAGACATACCGCTTCTAAATCCGTACTGATGTCTTGCCGCAGCTCTCTACTTCAAGAGGTACATGACATATAGCTGCAAGGTAACTGTAAAGGATCGAAAGGTTTGTTATATGAAAATCAATGACGATTGAAAACGTACTAGCTAGTCAATTTAACAGAAAACAATACTTAAATATAATATCACTATTCTAAGATTTATAAAAGGTGACTCAACTAGTTTTTAATTTAATAAATAACTAAGAAAATCTATCATTTCACTATATTACCACAGAATAACTAAGAACTTCAATCGAAACAACTGACAGTAGTAGATCAAGATAATCGTGTACTGAATACAAAGTACACGTGCTTCTCTCTTACTCGTCCAAGTCCACCAGACCATTATCGGTTTGTACTTCCGCGCGTAATCTACTACCAATTTAAGAAAATGTAAATCATTTAGGCACGTCCATTATTGATACTTTGTTCACGGAACTTCCGTACGGTGAGGATTCGAAATGGCTTTGGGCCCGATTTAAGGATGCAGCCGAGCATCCGCGTGGTCAACAAACCGTGTTGTATCAGTAATTGGCGGACCTTACGTGACGTGGACATCGTTATCCCAGACGACGACGACGATGATGATAATGATGATAAACGAATCTATCAAACGTAATATTAATGTTTTATTAAACTTTCATAACATTTATAAATTCAATCCGATTTATATCACACAATAGTATCTAATAATGTGTAATTTAGTTGCTCTATTTTTATCAAATTCTTTGGCGTTAGCTTTTATTATGTTTCATGATTTATACAGATTGCAGGTCACTGTAGATTTAGTTACTTTAAACTGCATTACAACACAGCTTTGACTGATTGGATGATTTCTAATTTGGGAAAGCTTTTGTGTGAGTTTATGCAACCAAACGTTCAAATCCAGAATCAATACTTGTTGACTAGAATTCAACCAGTCCAAGTCTGTCAACATTTCTCCTGTTTCCGATTTCAATCAACCAATTGGTTAGTATCCAGATATAGTTTTATTTACTTCGACCAAATTGTAACTTCAAAATCTTTGGTTTGCTGTTTATCTTTTCTTCTTTTTAAATTATAATGAGAAGAGTATAAATATTAAATTAACGTTAAAACAAAGCAATGGCCTGGTTGAGAACTTCAGATTACGTAAAAATATGTAGTTGCAATTCGTGTGTTTTTCAGTTAATCACTATTTCAACAACGAGAAAGAAGCAGCTGGCTGGGCTTGGTTACAGTAATTCTTAGGTCGTAATTCTACATTATCTCTTAGAGCACCGGAGTCAAGGTACTTCTTTCGTTAAACGTTCTTTTACTTCTTGTCTTTAATTTTAAATTCACTTTCCAAGATAATATCAATATCAGATTCAGGCGAACCAGATAAAATTGTGTCTTCGACTACTTGTTACTGAGGACACAAATTATTGTATGAACTTTAGCAGGAAGTAACATTTTAACAGTATCTCTCTAAAAACGTTTTGCTCTTTTCTTAGCTACAGGTTTTAAATTTGTGATTAATGGCCGTTTGCACCGCATTGTTTAAGCGCAGCTTTACCATTAAGGTAATTAGTAATCGAAGTTTAAAAGTTCACACAATTTTCTTGAAAATCTGTGTAGGTACAGTTAGTCCCACAAGAACGTGTGGCCAATATCTCGGCAAACTTGCATGCTAAAAAAAATTAACATAATAAAAAAGGGCTTACTATGTATTAATACGCACTTATTTAGTATGGTGTCCAATTTCCATGTTTTGGCATGCTTCTGATTAGGTTTTCGGCATATAAAGTTGGTAATGAACGCCATATATTGCGAATCTGTTTAGACAACTGTTTTATATTAAATATGCGTTTTCCCCTAAGTTTGTATTTGATAAATGCCCAAACATTTTCTATAGAGTTTGGGTCTGGTGATTGTGCCGGCCAATCCAATCTCTCGACGTTATTATCGGTGTGCCAAGTTCTAAGTAGTAATGTTTCGGGTCGTTGTCTTCCTGAACTAGCCAAAACTCATTATTTGATCCATAGAATTTTGCAGCACTTGGTAACAAATATTTTTGATAAATTTTCACCATCTTTACTGCTGTCAAATTTTCTGCAAACACATGCAATGTTTCGAAACCTCTCTCACAAAAGCAACCTCATACGTGCACTTTTAGGGTATGTTTAATTGAACGTTGGAGCAATCTATTGTGACGCGTCGTCCAAGCACGTTTAAAGAGAGCCCACGCCCAAAATGACGCTTCATCAGAAAAAATTATGTTGTGCCAATCAGGTCTGCAGTTTTCTTTTGCCCACGAGCACGTTTTGCTAGATGTTTATCGCTCAGTACTCTCAGATACTAAAAACACCGCCTCAAATCTCTTTGTATACACTGCACTGATTTTAACAACAAAAAATTTCGTCTAGCGTGTATTAGCCTACATACTATATTATTCCGTGCAGTCGTTGTTTACTTTTTTTGACGCGTTTTTTTTCTAAGAATCGGTCCACACGTTCTTGTGGGACTAACTGTATAACCTAAAATGCGGATTTCGGACTTCTACTACGTCTTCAGTTGCCCAATAGACAATATTGCTGCAGAAATAATAGCAGCTATATAAAGACGTACTTTGTGCACTGTAGATGGCATCGGGTAACAGCTACAGTGGATAAAAAAAGTATTTGCACACCTCTAAATTCTTCAATAACGTTATTAAATTACAAAAACTGATTTTCGCAAACTTGTCAAAATAAACTTTATTAACAACAAAATTAATGTATAGTCATTAAAATGGAAACAAATTAATAAACATTTTGTAAATTAAAAAAACTACAAACTTAATAATCAAAAAAGTATTGGCACTCTCGATTACGCTAATGAAAAGTAACTGACAATGCAGTCAAAGAGATACCTAATATTTAGTATGTATACCGTTTGCATCGATAACGGCTTGCAATCGTCTAGGCATAGATTCGACTAATTTGTTTGTAATACTAGCAGCGATTTGTGTCCGTTCTTGAGTGATAATATTTTTCAGGACCGTTTTATTCTGAATTTTGTTTTTTCGAACGTATTTGTCTAAGATGTGCCATAAATTCTCAATCGGATTGATATCCGGTGATTGAGGAGGCGTAATAAGTCGGCGTCGCACATTATAAAGCAACCATTCTTGAGTTTTCTTGGCTGTATGCTTGGGGTCGCTGTCTTGCTGAAATCAAAAGGTTTCAGCAATCCCCAATTTTGTTGCGCTAGTCAATGAATTACACATTCATTCTGTCCATAATAAAAGCTAAGTTACCAACACCTCCATGAGCCATGCATTCCACCACCGTGTTTGACAGTGACCTGTAAATTTTTGGTATTTAATTCTGTATTCGGTTTACGCCGTACAAAAGATTTTCCATCAGAACCGAATATTTTAAACTTTGTTTCACCAGAAAAAATAATGTTTTTCCAAAATTCAATCGGTTCGTTAATATATTGTCGAGCAAAGTCCACGCGCTTTTCACGATTAAGTTCACTTATAAACGGTTTTTTTTCTGGGAGATCGTCCGTATATTTGAGCGGCGTGTAGCATATTTTGTACTGTTTTTGCACTAACAGATTTGTGCAGAGTGGTAGCGATGCTGTCGGCTAGACTTTGAGCACTTAAAAATGGATTTTTGTCAACTTCTTTTAGAACTTGTCTGCGCATTCTTGCAGTTAGTACTGCTGGTCGCCCTGATCTGTGCTTGTTTTCAGTCGAACCACTTTCCTCGTATCTTTTTATCACATATCGGACCGTGGACCAGTTTAACTTCAGTCGTTTAGCTATCATTCTGTAACTTTGGTTTTGTGAACGTAACAAAGGTGGCGCAGTGACCCACGCTTCTGGATAACTCGCTTGTTTTGGGAGACATAGTGATACAAACAATGCGTATAATAGATAAAGCAACACTAACAGGTGACTCGCTACCTCCTCTTGTGCACATTACAATACTACATTTTGTAGTATTGTAATGTGTAGATAGATGTATTGTAGACGTTGTAGAGCTGCAACTGAGGCAATATCACCCCAGCAAATGGTGTGCAAATACTTTTTTGGCTTGCAATTTACACTTTTTCTTAAATTTTGTTTAGCAAACGCATTTGTTTAAATAGTTATCACTATAAAATATTTACGTTATTGATAATACATAAACTGATATAATTTTGAAAACAGTTTACTATGATTAATTAGTGATATTTAAGAAACTTAGGGTGTGCAAATACTTTATTTACCCACTTTATATTCTGTCGGTGATGAGCACATCCTGTATGATCGTGCCTGTATAGCAGATTTGAGTGCCATCCAAATGTGGGAAAGCACACCCGGTCGAGCACCTCATCTAAGTATCTTCAACTCAACCCTCCCTCGCTCAAACTCACTCAAGTAACGCGGGCTCCATGCCTACGGAATGTTGCACCTGTTAGAGTCGCCGTTATCAAGCTATAGCTTTCTCAAAAAATATGTCAATTCGGGCTCTTTGTCATGATTAACTTTATTAACATCTTGTCCAGCGACATTATAACTACTAGATTGTGTATATGTAAGATGGTTTTTATAAAAATAACGATTAGTAATGTATTCTTTTTGACATAAGGTCCAATCTAGTTGATATAAGGTCAAATCTTTTTGACATAAGGTTCAGTATTTTTGACATAATGTCCAGTCTAAGTGACATTAAACAATTTAAGGATACATTAAATAATTTAAAAAGAAGGATACATGGTGAAATAAGATTAATTTTGTTCAGGTTCAGAATTGAAGTACCTGTATTTCTTAAATATGGGTGTGGATTTTATTACTACAAAGTAAGGTTTAGTTGTATAATGAGATTCAAAATTTTATTTCAATGTAGTATTAATTACACAATATGGTATGTATCTCAATTTTTGTTAATCGCTTCCTAAAGGTCTGGAATGGTAAAACATTGTGACGGTAAAATACATTTAGTATTGTCTTGCGGTAGTGTTACATAAGGAAAAACACAAAAACAACCTCTTACGCAGCCTGGTGGGCTGATTGGATACATTAGATTGGTACAACTTCTTGGCCATACAGGACCACACCGTAAGAATTGCATTCGTGGTGGACAGAAGAACTGTTGTAGATACCCTGGAAACAGAAGTATGCAATTAATTTCATATTTCTAAATTCTATAAAATGCAGTATCAAAAATTATGCCTTTTTATATCTTACCTAAAGACCTATGCCAGATAGCAAGGCATGCAAACACTGCAAATACTAATCTCATCTTTTCAGTTCTGCATTTGTTAGTCTATGAATATGTTTGTACGTTGTGGATATGCAACTTTTCAATATAAATTTTTAATTAAAAAATATAAATCGTTAGACGATAAGAGAACAAAAGAAATTGTGTAGTGCACTATTACGACGATTTGAATTGATAGATGGAGTTGCTATTCTATTAAAGCGTGACGAAGCGATACTGTTGGAAAAACTTATAAATATCAGTGCTTCTACCATTGACCTAGTCACGTGGAAGCTGACGATCAGCACTTACCCAATTGAGCAGCTTTTTTAGTATGTGGAGGCACTAACTGACTTCCAATCACGCTACAACTTTGATTAGTCTGTGTTCATTTTAGAAAAATTGGTAAAATCAAATACAATAAACTATTAATATTGATTTATAAATTATAAATAAAAATATATTTACCAGTGTAGAAAAGCTGGTTGCAGTTCCCTAATATTTTCTCCGCGTTTTATGTTTGTTATACAGGGTGCCCGGATTTCATAGGGACAACATGGGTAACTTTTTTATTTGAAGACATAGAGAGACGGTTAAATGAGCAAAAAGGTGTAGATTCAAAAGCTCACTAAGAATCCATTTTCAAATTTTACTTGTCATGCTTCATTTGTTTAATATTGAAGAAAAACTGAAATCTCCTAATTTCTTTTATTTGCCGTAACTTTTTTGTTATCTACTTGAGAAACGCCGGCCCAAACAGTCAGTTTTTGGTCATGCAATGGTGTTTCAATCTCGTGTAGATTTTCCGCTCCTCAAATGCAGCAATTT
The DNA here is from genome assembly GCA_023690525.1 of Holotrichia oblita. Lineage (NCBI taxonomy): Eukaryota > Metazoa > Arthropoda > Insecta > Coleoptera > Scarabaeidae > Holotrichia > Holotrichia oblita. The sequence goes on along the minus strand of CM043018.1, from coordinate 19,494,324 downwards.
TGTCGTCGGTCATCAAAATTTCCTTTCAAAAATCAGGTTGAGTGTCAACCATTCGAGCGACTATTTGAGCGTATTCCAAGCGACGTGGACGGTCTGTCCGCAATATTTTTCGAGTAAATTGCATTGAGTTAACACAACTGAACGACTATTTTCAATGTACATCGTCACTATTTCGCAGCGTTATTTCGGTGTGAAGCGATTCATAAAATTGTACTGAATTGGCGTTTCAAAAACATGTTTACTCAAGTCAATCGGTTGAATTATTCAATGGTTATACACCGATATAAAAGATGGCGCACCCTGTAACAGTTTAGTAGTGTATTAGATTTAATTCCTTATATATAATTAGTAATTATGCTGACACGAGAACAAATAACTGATATTGAGAATATGTTTAAAGGTGTATTAAGAAGCTTGTGCAGAGCGACGTATTTATCGAGAGTGTGTCCGGTCTCGTTGCAAAAAGTCTTGACGAAAAACTCGAGCTTGCTCTGAAGAAACATTCTGTCAAATACGAGAATCTTAAAGAGGAAAATAACATACCATCCAGCGTATGATGGTAGTATCCTCGTCAAGGTAGGATCGTCCAAGTATAAAATTGAAACTTTAGAAGGCCTTTCGTGTATTAAAGGATCTTTTTTCTTTTTTGTTTTGTAATTTGTTTGAGTAATGGCTGTTATGTTGTACTATTATAGTTATTATCAATTAGATTACCTTGAATTAAGTTTAGTATGGAGCGGTATTGCTATATTTGTGTTATTTTGCTTGCTTTTTAAGTATTTGCCATTGCCTTCTCTGAATTTACGAATTTATTTCATTGCTGCTACTTTTTTGTGCTTTTCCTAAAAATATCTTTGATGTTATCTTTTAACATATGTGCTACATGTATTTACATTGTTTAATTCTATGTTTGCCGCAACAATAGCTATTTATTGTGTTGTGTCGTTGAGTATTAATCACTTCTGTTCTATTATTTAATTTATTTAGTCAGACATTTATTGTTTTAATGATTAATACAGTCTTCTCTTTCGCACATTTAAATATACGATCTTTGCTGCCTTCTTTACCAGACCTTAGTGGTTATATTCATTTACATAATTTCTCCCTATATTGCTTATCTGAGACATGGCTTGCCAATAATATCGACAGTAGTTGTTTACAAATAGATACTTATACATTTCTACCTAATGATCGATGCGCGTGGTGGAGGAATTTCTATTAAAAAGGATTTAACTTATGTATAAACAAATAATCTGCGACTCGGCTGTTGAACAGTTGTGGAGATCTGTTCAGCTTAATCGGAAGGTTTACGCAATTGGTGTTGTTTACAGACCACCTCAACAGAATTATAACAATTTCACTGATGTACTAGAATCCACTTTAACTGAGATTTTGCCGCGATGGGATTCAATCGTTTCACTTCATGATAGCTTACCAGCAGGGCTCCTTGCTTCTCTTGGTCTTTCTTAAATAATTACTTCGTCGACTCGCGTTACGCTTGCTAGCTCTACCTTAATCGACTTACTATTTCTTTCTGACGAAAGTAATGGTGTGGACTCAGGTATAGTAAACCTACATATTTCTGACTATGTTTCAATTTTTTGTGAACTAAACGTCAATATTGCCAAATCTAATGGCATACTTATAGAACACTAAAATCTTTTAATTATGGTGCCGATCTACTTTCAATCCCGTTTTACGAAAGTTATGACATGGCCAATGTAAACGATGTGGCTCTCTTTTTCAATAACCAATTAGCTAATTTATTAAATACTTACATACCTCTGGTAACATCTCGATTTACAAGACCTGCCGCTCCATGGTTAACTGACACTATCTAATTCATATGCAAAGTTTACGCGATCGTACTTTTAAGAGATATGAATATAGTAAATCGCCAGTCACTGGGATTATTACAAATGATTAAGAAATCTAACAACTGAAGCAATCCGCACTGAAAATCGTATGTACATACATGTAGAGTAAACTTGTTAGTAAAATTGTCCAGAATAGTAAAAAAAAAACATTCCCACCTTGCATTTAGATGGGGTGGGTTGTGACCATTACGCTGATACGCGCCGAATACAGAGTCATTTTGCATTATCTACTGTTGAAGAAAATATTGTGTTTCAAGTTATTCGCTCAGTTAGATCCAATTCCGCAGGTACGGATGGCTTTAATATTAATTTTATTGTTTTGTGTTGCCCGCATATCTTGCCTTATTTGACTTTTATAATTTAATAATTATCGTATGTTTGAGTAATGGTCGGGTGCTGGAAGCAGTCTCTTGTTATTCCTTTACCAAAGAATGCAGTGGTGAAGTATTATCTAAAATTTCAAAAAAAAATCCTAGGGGTTCAACAAAAAGATTATGTTAAATATAGTTGATGACGTGATAGGAAGCTTGGATGAGGGAAAACTAACATTACCTACTCTGTTTGCTCGACTATTCGAAGGCATTTGATACTCTGAGCCATGATTTACTGTTAGCAATAGTATGTAATATTGGACTTGATCGTTCTGCCATCAAATTGTTCCATAGTTACCTCTCTGGTCGCAGCCGGTGACGCTGTCTCGTCATTTTTCTTCCAGTTGTGAAGGGCGTGCCACAGGGGTCCGTGTTGAGTCCATTGTTGTATTCTATATATACTCACTGACATTAGAAGTGTTACACTCAGAAGGACTCATTTGTTTAACTTGATTGTTTTGGCAATGTGATAGTTTTACATCAGAAATGAAACGATAACATTTCCAAGAAATTTTATTAACATGTAACACGAAAAAAAATTAAATAATGTGTTTGGAGACCCCGTAGCTGAATACACTCCTGTACACGTCTAGGCATCGACAAAATGAGATGGTCGATATCTGCTGGTGGGACCTCGTTCTAAGCAGCTTGAACTTCGTTGATTAACTGGGCCAAAGTTTGTGGAAGATGGTGCAAAATGGACAGTCTCCTTCCCATGATATCCCACACATGTTCGATGGGAGAAAGTCCATAGTTCGACGAGCAATATGAGGACGTGCATTGTCTTGCTGAAAAAGGACGTGTGGACGGCCATCTAGATAAGGTAGTAAAGTGGTCTGTAGGATATCATCAACATAACGCGCAGCTATCATACTGCCTCGAATAAATAGAAGTGGTGATCGGCTGCCATAAGCAATTGCTCTCCAAACCATTACTTCAACAGTCATGTGTATGCACATGCCTCTCACTCTGCCATTCTGCTTCCCAATGCTGCCGTTCTCTGCACCAGTTCAAGCGTTGACGACAGTTGTCCGCAGTCAAAGGAAGGACTAATCGTGGATGGTATAAAAAAAGTTCAAAGGCTTGAATGCGGCGACAAACCATTCTCTAAACCATTGGTCAGCGATTTGACGCGTTGTAGCAAAACGGTCTCGTAGAGCTAGTAGTCTGAACCGCCTATCTTGATGCTCTGTGATACGCCTTGGTTGACCAGTTGGTCTTCTACGTGTTCTACTACCCTCTTCTGTCGACGCACGACACACACGCATTACCATCATTGCAGTACAGTTAACACGACGGCCAATTTCGCGATAGGACAAATCAACATCTCGATAGGCAACAATTCTACCCCTGTCAAAGTCACTAACATGGTGATAATTTTGAGTCTTCGAATTCTAGGCATTTTGTTACGCTTGTAGACGGACTCTTAATAACTAAACTTTTCTATATTAGTCAGCTCTCATGTACATGAATCTCTTCGCAAAAAAGTATCAATGATAAAAAGTTGACATGCTTTAAATATAGTCATTTTGATGCAAAAAAAAACACTTTTATGATGACTATACCCAGATTTACTACTCCTTCTTTCCGAATGAAGTTGACGATGCATGCATTAAGTTAAATAAAGATATATGTAGAACATTTACTAGTTGCTTCTTCAAAACATTTACTTTGTAATAAATGCAGCAAAAAAACTAATTCTTTTTGGTCCTAAGAAAATCAGATTGATTTCAGAGTATCGAGAAAACATAAACATCTTTGTTAATGCTTTAAAGTCAATATATGCAAATAGAATATTCCTTAATAAAAAACAAAAGAACTTCTTTGTGAATCTTGTCTCGTTTAAACTATTGTGACTATGGTTCTTGTATTTCTTCATACATTGTGCATAATTATTATCACATTTACGCGTATGTTTCATTAATGATTAAATTTACTGTAAATATTCCCAAGTGATATGTTATTAATTACTATTACATAATAGAGAAGCAAGCCAGTCGTGTAAAACGCCTTAAATCTAATAAGGGAAGATTTTTTTCTTTAATATCAAAAAAATTAAATTAAATTTTGCTCTTGTATAATATACAATAGTATATTGTAGTTTTTAATGTAAAACATATAAATATAAATTAGTTAATCAGAAAGGAATGGCAAGCAACATTGTTCAAACGATAAGAAAACAAAGACATTCTATATTACATGTATTCTTTAATTTTATGCGTGTAGTAGCAACTGTTGTTAATTAGGAAAGCCAAGTGATGTCAGTTATGTTTTTGGCATTAATTGCAATGTAAAGCGAATAAGTTTTGTACACGTAAAGATTTAAATCACTTACCTTTGTTAAAATTGCGGCTATGTAGAAGTACACTTACAATTATTATGAGGGCTTTCGGGTTTTGACACCGTCATGGTAGTATATATAAAAATAAACTAAATATAAAAGAAAGTAAAACAAAAACACAAAAAATACAAAATCGACTAATTCTGACAGAAAAATGATATCCTTTCACGGAGTATTAAATTGGAATTTTAAACAATCTGGTACTTAACTATTTGAAAAAGAAATTTTATTTCAAAGAAATAATACACAGCAAAGTACAATAATCACTGGTGCAGATGACAGTGTTGGGGCAAAATACATCGCGAATTAAATACCGAAACTTGTATGAAAGGAGGAACACAAAAGCAGCCCATTACGCATCTTCTCGGACAATTTAGATTTGGATTCATGCAACTTGGTCGACAGGAAGGCCCGCAGAAGTGTCGCATACCCATAGGACATGATACTACGTAAAAAAACCCCTGGCATTCTGTAAGCATAGAAAATAGCGAATTTCTTTCTACTTCCATTAAATTACATCGTACTAGCCAGAAAGAATTCTAATTCTTTTCGCGTCAGATCAAACATTTTCTTTTATTTTTTTACTATTATTGTGTGAATATTTTAACACATCGGCAACCTTCTCTGTTATAACCGGGTTAGTTCGGACACCTGCTTAAATTAAACTTAAGTTAAGTTATCGCTGTTTACATTTCATAAACATTAACAACAGCAACGTTTGATCTGCCCCGGAAAAAATTGCATTTTTATAATTTAATTTTGTTGTAGTGTGTTAGTAATTCAAGCGTAGATCTAATAGGTATGTGTGAGTTATGTGAAACTCTTATATCTTACCACAAACTGTAGCAACGCATGCTAACACTACAAACACCACTAATACTTTCATTCTTGCGATTCTCCACTTGTTACGATTAAAAATAGCTTATTACAAGTTTGTGACGCTCTTATATATGGCTCTGTATAATAAAAAGTATAAATTTAATTTGTTAGCAAAAGTGATTAGGTGATAAGAGAACAAAGAGATTCTATATTTTTTATATTTCATTGAATGCATGTTAGAAACGAGCATTATTAATTTGATTCGATTATAGTTTTTAATTGTAAGCCAGCTATGGATATACAAGAGTAGTCTAGTTGTAAATACCTGCATCCCATGGCATAGTAAACTCTCCTCTGTGTAGAAACTCCAGTCCATCGCGTCTGGACGATCCCGGAGTAAGAAAATTAACTCTCGACCAAGTTGCGGACTTCTTTGTCCGGGTGCAACCTGGCTAAGAGGAGTAAAACAGCACGGGGGCACAATAGGTCTTCCTTATGGCTGAGCTTGCCTTTACGGTTCTTTCGCCCGTGCAGTCCCCAAAAAATATATTTCCACTTGTAGAACAACTAAAATTAATTTATTCTAAGTTCTAAACTATTGTGAAGATTATCAATTAATATTAATAAACTAGCAGTGCCGCAAAAAAGTCAAACTGTTAGGTACTGTATTTTGCACAATTTAGTTAAGCTGAAGTGGGGTAAACGCAAACTAAAATTAGAGAAGTGCAAATTCAAACCTTGAGTAAAGCTTTATTTTTGGCTTTAAAATTGCGACAAAAAATGCTAATACTTGTTGATTATTTATCTACCAGTTGTAATAGTGAAAATGGTTACATGACATTCGAAATTACATTAAAAACAGTGTTGGTATATTACATTTGCCCCGCAACAAATAAGGAAAATAAAACGTTTGTTAACAGAGATTTAGACCGTCAAATTTCGCACTATATTGGCACTATCCACGATGTCTTCATCCTCAACATTTGGCTAAACGTATTTAGTTTTTCTAAACCTGGCCAATTTGATCTACCATTCGTCAGCACCATTCTTTTTAATAATTTTGCCAACATGGTATTTGGTAGTTTTCTTTGTGGGATATTGCAGCAGGACCCACCTATTAACTTCAATCGTTCCATGATCATCTATAAAATCATTTTGTCCAGAATTTCGAAGTTCTTCTGTTGTGATTGTTTGCTTTGTGTTTCTGTCAGACCTGCAGACGGAATTCTATTTGCAGTAATCACTGCAGCTCCAGGAGCCAACCTTTTTTAGGAATATTTTGTGTGCCTTCACAATCTAGGAATAGTGTCTCAAAACTGCAATATCCGGGGAGGTTGGGGATCCGCAGGGAGTTAAAACTACAGGGTACACAGTACTGGCAGCTGGGGTGCTAGCCACTTGAATTGAGACTGATTTTGTGTCTTGTCGTTTGTAAGATTGTTGGGAGCGGAATCCCATCGCGCCATCCCATCTTTTTAGAGCGTCGACATCCAATTTTTCCCTAGCTACTAGCCACTATTCCGGCTTTCTTGAATCCATTTATGATTATAGTTGCCGAAGCGTCTCTTCAAATTTCCGCAATAAATTGAGCCACATATTATAACTTTGCCATTTTACTAATCTTTGATCCCAGACAGTTTTCACTGCTTTGAAAAGATCGAGGTCTAGAGGTTGTAGTAAGTGGGTTGTGTATACGAGTAACTTCAATATGTTTATATTTTGCTCTCTAGCCAACGCAATTATAGTTGTGGTCATGTCTGTTGAATGTCCGTCGTAAATAATTCGCTTAATGCAGCAATTACTGTGTTTTTGAAGTAGTTTAGGAAAATCGTCGAGTCTATCCAATCTTTTTTGCTCGCTGCGTAGGACATTTCGGAAAAAATTGCATCTGAAGTTTGCCACTGATCCCATATATTAGCCTCTTTAAAAATTATTAAGGTTGGTTCATTCTCCCCAGAAGCGCTTGCCAATAAACACACTGTAGTGTTCTCCCATCCTGAGCTGCTAGTACTACGTAAACACGGTTTTCCTCGTTTACCCACTACATTTGTTTTGCTTGCATCTGTGCAAAAACTACTTTCATCCAAATTCCAACTTTGGAAAAGTCGATTTAGAAACTGCAGCTCACTTAATGTTTTTTTCAATAAATTGAAGTAGCCATAAATAACAAAGAGGTCTGTGGCGTTTTGAATAATACACCTTACTCTTCAGATAACCACATAGCCAATAATCACAAACGGTCAGGTCGGCAGATCGTGCCGGCTAAGAACCATTCCCATTTGGCGAAATTACTGCTGGTGGAAACATTTCTTGCAATCGAGCTATTGACGCTCGTGTTGGGTGACCTGTTGCTTCATCTTGTTGAAACCATACAGTATTCATATCAATGTTTTGTCGATAAAGCTTTGGCTCCAAAAAGTTGTTGAACATTTCTACATATGTGAATTGACCGTGACAGCATTTCCAAGACCATCTTCAAAAAAATATGGACCAATTATACCAAATCGCACCACTCATCGCCTTCATCGGACATAATTAAGCCATTCAAGACATTGTCAGCAAAAAGTTGCAGAAATCGATTGCAATAATTCACACGATTTGAAAAGTCCTCAGAAGTCAGTTCTTGAACAATTATTGATAACTTATATGGATGGAAGTTTAAGTCCTTATGCAAAATACGCCATACTGTTGTTTTGGAAAATCTTAATAAAATTGCTTGTTGCTTAACTGAACGACATGGACTTCGTTGGATGGTTCCCTGGTAGGTTAACCTTCATTGCTGACGCATGTCGACGACAATTTTGAACCCATAATTTAATTGTGTTACGGCATGGAACACTACCACGACGTTCAATGTTAAAATGCATGCGAAATAAACGCTGTGTCTTGACCACTGAATCACTATTTTTAAAATACATTTCAATAACGAATGCGCGATATTCACTACTCCACTTTTCCATGACTACTAAAATAGCAACTACTAACGATGCCCCCCCCTCCCTCTCCCCTCCATAAACCGCTATTCTACGTAATACAATGACTTCGTACTATACATGCTAAAAACATCAGGTTCCTTTGGCGGACCCTGTACATAGTCATTCTACCAGATTTTATTGCTCGCACAGCCACTTTAATGTCATCTTTATTACAAGATGGGTCATCACCCTTTCTTTTGTATGACCACACCATTGTCTAGAACAAAAGATATGGGACAAATGTAACACATGGTACGGGGTAAATGTAAAAGAGTATTTGATACATTTGCCCCGACACCCTCTATTTTGCTGTGCAAGTATCATCCGCATATACAGAAACTAAAAAAAAACATCATTTACTATTGGTACATTTTAAAGAAAGCACTCCTTTCGTCTACTGATACAAATTTCAGGAAACTCGCCTTATACCAATACGCAAGTAACCACACCAATCGTACAAAACACCTGTTGCATTTAACTCTTAACCTCACATGCAGGCGCATCGAAAGTTACCCATTGTTATGACACTTTGTCGGTAAAACAGCGTTCTACACACACCGGCGGAGAATGTAATTTTGCTTATTTTATAAAATTTAACGGTTATTTTTACAATTGTCCTATGTTTAGATTTACATTATTTTTTAAATTAATAAATTCTTTCCTTTTCATTTTGTTTCGGAATGATCATCTTTTGCACATCCATCAGTTTGCATGGTTTCAGGTAAGATAATTGTAACCGTGATTACTACTACATGCTTCACATAATTTTTGCAACAAACATTTATTGCACACGATTTCTAGTGCTATGACCATGAAAAGGTTATTAACAACAAACATTTTATCATTTTAATTAAAAGTAATGCTTAACAGAGCATATACGTATAACCTACCGTTCTACATGAGTAGCAATTGGACTAGATTGTCTTCTGCAATACGGTGCCCCCAAGGGCTTTGGATATACAGTAATAGCATAACCTAACAATCTAATTTTTGGTACAGGATTTTCTTAAAAATGAATGAAATGGAAACAGCTTCAACAGTTGTTTTTGTGTTTGTGCACCGCCTTTGTCCAATAACGCTTCCACCAGCATTGAAACGTAGAAACTATCGTGCGACGGGGCATGTTGACCATAAGCTTACTCCCTTCCAAGATCGTCATCGGGGGACAAGAGCTGCCCTGGAGTCCCCAGGTGTATCTTGGAATGGTTCTCGACACAAGGCTCACCTTTAAACATCATTTCTCTATGGTGGCGTCCCGATTTATTCGGGCGCAGGCGGCTCTGGCTCCCCTGATTCGCTGGAAGAGTTCCCTCAGTCTAAGGCTGAAGTTAATGATCTACACGGTGGCGCTCCGCATAATAATCGCAGGACCCTGGTTCGTTACAAATGTGCAGATCCATAGAGACGTAGAAGTATCACCTTTGTATGATCATGCACTGGCGCTGGCCAGGAAGACCCTCGAGAGGGTGGCTCGGTTGGAGAACTCGTTAGTTCAGCATCTCGGGGAGCTGGATCTCGACAAGCCGCCACCTTGAGTCGAAACGAGACGGATCCGGTAGATTGACCGGCCCCGATGAAAATGCCACCTCGCTCAAGACTTTTGATAAGACCGTGGCTAAATAGATAAACGACCGTATATCAGCGACAAAAAGGTTAATGGACAAACAGCCCCACCTTGGAGAAAAGGAAGACCTCAGACCATAAGCTTTTCGCAGTAATCGGTATGATTATTCTTTATTTGGCACACATTGGGACACATTGCACGCAGAAACAATACTTTACAAACACTTTTTCAGTTTATTCTTTATGTGCGTTTGATGATATTGCTGGTGCAATAAAATATCATTTTTACACATTGTATTGGTACACCAATCATCATCATGCATGAACCACATTATTCTACGTAATTCGAAAGGTAATTCTACTAGTAATCCTGGTAATACTTTTTGTAAAAGATGTAAATACCTTTTTGCATTTAAACGATTTGGTAAAACATATTAATTATACCATTGGCACATTGATTGAAGGATCTGCTTCAACAATTTCAAGAATATTTTTCTTAACAGCTATCATTCATTCATCACGTCCTCTTTCCACTTTTTTTTTTTTTTTTGTTGAGAGTACTGAATCTGTTTCCCGAAGCCTTTAGTGCACCGCTATGAAAGTATTTTTATTCTGCGTGTCTTCTGACTGGACCCCCCTTACGATTATGAGAAAAGTGGTAACAAGCTTTTTTGCGAAACCTTTTATGAAGAATTCGTCCTTTAATTTTGGCCAAAGCATTCCCTAATAAGATATTATTTTCTGCATAAAGCTTTGTTGTCACAATTTGTCTCTTTTGCAGTCCTTTGTATGCATCTATAACTTCAAATTATTCCTTGTTTATTTCAAGATGATAAAGTTTCGGACCAGAGAAAAGTGATTTGAAAAATCTAAGTTTGGAGAGAAGATGATCACATGCAAACTCTGCTACATAGATTTTTTTGTCGTCCCATTGCAACTCTTGCTGTGTAAATATGTTTCCTGGGCTTTGCTACAATGTGACCTCATTGTAAATAATGCTGCGCTGTTAATTATATCTCAACAGCGAATCGTAACTTAACCAGACACCAATCAACGACAAAATTCGAACTCCCTACCATAAATATTACCCTATTGATGTTACAATACTGGAAATGAATTAAATCAGAAAAAAGGATACACAAAAATGTTAAGTTTTCAAGAAGAGTCCATGCATACGAGGAAGTAATAATATATAATCGTATATACAAAATACTTTATGCATATTCATTAATGATCTTTAATCTAATCAATGTAAATTCTGGTTAATCATTTATTAACGTAAAGTCTGTCCAAGTACAATATTTTATTATTAATATAGAGAGCTCGTAATTTTAATGTGGAATATTTGTTTTATTATTAAATAAAGAAAGAAGAAATATGCTATTGTTGTTCGGATAATTGTTTAATGTAAATTAATTATTATAAATTATTTTGTTGTATAAATGTTGTTGGCTTTATTTATCATTTCTAAGCTTCCAGTTATTGATGAATAGGACAAGAAGAATAGGATAAGATTTATAAATAATTAAAATATGTTGAAGACGTCAATATTGACTCAAGTTTGCTGCTGAATTGTAATAAATTAAGGATTGAGGTAATGCTGAGTTATTTGAAGAAAAATGTTTAGTTTTATTTAAATATAAGCAACTTCAGAATACATTCTAACTTAAAATAATACAACTGCTAGCTACTGTTCTATGATGATTCTGTTACTATAGTAGGACACTCTGATGGCATAACGCATTTAAGTTCGTCTTCATTTCGTAATATATATGGTGGAATACAAAAACATCCTCTGGCACACAATTTGACGCATGGTAGAATTTCTGGATCTTCGCATGTGCTCGGACAATAAGTGCCACAGTTTGAATACTGCATCAATGGAGGACATGGAGGTCGAACGGGTTCATACAATCCTAGAAACGAGAAAGAGATATATAATTACGTGAAATATGATTAATCATCATTGATGAAAAATTACATTTAAGAATATTGTTTCCATTTATGTATTCTGAAAACTATTTCAAACTTTTAAAAATACAAATTTGATCTGTGAGAATTCAAAGTTTTGAAGGTACTTGGTACGCGTATTTGGCAAAATAATTGGGTAGCCCCTTTTTGAAAATCGAGTTTTTGTTTGTTCAGCATTGTTCAGCATAATTATCATAACTGTCCAAAACATTTTCAAAATTTCGAAATTTTGAAATTCATTCTAGATTGTTTAGTGCTCAACAAGGAGGAGAAAAAGTGTTTTAGAAGAGATTGTTTCAACTTTGTTTTATATTGTTGCAAACTTTTGGCCTTCTACCAAACATAGCTTATGCAATAGTTTGGAAGGGAGAATTTTCGCTTTTTGCAGTGGGCCCCCACTTTTAAAAAATTCGACATTTTGAGAGTTAGTTTCGGTTGCTTATAGTTTGTTCTATATTGTTTCAAAGTTTTAGCTTTCTGTCTCGCATATTTTGTCCAATAATTAACAAGAATCAATTTTGTTTGTTTAATTTTTCTATAAAAATTTTGGAACAAACCTAGAATAACCTAAAACGATTATTAAAAGTCTTCTTTTCAATTAAAAGGGGAAAAGGAAAGGTAGTCCTCAATTCTCAACGAAATTACCGACCCAAAAAAGTCTGTGACAATTTCCAATTTTTCGATTTTCGAAAGGGGGTGGTTAGCTAAAAATATGTTCAATTATTTCGTAAAAACGTGTGGCAGAAAGTTGAAACTTTGGATCAATATAGAATAAATGTAGAAAAGGGAGGAGGGCCATAGACAAAAATTTGTTGTTCCAAATCGTTTCAGGAAGTCCACACGATAAAAGGCTGAAATTTTGGTGCAATATTCAGAACTGCCTGCAACTACTATCGAAAGTTCGATTTTCAAAATAGAGCATAACAGTTAAATAAAGCTAAAATTTTTCAATGAAGACCACCTACATTGATTCAGATACATAAACCTCACATTACACTGAAAATTGTGAATTTTTAGTAAAAGAGCAATTGCTGAAACATTTTGAAAGAAATTATTGACCTAAATGGATAATGATATTAACATAATTAAATAGGTTAATGAAATAACAGCAAATATGGAAGCCAATAATAATTTATACTATTTATATATATTTACCGAGCGAAGGGTGGAATGTAGCAATACATGCAAACACTACAATCACTGCTAACTTCATTGTATAGATTCGATCTGCACTGGGTTGGTCATAAATATGGTCGATAATAGTTTTATAGCCACCTTATATAGATTTCTCGATTCCTAATTTTCGTATACCCATAAAAAAATAAATTGTTAGCAATATAATTTATCTGATAAGAAAACAAAGAAATTGTAAATTGTATGGATCATTTTTAATGAATAAAATTCCGAAAACTCAATAAATAATAAATAAATCTATTGAAACGCAAACTATATTTGCTAGACAATTTGAATTGTGACAAAACTTAATTAATTTTTCATTTCGTATTTATCCATCAAATATACAATGAGATATATGAGATAGTATAATTTTCTGGCCATAATTAGAGATATGTTTTCCTTTTTTTCCCTATAGACCCAGCCAAAATCGTCAACATGGCTTTGATGTAGCTGAGCCATTAATAATTTTTCAAAAAAAAACTGTTAATCGCAGCCTTTTCCTTCTAATGGCTGTATGCAATCACTAGTCTGGAACACAGTGGCCATGGTTTTGCTGGCAGATGGTTTAGTTTTGAATTTTTTTATGAATTGGGGAATCTGGATGTTTCCACATCATAAACTATTCTTTCGACTCTAGAGTGAACTCATAAACTCAGGTTTTATCTCGCTTTCAACTAAAGAATCCCCTTCCTGCTAGTATCGGGTGAGATGTTGAAATGATGCATTCATTCGATTGGTTTTGTAGTCTTACGAGAGCGTTTTTGGCACCCGGCGAGACGAAACTTTGGATTACCAGCCATTTTCGCAATTTCACGAACTATAATGCGACGACCCCCCCTCTCTAATCAAACCTTCAACTACTGAGCAGTTTTCATCCGTGTGTGAGGTCCTTCGTCTGTCTAGGTTCTTCTCCGGATCATCAATCAAGTTCGTTCGTCCGACTTTAAATTTTTTTAAACCAAACCCTGCGATGAATTTCGCTCTGGCTAATTCTTTTAGGCCGTGTTTGTTTGCTTTCCATCAAATCTCCAAATCAAGTCCTACACACAACAGCGCTCCAGATTGCACTACCACGAACTAACTAAGCTAACATACGGTACAACAGTAACTTGCCTTTATTTAGTCTGCAGCATCGAAATATGCAATAATATACATGGTGTTCCATTTAAATTTTGATAACTTTGATGTGTAACTTTCTTTTGGGACGCCCGGTATATTTCAAAATAATTTTAAAACGTGCTCCTAATGGACGTACACATCCTCCAGCAAAAAATTTTTAAATATGTGTTACCGATTTTTGTATATCAACCGAGGCGAATGTGGTGCTCCACCCTGTATATTGCAGGAAGAAAAATTGGGCCTCATATATAAGAATCTTTATTCGAATCCTCAAATATAGTAGTTTAAAGTTACTTCATCTAGACAAGTAATGTACGACTGTTGAGTGGAAATTAAACTAACTGAATGGTGTTCCTTCCCTCTCTCGCAAAGAGGGGTTTAAGATAATTGGTAACACTCCCAAATGCAAGATACATAGGTCGATCAAAAACGTTTTCACCATCAAAATATCCCTTCAAAGTAAGTCATCGATGTAGAGGTGCACCTAAATATAAGATCTAGTTACTTCTTGGAAGTTAGAAGTCTCCAACACAGATGTTTTTTGCGGGGACAGTCAGATTTTGAATGTAGCATGTAGCAGTAACACTTAGCTTCATTGATCTTCAGCTTTTTGTTTCAATGGTCTCTTTGATCACTGCACGATGATGCGATGTATAGATTGCTGTTGCATCTGCATAAATCACCCTCGAGATGTGGACCTCCAAATAGCGTGAAGGAAAAGACATATAAATCAAAAATTGAACGAAGCCAATTTTGGCCATTTTAAGTACAAAGCCAGGCAGTTTAATCTGAGAAAGGTCTTCTGGTTTTATATATCAGCTCTTTCTACCAAACCTCTATGTCGAAAATAGCTGTTGCGAGAATGTGGAATTGTTACAGTTAATTGGAGGGACTAAATTCAAATTGTAATTTGTTGAGTATAAATGAATTTTCAGGTTTTAACTTATGGATCTATAATTTTGAAAAAATTAACGATATTTGTCCTTCTTTGTAGAGGGTGACTAAATCCACTTTTTTCCAGAGCAAGGGGAAGTGCTGTAAGGCACAAGGATGTAGTCTATTGAGTGATCAATATCACCTTATAATTTTGGAAGAAACAATCTTTAGTGGTCGTTCTGGATGTGGCAATCAAAACCTTGAATAATTTGCAATTCATCATTTCTGTAGTTAACAAATAAAGAATTGGTTACCGAAGAAAATAATGAGGATTATCGTCTTCGGTTTGGAGTTCTTGTTTCTTTCAGAAATGATAAATAAACATAATATGTGAAAATTTGAGTAGCTTTATCTAATGTATCAACTACCATAGACGGATAAATATTTACCACAAAATAATCATAAAAATCGTGCGAATATAATACCCTTCTTGTCTATTAAAAGCGTGTGAATAAAACCAACATGTTATAAACAAACGCTAAACATAAACATGTTTTTCTACCTGTCTTGATTCACTAAGCCATAATTACGAATAGCAATGAATTATTCATGTAATTTGATACTATCTTTTACTTGAGCATTAACTTACCTCGTAGATATATATACATTGGAGCCTAGATTGGATACTCCTTAGCTTTTTTGCTGAACAACGTTATACTTGTAAGGAATTTTTGTACATTACTACAAACGTGTAATTATCACAAACTAGCAAATACAATTTTGCCAACCGATTGCAAAACGTAGATAATTTGATCTTATACCCACGCACACGAAATTAAATGTAAACGTATAACTTGAGCATTCATTAATAGTTTCATAACGATACACGTGTAATAACATCGTTTAATGAACAATATTATTGTTATAAGAAGGAAGTGTACATTGTATTCTGGACGCAGTACATGCAAGTATGTACTTTACAATTCAGATTTGGTACTGGAATACTGAAAGCTAAGCCAGCGGCAACTCCATTATCAACATTTACATCTTGATTAAAGTCTTACGAACGTTCTGATTTTAATTTTTAATTTAATTTGTTAATGCATCATGGTAAATAATTTAATCGCCTCGAGGTTAATCGAAGAAAAAATGAAACAATTTTTGTAGGCTGACTGAGAGTTCACTGTACTTGCTAATTGATGAATGGTTATAAGCATGTTTTACATTTTTATCCTTAGTAATTGTATTAAATAAGATTTATTAACGAACTGTTTGAAATGTTTAGTAGTGGATTTACATATATAATTATTTTATTAAAGGATAATACATACATGTATGTGAAAAAAGCATATGCTGTACTTTAAAGATTAAGAGGCAAAAATACCTTGACATGAAGCAACACATTAAGATGAAATTCCTGGATAACTGTCATAACATCAGCCACTCAAAACTGTAGTGCAACATATAAATCTTTTTGGCTTTCGAGAATTTTTTTCACTATTTGGTAATTACTTTGTTTCTTCACGTGTTTTGACTTTCAAGACCAGAATTTTCAGTGTTCTACTGGTGTAATGAAAACATGCTAAACGACTGTTTTAGAAGTGGTACTATATCTTGCACTTCTTCACATCTTAAATGAAGGTGTGGCCAGATAAAACACATACAAACTGATGAGAGAAAGCATCATCAATCGAAAATTCTATTTGGAGACATACTCCACGATGGAATGCCAAAGGAATTCAGCCTTGCAGTCGATGGAATCAAAACACCATCACGGAACTAAACAGGAATGTTATATTATGGTATACAAATGGCTCCAGTACAACCAGAGGGACCGGAATCGGAGTATATAGGTCAAGAACCAAGTACTCCGGAAGCTTAGGAAAATTGCCCATCATCCTTCAGGCGGAAATACAGGCTATATGTAGGATGCGTCCAGTTTAATCTTGAAAGAAATTACCGGAAACAGGATTATCATCATGATCGACAGTCGAGGAGCCCGTAATGCGCTGAGCTCTTACACAATCAGCTTAAAAACGGCTTGGGAATGCTTGTATAAGCTAAACTTGCAAGAAATGTAGCGGAAACATCTTTTTCGGACCCTGAACATTTTTGCGGAATTAGTCACAGCAAAATACTACGGAAATTAAAAAAAGAAGCTGCTCAAAGGAAAATCAAGCAATAAATGAACTTATTACTATGAGCAAAGACAAATTTCGCTTACTAACAGGAATTCTATCAGGTCATGGTCGGCTCCAAAGACATATGAGAGCAATTGGACTAGCAGAGACAGCAGAATGCCGTTTCTGCGAGGAAGAGGATGAAGCCTCCATACACATCCTCCCGAGTGCACAGCACCACACAATTCAAGGGCTATGCACCTAAAATCTTACGAAATAGAAGAAGAAGACTTATCTAACATCAATTCATCCCACATTCTAAAGTTTCTAAAGCAGATAGATTTAGCAAGTGAGCTATGAAGCCGAGAAACCTTCAGCCACGTATCAAGAAGGGACACACACAAAAGAGCTTCTACGTCACAGTGTATACCAAGAAGTCATCGAACAATACTGCTGAAAAAAATGTTGTAGCAGTCGCTGCCATTCTAGAACTTCAATACTTTCCAATCATACGAAAGAGGACGATCAATCGTCACTATTCTTTAAGAAATATAAAGATTTCCTTTCCCTAGAGGTTTGATATTACATCATTACCCAAACTAAACTAAAAAGTTATCTGGTCCCCCACCCAACAACAGTTACCTCTCTCAATTACTGGACGTGGCATTTGTTTACTCCCTCTTGGAATTTGCGTAGGGTAGAGCTTTTTAAACACCTAATTAGGCATAATATTACAACTCTTCATCACAAAGCTGTAAACTTGTAGTTCAGGCTTTCCTAAACACTACGGAAATTACAAGAAATACATGCACAGGTAGCAATAAGAGAGCTTACAAAAAAAAAGAAAATCAATACTACTCCTGGTAAGAGTGTCTCTTATAAGATTGATGTCTTTCAGGAACCATCAGATTTTGGAGTAGAAGTAGTAGTGAAAAATGGTACAAAGTCTTAAGAGGAGCAACACGTCATCTTACTAAAGAATCTTACTTGAAGTCAAAAGGCTTTCAAATTTATTATATTATTTGCCCAGATAACGACGTCAGGGGAGGATTAATTATTAAATATTCCAGAAATTATTGTGGGAGATTAAAGATTCCTTTTCCCTATAGAACTATCATCCAGTAATCTTAATTTCGTGTTTATCCAAATTGGTCGTGGAGGAAATTGTTGTCAGGAGTCTGATCCAACAGTTTTGGTTCTAATTGCGAATTATCAATGCAGTTTTTAAAAATTAGTTGTAATTTTCCTTGATTTCTCCAATAAATTTTACATTGTGTGACCGCATGGCCTGATAAATAAGATGATCCAACTAGGATTAAACCAAAATCTTATCAAACATCTGTCATGCTCTATAGAGGGCAGAAACTTTAGTTGAAGGTGAGGCTAATTCGTAAACTTTATGGTACTGGAGTTTCTTGGTAGTCTTAGACTTGTTTCTAATTGATGTAGCCAACCTCCATCGATAGTGAGATTATGATTTGCGCGGAGGGTAGAGCCGTTTACACCTTTTCTTGAAGCGACGTTCTAGTATATGGAAGGCTTGACGATATTGTTAATTGGTTCACTAGGAAGGAGTTTGAAACTCAATGAAAATAAGTGCGTGGTAGTGTCATGTACCCACAGACTTCTCGTTCTAGGTGATTCTGTTGGATATTTGGGACTTTTTCTGTATACTGCTTGCTAGTGATGTTTTTCTTGCCTCGTAAAGGTGATCTCTCTAAAAATTAAATGACGCAGAGATATTTGCTTTTGGACTGTAGCTGTGATATCTTCTGAAACCTTTAATTTCTATATTCCTTTGGTGTACGACAAGACTACAACACATTTCACGTAACTACATTTGTCCACTAAAGAATTGTTTTAGTTCATCTTTCATTTGTCTATCAACTGATCATTTATTTAATTTTAATTTATTTATATGTTTGGTCTCATTTTCTTGCGTTTTTTTTTTTGGTGCTGTTATAGAGGAGACCGTGATAACAAATTTGTAGTAAAAATTATATTGTTGTCTACTTTGGCTCGTGTTCGAAAAGAAGGTGTGGCGGAATCAATTGAGGTTCATAGAGGTGATGACATGCTTGAAGAATTAGATAGATTAGCGTGATAAAATAATTAGTTTAAAAGCTGCTAGGATACCAAATAATTCAATTCAAAGATGATATTGCGGATTCAAAATAGAAATATCTCAAAATCATTTTATTTTAAAAATATTCATTTCAACAAAACGTAATACTAGAAACGCAAACAAAATACGAACTCTTTAAGAAAATAGAAAATAATTTCACCAAGTTAGACGTATAGAAAAGCATCACACACACAAGCATCAGTTTTAAAACCGTCCGTCTGTTGCGCACACATCCCGCTACCAACAGATGTAAACGCAAACGACATAGCAGCCATAAATGTAACTTTGTTTCTAATTTAGGGGA
Source organism: Holotrichia oblita (assembly GCA_023690525.1). Taxonomy (NCBI): domain Eukaryota; kingdom Metazoa; phylum Arthropoda; class Insecta; order Coleoptera; family Scarabaeidae; genus Holotrichia; species Holotrichia oblita. The sequence continues at coordinate 19,474,687 of CM043018.1, read as the reverse complement.
CAGCCAGTGCTAGGGAAGGGAACGGTTCGACACCCTGCGTCATCGTCACGTCGGCCTTTTGGCGGTAATAAAAACGTCCGCCAAGAAATCCGGTCCCTTCACCGTTTACATATTTTACCACCACTTAACCCTCTGACAAAGAGCTTTCAGGTTTTATTTGATGCATACTTCTAGCATGTCTGAGTTCTGTGGGGTGCAACGTAATACATTTATAGAATTCTTGATTGTTTTATTAAACAGTTTATTGTTTTCTAGAGCAGCTATACATTGAATTATTTTCTTTTGTGTTGAAGGAGAATACGTTGTTACTTGTTAGGAGTTAAGGATAAAGATATTAGTTAGGGTTTTATGTTGTTTTAACCAATACAATGGTAGTTTTCAAATGCTTTTTGGCGTCGCCCCTCTGAGAAGCTTTGGATACCAATAACCGTCGACTTAAGAAGTGAAGATTATTTCAAATTAATTACAAAACAATCTTATATATCTATGTATATAATAAATACTTAGTTAGTTAACCACATTTTAAACAGCTGTCGATACATTATACTCAATCGATTAGTAGAAAATTTTACAGGTAAACACGCTCTTAATTATTTTCACATATTATGTTAATATTTTAGATTATCTAACATTAATCAGATATAAAATCCTGCTAGAATTTCTATATAGACGTGCTCGCTGTATATTAACTAATTCCATGCAAATTAATTTTCTTATCCTAGGTAAAATATCAAGTCATGTTATACGAAAGATTAATGCAAACTAATTTACCTAATTGGGCTGATACACTGAAGTTCGTCGTTGTAATTATCCATTTCCACATTGACATTTTAACGCTATAATATTTTATTATAATAGGTTAATTAGCAGCTTAATTTGAAAGAAAATCCCACATTTATAACCAGTTTCTTTTTATTAGATATCGGTGAAAACGGAAATACAGAATATTTAATGTAACTAAATGCATCTACAACAAGTAACACGAATGACCTTCCGTAATTTTGTTCTAAAGGACACCAAATCGAACGACAAGTAAACATAAATATAATAAATTATACGCCAACGAATAATTGCAGCGTGAAATTACTCAATGCAGGCGTAATTACATAAGTAACTGTAAAATAATTAACCTGGGCGAACGCTATAAATTAAGTGAATTTGTTACATGTATACCAAATTAGCAGTTTGGTCTGATTTAAGACTTTATGTGTAGCAGGCGGCACTCCAACCTCGTAAAGTCTTTATAGACAGGTATTAGGACAAAACAGGTAGGATTAAATAATATAGGAGTGGTAGTAGAGCTTGTAATACTGCTAAGCCGGTTTACCGGTAAATTGCTACATATACTCTCCAAAATTTTACCGGTAACTTATAATTTTTTTATCGGTAATTTGATTGATGAAAATTACTTCTATAATATAGTTGTCGCAAAAAATTACTCTTGTAGAAACCGTTCGGAAGAATGAAGAATCACTTACTTATTCAATCAATATTTTGCAAGAAATAATCAAAATAAAGTATCAATTGCATTAGTTTCCCACTACCTCAATCAATTGTACCTATCTATTGTAGTGATACTGCATTATCTATGCTACAGGTGCCTGCAAGCTTACGCTTGAGAAAAAATTATGTTGATTTCATCACAAAAAACAACCAAAGTTTTAGAATAGTTAAATAAGTATTTTGAGGTTAAATGTGTGACAAGCATACTCTCTAAAAATAAAACTGGGAGAAATTAACATTTCGCAGGTACTAAAGTCGTTAATTGATAAATGCTTTTAAAAATAATTGTGTATTTGGATAAGTATTAAGTATCTGATTATGATGAGTATCAGATTTGTCATGACATAAAATATGGAAGATCATCATGAATGAATGAAGACCAACACTCCAAAACTAAGACAATAAAAAAAGTTTATTACTTTTTTAGCCAACAAGGTAAAATTTCTGCCGGAGCTCAACAGAAGAGATCTTAGCACTATCATGGTTTTACTCATTAGCTACGGCTTTATGAGGTATCACCTGAAGAAGATGGACAAGCTGGACTTAAGACAACAATCATAGTGAGATAACGGAGCACATTTTGTGCAACTGTGGGGCGGTGGCTCGGCAAAGGCATCACTATCTTGAACAGGCGCGCGTATAAAGCGGTTGTCATTAGAACCATAGCTCTCAAGAAAATCCTGGACAATCCTGGAAAGACAGCAATGCCTTCATAACCCCACTAATCTAATCTAATCTACAGGGTTTCCACGGCAGAGTGGGACATAGGGAGAATACATATAAAATCGGTTTTCGGTGAATATTATCTCCCTAATAGTACTTCATCCAAATTTAAGTGCTGAATATTATAACTGGGTTAACAATGAACATTGCCACAATCATAGTACAAAGAAAGTCATTTTAATAAAGCCAAAAAAATTATTATTTTTGAACTTATTGTACGTGAATTCCTAATAAGGCTTTGTCCAAGAGTCGAATCCGCAACGCTTAATTGAAAAATGTGCTGGGTAACTGTCAAACTGAAGGAACATATTTTGCCTGATTTGAAGGGGCACATCTTCCCATAGAACTGGCAAATTAGTGGTTAGTAGAAAAATATAGGATCCAATGATTGTGCAACGTGGCGCAGACGTTCACGCGACGCCTTAATAACGAACAGATTGTTTGGGGTTCGAATCCGAGAAATGAATTTTATTTTTTATTTTTTTAAAATCTTGATTAAGTTTTGTTGTTTATTTTGACAAATGATTCGTCGTTGGTAACAATTAAAAATCGAATAATATAATAGCACGTGATCATTTTTGTTATTGTTTAATCCTCAAAAAATCGATTTTATAGTCTCCAAAATCTCTGATTTTTGTAGTGTTATTGAATTTGTAGCATTATTGTTGGAGATAAAAAATAAAAAATAAAAGTAATCTGCCGGGATTCGAACCCTAAACAATCCGTGCATTTGCGTTATTAAGCCGTCGCGTGAACCATTACGCCAAGGACGCTTGCACGAACTGACTTTGTTAAAAGCCTTATTAGGAATTCACGAACAATAGATTTAAAAATAATAATTTTTTGCCTTTATTAAAATGACTTTCTTTGTACTATGATTGTGGAGATGTTAATTGTTAACCCAGTTATAATATGCGATCCTTAAATTTGAATGAAGTAGTATTAGGGAGATAATATTCACCGAAAACCGATTTTATATGTATTCTCCCCATGTTCCACTTGGCCGTGGAAATCCTGTATAAAGAAACCATAAAAATAAATTTGAATGTCCACTATATTGTTTCGTATCTTTCATCCATAGGTCTCGATATATTTTGTCAAAGAATCCCCGAACGTTAATTGAAAAATGTGCCGGGTAACTGTCAAACTGAAGGAACATACTTTGCCTGGTTTGAAGGGGCACATCTTCCCATAAAACTGGTAAATTAGTGGTCGGTAAAAAAATATAGAATCCAATGATTGTCTTTTAATACGAATGTTGACACTTGCAAGCTGTGCAAATTCACTTTACCATCGCTGTGAAGAGTTTTCTCATCTGTCGAAAGAATTTCGAATAAAATTGAGGGTTTTCATTGATTATCGCCAAAACCCAATGGCCGAAATGACGGCGATGTGAATACGGCACCACGTAATCCCTTTCGGAGTGCATTCTGTTATCATATCCACCCACACCATCAAACGAAGACAAAATAATTTGACATTATTCCCAATTTATCTTTTTCCTTAGCTTTTTCCTTTTTTTGTTGTTGATGAGTTAAAAGCTTTTTCCTTTTTTTGTGATGAAAAATATGTTTCTGTTGTAAAAAATACTTCTATTTTTCCTGTTCCAAACTAATGGATACATTCAAAGTCCACACAATTAAAAAAAAAGACACATACTTGGTCTTCTCTTCTACTTATTATGACAGTTAGAAAAAAAACTTGTTAAAAGAAAATTATCTGGTACTAAACGAGCTTTTAAATGATGACAGCAAAGTTGTAGGTCATTCTGTTATTATTTGAAATAATAGAAGTTTTAGATTTACGCACTTTTCAACAATTCCTCTTGACCAACTTTTGCTGTCAATATTTTATTCGGCACAACCTAGGATAAATATTTTTCGAGACGGAGCCTCTTACCTCGCTTAGTGGCCCACCCTGTACAATAACAAGAACAGACATAAAAGATGTAGAATTGGACGCCGAAGACGATTAAGTAATAAAATATGGGATGTACCATTTGAAAAATGAAATTATAGTTCTTCAAAATGTCGAAGAGTTAACGTGCCATAATAAAGTAACCACGCAATGTAGACAGCCGTTCTCGGCGCTAAAATATACTCCAATATGTTGTTTAAGTATAATATAAATTTTAAATTGATATCCGAAAAATCGAGTGTTCTCTGATTTTTTGAATAAATGTCTGCAAAAGCAAATTTTTTCAAAAAAAATCGAATAACTACAAAACGCCCGAATCAAATTGCAAAAAGTAAAGATATTCATAAAGCTTAAAAATAGGTGAATCCAAATGTGTAAAAATATACAGGGTGTTCCATTAAAAATAATAAAGTAGATGACGATTTCCGGTATAACCGGAAGCGCTAGAAATCTAATAGTATTTTCATTGAAGAGAACATAATTGATTACATATAATTCTGAATTTCAAATTTATATTTCGGCCTCGCTGAGACACTCTGTATAGTGCGTTATAACATTGAATATTGCTTACGCCTGTATTTCTGTAACAGTTGAGAATAGGACCCATGTTTATAGGAATTTTTTTTGGTTACTTAATGCTGAAGAGTTGTAGCTACTTTACTGTTCTTCTATAAAGGTAGCACAATAATTCATGATTCTATACAGGATTATACAGCTCTTGTGCACAAGTTATCTCTCTTTTGATTGTCAAGACATCTAAGTCTTTTCTGTAAAAGATTAAATAATATTTATGCCAAACTTGTAATCAAAACTTTCACTTTTTGGAATAGTATTGTTTTTGCTATATCTATTTAGTGATAGGTATTTTAATACTAAAAGCTTCTGCTCTATTTTTACCAGATTTGTTTAGAAGTTAAATAAACGCGTTTTAAACCATAGCTTGAAAGCACGTGTAAATAAATTCGGAGGTATGCAATGCGAAATATCAAGAGTTTGTTTTAAAATTACTGAAATACTTAATACGTTAGGAAGTTATTTGAATAATTTGTTTATAAATCTTGAGAATTCCTTTGATTGTACCTTGAAGATATGAAAAAATTCAATTGTATTTTGCGCTTCTAAAGCAAATTGCGAAATCGATTGGCAATTTTCTTTCGCAGATGTATTTTTTCATTTATATCTTTATTTACAATGAATACGAGTTCGTGAATCCTTGGCCGAAACACAATATATTCCCTCTACTATAAGCAGGTAAAAATCTGGCTACACAATGGTTACGAAGTTTTGACTATATTATTCCCCCTATACAATCATTTAAAAATAGAACAAATCGATCTTTTCAACGCAATAAATTGGGTTTTATTTAAAAAAGGTGAACGGATGAAAAGATATAACCTGAGATTTATTTACTTTTTATGTTACGGTTAGCTGAATTTCAATAGGTAATATTGTATTACCTTTTTTATTAAAGAGAGGTTTTCACCTTTAAAATTTACAAACATTTATTTTAATGGTTTGACGATAATTAAAAATATTATTAAATATATATTTTTTTAATTTTCAGGTAAGTAGAAGTCCTGTCTTTTAGTCGTACGTATCGGAACAGAATTTACAACAATTTCAGGTTAGTAATTCTCTCTGGCTTCTTACACAATAGACTAACAACAGCACTAAACTTAATTCACGTTGTCCTTCCTACATACACAGTATTTCTCGAGGTGCAGCTGGCAGAATAAATATTATGATTAAGCCTTATAAAGATAATAATAAGCTGGTGTACATACAATACGTTTTCTTTTTTTTTGACTGGAGAACAATATCGTTTAACGAACCTACCTATTACGTATGTATTTATACGTATACGTAATTTTAATTATTCACTTGTAGAATGTTGCTGGTTTCAATGTTAATAAATCCCAACAGGTTGTTCCTGTGTTCACCGTCACTCGTATATCATAATTATTACAGCACTACTGTATTATTATTAAGTTACCTGTAATCGAACGCGAAGCCACTGGCTTCGAAATTACTTTAATTCTGGAATTACTGGTCCCCGAGTTCGACGTGCAATTTACATGAGATGTATTATGTCTCGGTTGTTTATTTTGTTGTTACATGAACTTTATATTATATGTACGACATGCTTATAAGCAATATCGATGGGTATTATATACCGGGAGAGTTTAATATTACCAAATAAGGAATATGTGCAGGATTAATCAGGGAAAATTGGTACTTATTGGTGGAACTATTAAGAGTTAATAGTTTTACTGCCTAATCAGGCATCAGTGCTCTGGATTCCACATTTCTTCAGCTTCCATGAATAAAAGTTTACTTAATCAATCTTATACAGATTTATTTTTCATCTTTAGCTTTCTTAGCATGATATAAGGTTTATTTTGGATTATATCGAAGATTTCGTAAATTTTAAAATAAAGAGATAAAGATTGTGGCACCTGGAATTCCACTGCTTTATTATTTCCAAAGAAGGGTCTCCAAACTTTCGCGCAAGACTGGCTTTTGTATAAATCATGACGTTGTTTAAAAATCGTTTTTCTTTCAAAGCATTCAAAGCTTCAGTTGAAAATTCTACAGGAAAAGAGGTTTTCATTTGCCAACTGAATGTTGGTCATGCATTAAACATGTTGCTGGAACATGTTGTTTCAAAATGATGTCTAATCAAGGGGTGGTAACAGAAATCATGAGGGCTAGTACAGACAGGCCTAATAGGAGGGATTTGTGTTACCTCCTTGTTGAAGCAATGCTGCTTATACGCTAAACATCGATACAAGTTACATCACAACCCACCACCACTACCCACTACCACTACCTGAAAATAGTTTTTGACAAATATAAGGACATGCAAAAAAGACACTCTTAAATGAATCAGCATTAAATTAAAGGCATATTTTAAGGCTAACACTTTAATCGAATCATTATAGTAGCCTTTTATCTTGAATCTAGAGCAAAGTCTCTTATTACACTGTCAAAATCTAGGTTTCCTGAAATTTATAGTTCAATAATTGACCACATCTTGCCGAATAGTTGTTCCCTTTCTCAAGGTTGTCATTTTGGAATTGTGCAAAAGATTCGTAAGAAGCTTTCAGCAATGTTTCCAAACTTTGCTTTGTGCACATTTTTTGGGTATAGTTCGTCCCTTATCCATGGTCTTAAATGAAACAACTTAGTAATGGCACTCATGTTACGATACTTATTGGCAAGTTTAAAGATAACTGTGACTAATATTTGTTGCTTTTATTGCGTTTTGTTTGATTTCTTCCTTGTTTTAACTCTAGATTAATACCCAAGTTATTTGCTACAAGTTTTGCTTTAGATAAAACTGTTGATCAGTTTTCTCTTAAGATTTTAATAGTTCTAAAAGATTAGCTACTGTAATATATAACATGACACGTCTGCAATACAAAACTAAGTTTCTTGGGTAGACATTCTCGAGAGCTTTTATCCAAACAGCACATCAACAGCTTCAGACAAAGCTTCATATGTAAGTGTTTGGGCTCCTTTTTTTTATCAAATCCTCCAGAGCAAAATGTTTGGAAAATGGATACGGCAAACTGCTTCTTTTCTTGACCACAACTTCTTCGTTATTTCCCATCAGTCTCAACTACTACCAAAAGCAGAATACTGCAGAAGAAGGTAAATGCATCATTGTAGCAAAAAGCTGCATGTACAATACAAGATTGAGGAAGTGGGTTGTACAAGGCGAATAAATTGCTATTGGTTGCTTTCTTAATAACCTCGCTTGTAGCCCTGCAATCGTTCTTCTGCTACTTCAAATCTTTGACTACCCATTTTTTGATTTCCTCTTTTCTTTTTAAGGTACCCCAAAATTAAAAAAAAAGTTCAATATGGGAGCCATCTGGTGTTGCATTACAAATGACTAAAAAGTAAATCGAATTTCTTCTTTTTTTCAAGATGAAGTTCAGACAATATTGGCGACATTTATAAATTTGGATTTTGTTTGATAAAGAGTTGGTTCGGGAACATTTTTTTGCTTCTTTTCCTTACTTTAGTAATGTATCGGACCAACAGAGAATCGTAATATTAGAAATTGTCTCTGCAATTCTACAAAAATTGCCTTCGCGAAAGTCCCAAGAAATCTCTTTAGCAAACCAACACGCTTTCCTCTTTCTTTGCAGCTTACTGAATATTATAGAACTTCTGATTTTAAAAACATGTTCGAGTGTCCATCACTTTAGGTACCTAACTTTATCTGTGTTGAATAATACTATTGTGTTATGAAAGCTTTCAATACAGTTTCGTCAGTGAAGTCTGTGATGAGTTGCAGTTTCTTTTCGGATCAAAAATACTCAGTTTTCGTGTGATCTCAGTTTTGGATGTAAGTACACATTTGATGATTTAGTGTACAAATAGCAAGAGAACTAATCTCAGGTAGAATATTATCAGCTATTGCTTGTAAATCTGATTGAGCAAGTAGACCCATTTGAAGAATGATTTGACCAACCAGACATAACGTTTTCCAGTGATTTCGATAGCGCAGCTCTGCTAGGTCCTCCACTTAGCTTCTCTACTCTCCGTAATATATTTAGTAGCATAGTGTTGGTATGATGAACCAGCTAGGTCTTGGCCTTACCTGGTAAAAACCATGTGGACTATGGTCTTCTCGATGATTCTATGTGATTCTTTAGGTGATTGGTTTCAACCCGATATTCGATACCGTTTTACTATTTGGTTTAACAAAATCTATATGCTTTTAAGAACATTTCCATCCAGTACCATAAAATGACAAATTTTTGATAAAACATTCCCTAGACTTACAAAGATTTTTCTGACCTCTAGCGTGACTGTACGTCACTAACATTAAAGGCTTTTATATATTTTAAAGATTTTCAATATAAATCGTCAGAAAAAAATTACACATCTTAATTAAATTTCCAGTAAATGTCGTCATCTTTAAAACAGAAATAGAAACGAAAATGAGGCTAGGAAGATTAATCCTCTATGGTTTCTAAAAAAAATTACGAAATAGATTTTTCAATGGAAAAACAGTTGACTAAGTCTCGTTAGATTCAATAAAACCCATTAGATGTCATTTGTATCAACTACCTCGTTCCATCTACTTATCTTTAGTGGTCCGTTTTACGCCTAAAAGAACCTTTCAACATCTCTCAGCGGAACTACTTTATTTATTTTACCAAATTCGTAAGATTCAAAGAACGCATCTAGTAATTCTTCGAACGTTTGCTTATAATCACAATCTTTCGCATTTTTTCCCCGGCCCCAAATATAGAGTCTTTGAGATTCTATCAACCGAATACTTCCACATCAAAATGACTTAAAAGTAAACTCGGAGGTAAATGATATTGTTAAAAGTTTCAACACCTATTTCGGAACGATATAATTCGGTTGCATTCTTGCAACGGTTTACGTTTAAGGAAGACAGGAAAAAACTGCTATAGTTTTCGTAACTTTTTACGACTCCGCCGCTCGGGATAAAAGAGAGAGAGAGAAATTAGGGCAACGGAGGTTGTACATCGTTGGTTACCGATAGTTTTGGACCGATGCCAGATCTGCTCTTCACTTCTGTTTTGTTTCGGATATCGAAGCCAATATTATTGTGTTTATTTTGCGAGATCCCGCAACCTTGCTGCAAATAACGCCTCAGACGTAATGTTACATCCTCTGAGTAATAATGCGTTAGATATTTTTATGATGAGTTTACAAGATGTTTATTCTAGTTTACATGTTTCCGTTTCGAACATGAATTATGTCACCAAATGTTACATTTATCTCACTCCTCTTAATTTTTCGTATTATTCTTAGTATGTTATATAATAATATATAAGTCACGTGAGGTATTTTCGGAATGAACAAATAAGGGAGGAACCTGCACTCCTAATTTTCCTAATTTAGAGAAGAGAAATCTTGTAGTTCTCGAGATCTTCATATAAATTTTAAAATAGTCCAAATTGTGGAGAAAGTTTGATCATCAAATAGGGCGGCTAAAAGCACCAAAGTAGTTTTGGAGTTTGCAAAATTTCATTTAAACTTTTGTAAAATGTTTCCTCTTTCATGTTCTCCCTCAACCAGATTTTAGACAAGTAGCTCAGGTTCTGTGTCATGTATTTGGAAAGTATGGAGAATTAAGAACTACAGGTCCAGTTAGGATTATCTGCTCTTTTATAAATCCTTTTTTAGTTTTATTTTCACATTGCGGAGGTCTTCATAATGCGACTAGAGGCTTCAAGGGGTTGCCAAAAAATGAATTGATTCGATTTTGTCTCTAAGTCTTCGAAGCAGCACATTCAATGGTTGAAAAATGTGTGAAGTGTGGCGTAGAATAGTTTCCGACACCGGACTGGACGGTGACTTGTTTGGCCCTGAAACATAAGTACATACATACATAGAACTGGACGGTCATTTGAAATAGTTCGAAAGAGTGTTCATCTAAACGAAGTAGGGAGTGTGGAGAGTCGTAAACATCTAACTAGCGCAATTAAAGCGCGGTGCAGAAAAAAGGGCACAATTTACTAGAAGCCCTCACTTTATAGAAGTAAAAAATTATCTGGCTACAAGATTGAGGGACAAAGTAGGAGCCTTTCGGGAGAAGACAGTTTTCAACACACTCTGAAATAGATGAAGGTGGATCTCAAGATTGCTTTAAGAATATCTTTTTTAATAATGTTTTTGCCATGTTCATAGGGAATGTATTTCATGGGATAAAGAACCAAATGAATGGTTAAAAACAAAGATTGAGCCACTCCACCATATACTATAGTGGGGTGGCTCGATGTTTCTTCAGATGCAAAATTCCTTGGGTGGAGGATCCAATGTTATAAGAGTTTACTAGATTAAACACAGCTTTGAAGAAACACATGAGCTCTGATAAAGTTTTACGGAAATGAAAAAATAATTAAATCCATGATTGATGTTTTAATTGTTTTACTCTGGGTGTCCCCATGCTTTGCGTTTTTCGGCATCTAATCCAGAATCGTCCCTGTCTGGATTTATCATCATATGGATTTTCTTCTGATTCTAGGTCGTTGTACACTGCAATTTTTTTACTACCTTTTTCTGCTGCAGTGATTTCCTGTTTTGCTTTCGACACTTTGTCGCTTCTTTTTCTTTAACGTCATTTATATTTAATGCTTGGAAGCATTATATTTAGATTTGCTTTCTGAATATGGAGAAGTCCTTGGCGATAAATACAAAAGCAACAAACATTTTGATACAGTCTCATTTCAATCTCCTAGCGATATCCATGTTTTGATGCAGAGTTAAATTCAAAAATGGTACATCAGATACTACAGTAGGGCTTGGTCTTTTAGTATCTGGGTGTTCGGCATTGTGACTGGTTTTTCAGGATAGGGCTTGTCATGTGCATCGTTGAGAGCAAAGATGTGATCAAGAAATAAACATGTCAGGAATGACAAGTTTTATGTCTGTACCGCATCATCTATTATTTGGATATCATGGTGGTGTGGTACGTAGAGAGAAATATCCGAAATCAAAACAACTTTTTCTTGTTTGAAGCGCTTAACGTATTTAATTAAATGCTGTCTATGCAACATCTAAATAAATCTTGGTTGCCATCCATCAAACAGTACTGCTTAATTCCAGGAGGAATAGACTGGCGAATGGAATTCACATATGCCGCACCACAAACATCTTTGGAGGCCTTTTAACACTTTCGGTTCAATGTATTTTAGCTTCCAGCATAGGAATTGAATAGCTGCAAATACCATTTGGTCAGGGTGTATTCAATTGAACACATTATTGGCAATCCCTACAATGCACTATGGTGCCACCTGATGCCAGTAACAAGAAACTAAAATTTCTATGTTGACTTGTTACAGGGTGCTGTACACTACAATTTGTTTTGTGCATCGCGTGTACGAAAATGAACAGTTTTGTGTGTGACAGGTACAGCTAGTGCTTATAAGCTTATATTTGAACAGTATTTTTGCAAAATTGGACGTCGTCAAATAAATACAGTGTGACTATACGGATACACGGTAACATAATCTCAAATATTAAATGATGATATTTATTCATTACTATATAGATAATCTCAAAAAATGTCGTCTAAACGACGATTGACGTATGAGGAGACGGTGCACTTGGCCAAGCATCTATCGGAGATTGAAGATCTGAGCGAAGACGATGAAAATCCATCCCTCAATGAAAGCTCTGAACCTGACTCTTTGCCTGTGAGTGGTGAAGCTTTTGAAGAAGAAAATGAACAAATCCAGGAATTCGAAGAAGTTGTGGAAACTGAACAAGTCGGGGAAGATTTACCTGCTGCAGAAGTGCCTACTGAACCTCAGCCTGGCCCAAGCACCTCACGTTTAGCTTCAACTCGCAAGAAAACCGTAATGTAGGGGTCCGTGACGCAAAATGAACTAACTCCCAAAGAAAAGATTGGTTCGAGGAAAGGGGTCCAATTTCTAACTACAAACATCAAGTGGTTTGAGGAAACAGTTGAAAATGTAGTTGAGCTAGAAACTCCAATGTTTTTTTTTTCTCAATACTTTAGCGACGAACTGTTTGCAGAAATGGTTGAGTTCTTAAATTTGTATGCCATGCAACAGCATCAAAGATTTGGTTCCACCTGCCTCCAAGAAATGAAAACATTTGTTGGTATCCATTTGCTGCCCATTTGTTATTTTATTATCCTTTAGTCACGATGTCATCAATTGACATGTGCCAATCCCTGAACAGGGATTGATAACCCTTCACAAGTGATATTAAAAAATTGTAAATAAACCAGACTTTGTAGTACCACAGTTTCAGATTTTTTCTCTGAACCAAAATAAATAGTGACCGAAAGGGTTAAACAATTCTAAGTTCGGTCGCGCTTGTCAACAGTCAATTACTAGGAACATTTTATTTGTCTATGGCTTCATTCAGCATTAAAAAAAACTTATTTTCTTGGACTATATTAAATGTTTTTGTGGCTGATGTAGGTTCAAGAGATCGCAAAGAAATCGTGGAATGTCTTCTATGAAAAAATTAGAGCCAATCCCAAGCGGCAGTTTTTTTTTTTTATTTTAATTACATTGGTGGTAGGTTTGATTTCCTACTTTGTATGGTAGTATGGTATTTCTATTATGGAAGTTTGAAGAAAAAGTGTATGATTTTTTTTTTTCGAATTATAAGCTTTTTTGCATCATATTTGTAAGAATGTGTATTATTATCTCTTGGACTTATTTCCTAAATACTTACAAATTTACGACTTCGCACCGAGATCCAATTTCAATTAAATTACGCCTTCAACTGAATAAGATGAATAGGATATTGAACATCTGAAGGAAAATAACAACAAATTGATTACCTATTGGTGTTGAAATACAAACTTTACAGAATTTAATGGTTGTAACGGTGAAAACTTGTGTAGGTAGATAAATCTTACCATAAACAGAGCATATATTGAAAACTAGAAACAATATTCACTATATATACGTTTACACTTACGTATTACATACCTCTACATCATCGAGTACAAGAGAAACCCCGCAGGCGATTTCGGGTATCCAGTTGCGCTTGAATATTCCAATTACATGCTAATGGAGCTTCGACGTTTACAAAATAAGCATACAGGCAAAATTAATGTTGGTGTTTCTCGTTGAATGCGATTTGCATAGGATTTTTTGTAAATAGCTAAAATTCCGCCGGCATCGGTCTGTCGAGTTGTGTACCGATTTTTAACTTTTCCATATAAACATGGAACAAGTTTCGCGCGCGCTTGAATTGCAAATGCTCGGATTAGAATTTGTATGGAAGTGTGACAACATTGATTCGAATTACTTATTTTGACAATCGCGAACAGGACATAAAGCATTTATCTGGCGACCTGATTCGTATCTGCAGCATGCTATACAGTGGAATAATATTAATAGTAGAATTATCTTACAGAAATTGTATTTTAAATTGTTACTTTCAATAAAAGAAAAACTACATAATATGTTATACTTACGGTACTTTATGAACCGAGATATTGACACTAATTATTAGTAAATAATAAAATGTTTTCTTTCACTGATTTTTCTCACGTTTTTCGCTTTGTAGAACTGTTAAATTTGATTGAAATCAGTTATTGAACTGAATAAATATCCCACGTGCGATACGGCCTTATTTACTGATCGAGCTAGTTCAATAAGTGTCAAGTTAAATACTGTCGTATTTAGCTACAGTGAAAACATAAATTGAATAGCATGTAGCTTTTGGTTTTCTATAAGACGTGATTTTTCAGTTGCCGGTTAGCAAAATTTAACTGAAAGTTAAACTAAATATAAACTACTAGCTAAGGCGTTTATCTGTTTCACAGCTTGAGCTAACTGCAGGCCAAAACTTTAGTTAACTTAACTTCAACATTCAACTCTCGGCTTGCAATTTATGAGGATTTGGTTTATGACAAAGTTGATGTTGAAGAGCCAGAAAATATAAAGAAGTAAAATAGAATAGCTGCAAAGTAGTAGCAAAATTAAGTTTGTTGGTCAAAAGAATTACAAGCAAGCATTCTGTTGTAGAGTCCTTTTTGTAGTTATTTTTAAACCTCAAATTTTGGCAATTTAAGATTCTGTTCATGTACGGTACTAATACCATTACCACGGATTAATTATGCGCTTAAATCAGAAAATAAATCAGGTGGTTTGTTTGTTTTGTAAATACAAAAAATTTGATAGATCTATTGGACAGATTTTATTTTCATCGTGCATGTATTTAATCCACCGCCTCTTGGAGTCAAGGTCAAATTAGTTGTCATATTTCCACATGTTAGTTATGTGACAGTTGATTCATCAAAGGAATGAGTTACACACCAGAGCGTGTGAGAGCAACGAAACGAAACTGCCAATGGTCTTGCAAAGAAAGGAACTGCATTCCGATGTATTGGATCAGAGCCATTTCCTCGTCTCACCAAAAGCCATATACGAGCTCATCTCCAACTGGGAGAAAGTGAACAAAACATCTTGGACTGGACCAACATGTCAGAACTAAGATGAAAAAAAGTTCATTACTTTTTCAGTCAACAAGGTTAAATCTTTGCTGGAGCTGAACAGAAGAGGCTTTATTCACTGGCCACGGCCCTCTGAGGTATTACCTGAAGACGATGGGCAAAGTGGAGTGTGGTAAATGCAAATTCTGTTCGGAGCATAGTAAAAAGACACCACTACTAAAGCTATAAAGCCACACAATGTGAAAAAAAAAGCAATCCTAGTACTATTAAGTCCTAGCAAGTAAGGGGGCCATGGTTCATCGTCTATACTTACCAAAACCAAAGAAGACCTGCTCGAAAACTGGATTTATAGTTGTTGGAAGATATTCATTAACGGAAGCTTTTTAAAGAAGCATCAAACACAAGTGGGCAAAGAAAACAAATCAGAGAACACATATCTCAAATTTTCTTCCTAGAATTTAGTCATTTAATAGCTGGTCTCAATGGTGATGCTTGGGATTTGAAAAATACAGCTCCTGTGGATCTCTAGCAGTGTATTTAACGGACACTCTTACTCTTTAAAATAATAATGGGCACAAATGAAGAACATCTGTAGCAAAAGGACCAACTAAAAACCAGATTAGTTAATGCTGCCAAATAAAACTAAAAGACTTTGTAAAGACATTACGATAGCATTCATGTCCAAAGTGGAATAGATAAGGTTATTTATCGATGAGCAATCTCAGTGAAAAAAATTCCAGAAAATATAAAAGACGGCAGCGGCAATATCATGGATTTTCAATAGAATCGTTGAAATTTATTCATGCTTTGCCCAAACAATAAAGGCGTTCAATACAAGCTTTACAATGACATTTAAGTTTCTCAGTTTAAGGGACTTAACACTTTCTATGACTAACAACTTTCGCAAAGTAGAACTAAATCAGTTTCTGATTGATTGTAGGTATTACTTGTCTGGTACGGTGTAGTTTAGTGTGTGTAAGTTGTGTTGAAAGTTGTGGTTAAAAGAAATTAAACCTGAAAAAAAGTTTCCTTTAATTTCAATACTCAATCGTGCAAAACTAAGCGCACCATAAACGCCACTAAGTATCGAAATTCAACCTGGATTTTAAGATTTGGTGGTTCCTGCTTTCCGGCATGCATAGCCAGCAACAAGAAGAAATAAATTGGAGGATATTGTCTTTAAAAGCCAACAAACATGAACTTCTCTTAATGTGTCTGTTGTCATTTAAAATTGTGTGCAAAGAATCTTCAATTACTTTCTGAAGGCTACAGTTTTGTGTAATAATTACAAAAAACTGATCTCTGAATCTGAATTTTCATTGTCAAAAATATTATATGAACGATAATTGCATGAATGAGTACGATTTTTCAAAGATAATTTTAATACCACAGACGGAGTAAAATTTATTTTTAAAATAAACAAAAAAAATCTAAGTCGTATTCATTCTTTAAAGATGAAGTGTTTCGTTCTAGTTTATTTTCTTTATTTAAAGTCCCCTAAAAACGACACAAAAACGTACTTAAATACTGACATATTTATTATTCTAGAAATCTCCAGGTATAATTTCATCATTATAGATCGAAATTCTAACAGACATTCAGAAGATCTAACGAAGCAACTGCTGTGTATAAATCTGTCCTGTGACTAAGAAATCGTGCTCCAATTCTGGCGGATATAAATCCGGCCAGAGTTTAGTTTAAATCAGGTTTGCCATCCATCGAAATAAATTTTATCTTCTTTGAAGGCTATTCCCGAGATAATTTTAACAAAGATACTAAAGCAAAACAGACACTCAAAATTTCTAAATTCTATTTTCTCTATATTAAAATAATTGTTATAGTCCAAACGAGAATTAAAAATTAAATTAAAAAAAAATATCCTTCGAGCCGGATTTGAACCAGCGACCTATGGATGTCTACTTCGTATTGAACCAACTACAGTCCACCGCTCTACCAACTGAGCTATCGAAGGCTATGAAAGTTTGTGTCACTTTAACATTAACATGATAATGCTTAAATCGCGGTTTATACCTTCACCAGCAGAAGTTGCGTATTATAAATCAGGTTTTATTAAAATCCGGAGAAACATTACAACGTTAGTGTAGGCGCATAGGATATTTGAGAGCACCTGTTCGTTTCGACCGACCGCAGCGCCACCGGCCAACGAATGTGCCGCGCCTAAAATTTCCGCGCGATATGATTTGTACTGTTTAATATTCCGTTAATGAAATCGTCCGTGGACCGGTAATTGCGCGTTATTTCCGGTAGAATGAAAATGTTGCGATGCCCGCGTAATCCCCACTTTTACGTAGCGCATTAGGATATGGGAATTCGTTATGAATGCGTATTGATTGTTTAATTGTGTATTTTATGGAAATTTGAGGTTAAATGTCATGAAAATATAAACTTGCCGTATTATGAATATTATCTATCATAAAACACGATAACAATTCACATTAACACATTTTATTCCAAGTATGTTTAATAAATAATAGCGGTAATAATAAATTTTATTCCGTAAACAATAAACAATTAACGGAAATCAAAATAATAATAGAAAACAACTTTATGGATATACAGGGTGCCCCGATTTCGTAGGGACAACATAGGCAACTTTTTTATTTGAAGACATAGAGAGACGGTTAAATTAGCAAAAAGGTGTAGATTCAAAATCTCACCAAGAATCCATTTTCAAATTTTACTTGTCATGCTTCATTTGTTTAATATTGAAGAAAAACTGAAATCTTCTAATTTCTTTTATTTGCCATAACTTTTTTGTTACTTGAGATATTAAGATGCGGTTTGAAGCAATTCAAATTGTAACCTAAATACTTTTATAGACGCTTAATCAAACGAATTTCTTTCGCGCAAATTTTTAGCAATCTTACCTAACCTCAAAATTTTAAATTAAAACCGTGCAATTTTTGTGTCTCTTTTAAAAGGAGATTTTTTTCTGAATACAATCATGTATCACATGATATGGAAATTTTGTCAAAATTTGGAAAATTAAGCTAATTATAATTACGGGTAGACATGACAACTTTTTGTTTATCGCGTTATCTGTGAAAACAACACGGTTATCATCTTACGAACCTGTCAGAAGTGTCAACGTTATTACTTCACTTTATAACGGATAATTTTGAAAAATACAGTGTAATTTAACCGTCTCTCTATATTTTCAAATAAAAAGCTTACCCATGTTGTCTCTACGAAATCCGGGCACCCTGTATAGTGTCTGTATACCAGAAGAAATATCTGTAAATTGATCCAGTACAAATAAGTCCAAATTAAATGTTAACTACCAGCAAAGGATTCAGTGTGTCACTCGCACAAACTTGTTCTAAAGGAAAACTGCAAACTCAAGACATTCATTTAAAAATTAAAACAATTACGTTGCCGTTAAAGAGTGAAAAAGACAGCTTCAACTTTTAGACCAATGTATGGTCATGTTTATTTTAAATTGATGATTATTGGCCAGTGGGGGTCAATATGAATTTTGCATAAATACAATTAACCAGAAACTTATTCTGTAAAAGTTGTTTGGTGTCGTGTTCGGTTGTTCCCCTCTTTACTTAACAGTCTTCCAAAATTCAGATATTAAAATGACATACTGGTATTGGAAGAGTTGACTCAAAGCTTAGATATTAACCCAATAAACCTTTTCATGCTTAACACTGACTTCATTTTTCAAATTTGTGTGGCCAGTTTTGAAGCATGTCTGCACTTCCATTCCATACCTTTCCCGCCAGAAAAGTTTGTCAACATCCTACAATAGCATGGTGTATGGTGTACCATTGACAGTTATGAACGCACATTCATCATTTTGACAAAAATACTGTCTAATATTCTCTCTTGTCGACGTATCAGCTAAACTGACATCTTTTGAGAGGATATCGGAAGTTTTTACGTGATGTGTGAAGTTTATGCTCCACAGATCCGAGAATTCTGTTTGTTGGCATAACCATTGCGATAGAAGGATAACCACATCATAGAAGATGAATTGAAATTAAGGAAATCTTTATATACGATGGTGGTGTTCTGACTTCTTTAATGTCATGTCTTGGTTCATAGTTCATTTGGACTATTCTTATGGTCTACTGATTTGATTGGTTTCAATAAAATGCTCGTTTGAAATCACTCTCACCCCCTTCTGTTTTTATTTAAATTCGAATTTTTGTTTTCAAAATACTTTCAAAAACTAGCGGAAGAAAGTGGGGAAAGTTTTGTTTTTGTTTAGACTCTTCTTTCTGGAAGTTTTGAAAGGTGTTCCAAACAATTTTAGAGGTTTCAAAAACAATAATATTAATAATAATATGCGTTTATTGCCCAACAGGTGACCCCAATTACATGGCACATAATATACAAAGTGAATACATATTTCAAAAAAAGAAAATACAATACAAAATAAGAATATCAAATATTTAATTCTCCGATAAAGATATCACTGTAGATCTTCTCAGCCTTCCTGGTTATGTAATACACTGGTAATCTCAATAAAAGATTTGTCTTCGGTGTTGGTAAATTAAACGTAGATGCAGTCAATTTTGTTGTTTAACAGCTTGTCCAGAAATTTTGCACGTAAATCATGTTTTGCATGTAAATCACGGCAGCAAGCCAACGATCGCATTTGATGTACCTGAAGAAGGTCGCTGTAAATGTGCTCCAGGGTGGATACACTCCATCCATTTTAAAGAAACAAACTTGAGCAAACAGCGTTGAACACGTTCTAGTGGTTGTTGTTGTGAAGCATAAAATGGAAACCAAATAATGGATGCGTATTCCAACTTGGATAAGACGAATGCAAAGTATAGAGATTTGAGAAGTGAGGTATCATTAAAATATTTTGAGGATCTCATGAGAAAGCCTAGCATTTGTGAGGCAGACGCGAAAATTTTTTCAATGTGTAGATTGAATGACAGTGTTGGGTCAAAAAAGACACCCAGATCTTTAATATTAATAACTTTAGACCATAAAGTTGATAAGTAGAATAATGAGAATTTATTACTAAATTATTAGTTTTTGACCAGGCTGATAACATCATCCTGGCTAGGAAAATACTTTAACGTCATCGGCATATGCAAGAACAGAGCAAGATACTGAAGTTAATAGATCATTTATAAATAGAATAAACAACAAAGGACCCAGATTAGATTCTTGAGGAACACCATTAGAAGATGTAAATTGAAATGAGGTAAAACCGTTATAAAAGACGTAATTCAACCTATTTGTTAAATAACATTTTATTATTTTACACAGATCAGGCAAAAAACCGAAAAGATCAAGTTTGTAGGGAAGTGGTCTATGGCTAACCGTATCAAACGCACGAGAAAAATCGGTGTAAAATACTAATGTAATACATGAGTAGTTCAAAAGGTATGGCAAAATATAATACCTTTTTAGTCTCGTTGTATTGACAATTTGAGGATTACTCCAATTTATTCTAGTTCTGAAGCTTTCGCCTTCTCCCATTCATAAAATATAATTAAGGAAACTTAGATTCTAGCCTGTTCTATACTTGCTGCTCGATATTGTTTCAAAAAGTATGAGCTTCCTACTTCACATGTCTCTTAAGGCTTGGCCCGTTTTGCTAAGGCTGGATACGAGCTCATTTAGCCTTTTTGACATTTTATGAGACGACCCTTCTGGCCTGAGATTGTGGTGACTTCTATAGATGGCTTGTTCTGGACCTGATTCTAGATGTCAATTTCGAGGAGGCGCCTTGTACTAATACCAGTTTTGGAGGGTGTTGAATTACTTAATTTGTGATACTGAAAATCAGGTCAAGTGATTCTAAGTAAAAATCGGTCGGAGTTGCGAGGTATAAATCAAGATTTTAATTTTAAGACTTAGCGAACTTTGCCAGCATAATAGAGGAGCAAGGGCAACTCGTTCATATGTCTCGAGAAATGGCGAAAAGAAAATTTACTTCAATATTGTTAGTTTCCGCTGGTGTACTTGTTAAATTAACTAATTGTTCATTTGAAACTTGTTAACTGGATTATTCCAATTGGATTATTTAAAGTTCTTACACGAGAATTATAGAAGTCTAAAATTTTGAACTAATATAGAACGAACCCGAAAAACAGGTCACAAAATATCATTGTTTCTTTCATCTTTTGAATTGCTGGAACAACTTGGAACGACTCACAATTTCGATCATCGAAAAGGAAGGGGTGGGAAAGAGTTAAGAGATGCTTTTTTTCTGTTTTCATCCACTATATAGTTTAATGTTATTTTATAAGTCTTTAATGTACAACAGATTAAAACAAAACGGGAACAACTATTAACTTGCACAGTCCAATATAGTTCTCAACTTTTTTGTTGCTAATATCTGAAAATCTTTTCTTTGTTTCGAGTTCAGATGCTACTAAACAAAAGCTTCTTTAGCAGTATATAACGACTTTTTATATCAACTTGTTTACAAAATACTTCCTTTTTACAAGACCATATCGTTACTCATTCTGTAATGATTATTCAAAACAATGAAAATTACAACAAGCCGTTGTGTATTACGGGTGTCTAAAGATCAAAGGGCTCGAAAGAAACATCTTAAACCAACATTAATATTTGGTCTTAATAGGTACTAAGTATGTCATTGTAATGTATATAATTCTGTAGTTCTGAGGGGTCGCAGACGTCAATTAGTCTAATCAAGTTGGCCCGTGGGGTCGGAAACGATACCGCCAACAGCAGTCGATATAGACTGAGGCATTAAAATGGAGCATTAGCGAGTTGGGGTCGCAGGAAAAAAGATCTCACAAATTAATTAGTTTTAATAAACGTTCATCTAGTCTACGAAAATATCACGGAAGGACGTAGACGGTGTGTAAATATCATTGCGAAAACATTATTTTTCCGCGTTCGTTTTCGTTCAGTCAGAAGGGGCAGAGATTAAATTCCACCTGATGATTTTGAGAGGGAGACGAATACGAAGCGTATTACGGTTGTTTTTAATTTATTATGCAGATGTAATTGATTATCTCGTCGAAATGTTTTCATCATTATCCTCGATTTCGGGATAGCTTTTACTTGTTGAGAATCTAAACATTCTAAATTAGCGATATAGTAAAAGAAACATTTTAAGATGTAAGTTAATCACGGCTGTCAACAATTTTTTTATGGTAAATATCTTTCAGTTTATAACACTCGCAATTTTGAAGATCCTCCTTTCAAAAGAAAATTATTTACCAAAACTTAACCAACTGTTTACTAAACACAATTCAGCGATAGACTCATAACATACACCGTTTTAGAAACATAAATTTTACACAAACTGTGTTAGTAGTTGTAATATGTACTACACATTTTCCAGGAATGCTTTTATAACGTAACCACATATTACCAACGAGCATATTCAATAAAACAAAACTGGATCAAGGTTTCCACGGGGCTATTTATAAATTTTCGTAAACACACACGAGTAAAACACCTAACTGATTGAACGAAATCATTTAATGTACAAGTACGCTTGGAAACGGTTTTTTGCACTGTTTAATATAAATTTAACTTAAGGATTTTTAATAGAGACCGCTGCGTAAATGTTTAAGACTTAATTTCATTTTAACTGTCGTAAACGTTCTTTTTTTTCGGTAATTTTATACGATGCTAAAGCCATAATCCGCTTAGTTTTAATTGTGGTGTAACGTTTCAAGTTTTAAAGAAAATATTTACAGATTTACGTGATACGTTGTTGAAGAACCAGAAGCGATGTCTTGCGAAACCGAAGCCGTATATCTTAAGACGGGATATATTTATTCAACGTTCAGGATATAATAAACAACGTTTTAATAGCAATACTCATAAAATATTTATTCCATCCACAGGATTGCCTCCTAGGCCTGGTAGAACCTAATTAGCGCATATAGAACTTCAAATTGAAATGCACCTTTTATAATTAAATGTCAAACACACAGCAACAAAATTAATTGATAATCTAGCAGGCAATATTGTGTAGTCATTGGCTATATTTTATAATATAATGAACCCACATAATTGTGGTCTATTATAATCGGTGTAACATAAAAATTGCATTGGCCTACAAGCTGTTGCAAACGTGAATTGCATACGAAGGTAACTAGTGTAATATAATAAAAGGTCTGATCTAGGCCTTTCTCTGCAACGACAACATTGAAGTGAGTAAATTAATAATTCTAGATGGATTTTGAAATGCATTTAATAACTGTCATTCGCGTTATGTATATGGAATTTATAACCATAACTATTATAATTATAAAGTCAAGAACAAAAAATATCCGTAGCAAAAGGAAATTAAATATTTTATGCGCAAAGCTTTATTTATTACATGTCATATTTTTGCATTAATCTTAAACCTACTTATATAAATATTTAATCTTAATAATGCTATATATTATTATAAAACCTGGTCATCCATTTCCTGTTATTAAATCGTAAGCATCATGATAAGCATATGCGTGTGTATTACAGGTTGTGATAGACTTCAAAATATCAGTGATATAAATAAAGAAAAGTAAAGGTCCAAGAATTAACATTTTCACCAAACTGGACAATACTACCACCTATCACAGCATAAAATATATAAAGATTCCGATGATAACAAAATAATTATTCTGATAATTCTTATTCCTGTCTAACGGAAACATTTACTATCTCGAGAACCATGTTCCTCAGACTACTATGTAGTAACGGTAAAAATACATCGGCATCGGAAATTTTATTTCTTTTTTTCTTTTGTCCGCATGATCGTTGTAGTACGAAGTTAGGAGCGACACGCAACTCATGCGCTAAAGAGAGACGGAGTTCGCAAGGAAGGAGAAACTATTTCGGAAATGAGCTCCCCGCCGGAAATGCCTAGATGATTCCGCGGTCGTGCGATAGCGGTCGATCAGTTATGTGGCAGTGAAACGACATAGATTGAATGCTGGTAATGCTTAAGCCGCGAATGGATTTTAGTTATCTTACCTCGTAGTATTCGAGGTATTATTCGAGTTAGATGTAATGTAGTTGTTACGTGTTGATACGAATACGTTGTACCACTGTTTAGTTTATTGATGTTTTTGTCGGTTTTGTTTGTGTTTCCCTACATTTCAATTGTTTTATATACCATATATTTTACGATACCATTTTTACAAGATAATACATATGATGTCTTGTGTACCAAAAATAAACTTACTTCACAATTTAACTGCAACTGCTTTAATAGCTTGACAATTTAAAAAGAACTATGACATCGTGAGTATTAAAAAAAACTATTTCTATACCTATTCTATATTTATATCCGACATTAATTAAAAACTGTCAGAAATTGGTTGATAGTTATGACATTCATAATCATAAATAATAATCTTTTAATAATAATAGATCAACTGTCAAAGAATGTAAATAGTATAGTATGCAATGAGCATTTCATGATAGCTATTAAGACACGAGTATGAAAATGAATACGAGTGTCTTAATAGCCATTAAGTGCGAGATGCATACGCTATTTTTTCTACGACCCCATAATATCATACGTATTTCTTTAATTTGTACCATATTTAAATAGATACAGAGAACTGTCAAGTTTAATTAATTTTTATATCTGTCAGATATCTAGTCACGGCCATATTGAATATTGCAATGTCGCATTCCTATTGGATATAAACTTGTATCGTAATGAAAAATCTGTATTCTTAGTGGATATAAGTAAACTTGTATCATAATGAAAATATGTATCGTAATGGACATCATTAAAGTAGAGGTTCAGCATATCTAATAGTACAATTAAAGTATGGGAGTAGAAAAAAATAATTATAACGCGTGCAAATGTTGGAAATATAGAAATATAATTTGACAGCTGTCAAATTGTTAGTTTCAATTGTCAAATCTGTACCGTTTCTGTGAACTCCTAACAAATATCTCTTTCTCAGCTTAACTCCACCTGTCAAAATACATACTATTAAATTAAATTAAATTTTATAGTTTGACAGTTTTCAATAAAAAATATGGTATTGTAATTATTAAAACAGTAGAAATTCAAACAGTGTTTTTACAATTCTTCAACTGTCAGAAATATTTTGACAGTTCCAGTGTCAAAATGGAAAAAACATAAGTTGTTTACAGTTTGGCAGCTGTATTGCGATATTTAACATTGTAAAAAGAATTCTACGATGTCCACAACTCTTAGAAAACTAGGTTGCTAGGCGAAGTGTCAAAATTATAAATGAAAATGATTGCTGTTAGAATTCCACAACAAACTATAGTCGAGACAAGATAAATATCGATGCATGTTATTTATGACGTCATACTACCAACTGTCAAATCCGTATTTGCAATTATCTAAAAGATATGTAAATTGCGTTTTATAATTAATAATTTAAGACGTAAATAATTGAAATTGCTTCACTTCGACGCACATGATCACTGACAATAATTCATTCATTATTTTAAAACGATATTATCAATTAACAAAAAGCAAATTCCTTCTCAACTATTGGTATTAAATTACATCATTGTCACTGTTTGTTATTTGACAGTCTGACATCTGCCTTGTGTTTGTGCCGTTCGTTTAGATTATCATAGAACGTCTATAAACATAACCTATTCAGTGACAAGAATTAATCATATAAGATATGCAATTTAACAACCGACTTTCGTCATTACAATTGATCATAACATGTAACACATATTATATTGACTTGACAGTTATGTTTAGGTATATGTATTAAATTGTCAAATGACAAATTATAAAATTGACAACCGGCAACGTTCTAATTATAGTCTACACGGACGAAATTAACAAGTAATATACAAGTGACGTGCATCGATATTTATCTTGCCTCGATATTTATACCAGAAGATTTTGGATCGTTACGACACTCAATAATGTAAAAATTACTTTTTTAAATTGACAAAATAATTTAACAATTGTTAAAACAGTAAAATAAATTATTTAAAAATGGACAAGTTTCGGAAATGCTACAATAATACCTCTTGCAATTTGACAACGAACTGTCAGAATAGATAAAAACACTGTTTCTACAATTTTACAGCCGTCACAATTTTTTGGATAATATAAAAATATAACGCACACAAATGCTGAATTTGACAGCTGTCAAATGGATTTTGTCAGTTAGGATGGTCACCTATCAGGATAATAAGAAAATAAAGACTTTTCGAGTTTAACAATTTTCGGGAACAATATAAGATCGTAAGTGTTGAAATAGTGACTGTTTTTATATTTCGATAGCAGTCAGAAATGGTTTGATTATTGTGACAAAAAGGAAGCTTTACAATTTTAACAGTTCTTGGTTATGCTTTCACAATTTCACAACTGCCAGAAGTTTTTAAATCGTTACGATTAGATTAGATTAGATTGTTGGTGGGTCGTTAAGGCATTTTTGCCTCTCTTCACTGCGACCAATGAGATCTATTGTTAATACCTTTAATGTTTTAGTCCCAATTCAGCTACAAACTTCTAAAGAAATTCAGGATCTTCTTGGGGGCTATGACTTTGATTTCAGCCGGTTCTAAGTGCACCTGTTCAAGGTGAGGGTGCCTATGTCGGGCTATTGCCACGCAGTCACACATAATGTGATCCGCAGTTTCACTATATTCAGAGCAGAATCGGCATTTATTGCTATCCACCTTGCCCATCTTCTTAAGGTGATACCTGAGAGGGCCGTGGCCGGTGAATAAAGCCGTGATGGTGCTAAGGTCTCTTTTATTAAGGTCCGGCAGCGATTTAGCGTTAGTGGCTGAAAAAGTAATCAACTTTTTTTATTGTCTTAGTTTTGGAATGTTAGTCCAATGCTAGATTTTTTGATTAGTCTCCTTCTGTTGAAGATGAACTGTTATGTGGTCCAATAAATCGAGATTCCGCGCATTTCTTTGTAAGACTGTCGGCAGTCTCGTTCCCTTCGCACCCCCCAGTGTCCTGGTAGCCACATCAGTGTAACTGTGTTTCTTTGGGCCAGAAGTTTGAGAGTCAGCAGCCAGTCCCAGGTTAACCTCGACTCTAGAGCCTTTAGCGCTGCTTGACTGTCTGAGAAAATGTAAATACGTCCACCTTGGTAACGTCTTTTCAAACATTCCTGGGCACATTGTTCAATGGCATGTATTTCTGCATGAAAAATGGTTGGGTCTATACTCAAGGCCACGGAGACATTGGATCTCAGCCTATAGATACCTATTCCCATGATTGCTGTTAGAATTCTACAACGACCAGAAGGTTTTGGATCCTTACGACATTCAATATTGTAAAAATTACTTTTTTTAATTTGTCAAAATAATTCAACAATTTTTAAAACAGGAGAATAAATTATTTAAAATTGGATAAGTTTCGGAAATGCTATAATAATACCTTTTCCAATTTGACAGCGAAAAATAGATAAAAACACTCTTTCTACAACTTTGCAGCCGTCATAGTTTTTTGAATAATATAAAAATATAACGCACACAAATGCTGAGTTTGACAGTTGTGAAATGGATTTTTTCAGTTGCGATGGTTACCCGCCAGAGTAATAAGAAAACAAAGATTTTCCTAGTTTGACAACTTTCGGAAACAATATAAGATCGTAAGTGTTGACATAGTGACTGTTTTTATAATTCGATACCAGTCAGGTTTGATGGTTGTGACATTCAGAATTGACAAAAATGGAAACTTTATAAGTTTATCAGCTCTTAGATATGCTTTATAAATTCACAACTACCAGCAGTTTGTGAATCGTTACAATACTTAATGTCGTAAAAATAACTGCGATGTGACTCATATTTTGAAAGTTACATCAGTTTGACAATTTTTATAAAAAAACTGTAACATCGTAAGTGTTGATGCAAAGAAAACTAACCGTTTTTATGATTTGCTAGTTGTCAGAAATATTTTGACCGGTTACACCGGTTATCAATCTCCGCCGTTTCAATGCAACGCATTCAAAAACAATGTGGTAGACTGTCTCCTCTTTCTCCTTGCATAGTCTACAAATAGTTTAATCCTTATCATTGATTATCCTGTATGAAAACAAAAAACAACAATGCTTGTAATAGGTGCTCATAGTATATTGTTGAAATTTACCAGGTGGTTATGACCTTCCAGGTCTCATCAGCGCAAGTCCGATGAGTGCTGGAAGGTCAAAACCATGTGGTGACTTTTTTTGGTATTGATTATCCTGCTTGATATGTTGCTAATAAAAATAATTAACTCTATCGATTACCGTGTATAAAGTGCTGAAAGCAATCCAAAATCTGCCTGCCACATCTCTGTAGGAAGCCACCTTGTGACCAGCACATCAACAACAAAATCGGAATCCATTTATTTCATTTCCTAACATATTTACTATACCACGTGGTATTCTAAAATGTTGCAACTACACCTGTGTAAGATGATTTAAAGATCATTTAGAACAAAACCAGAACAAACCTAATGATTTTTCATAAATATATCATGGATTAGCTGGAAAATGTTAGTATATTTAGTCGCTATAAATTTTTTCCCCTAAAAATATCTCAAGCATGAGTTGCCATTTAACTTTCTTGAACTTATTCTAGATTGTATCTGCCGAGCATGTCGTGCCAATAAACCTAAATAAACGCATGTCAGTACACGTTATTTCGTTACACCGGACAATGTTATTGTTCGTAATGTTACTATGCTATAGCTCATTAAATACGTTTCACTTCTATACACTGTCCGTGCTCCACTATTGCGATATTGCCTGGTAACAGTTTTTCAAACGGCCACCATTATGCACACGTATGCATATAAATTGCAAATTGTATCATGATCGGAACAACCTTCGAATAATACCCATTCTATGCAACGCGAATATTTTACCATAACCTACAAACCTTGTACGGCACCTTGTACGATAGATAAATAACAACCGAGTATAGTTTCAATTGCGCTCGGGCTTTTATCTTACGGCGTTAGTTGCGACGCAATAGGTGAAAATTTTTTATTTTTTCGCGAATAACGATAGTTATCCGAAGAATTTGTATACGCAATAAATGCATGTGGTTGTGTAAGAGATATAATTTTTGTGCGTCATTATACATACTATGTATATTCGGTAGAAATTTTATTTCGAACAAACACAAATAAATGATCCTTTATACGGACAATATTTATGTACCTTTAGAAGTAAATTTTTCGTATAAATTACACCTTATCTACCGCAGGTGTAGTTAGCGCACTTTATACAATATGTTGTATCCGTATTTGAGTATATATACAGGTGTTCAGTATTTATTCAAAGGTACACTCGCGGTTAAGCGTTTTATCGTTACCACGATAACATTATTGCGAGTTTATCGTGTCAATTAAACGAATTAGGTGAGGAGCACATAGATGATAATGAGCAAATCAAATATTTTTGCGAAGACGATTTGTTTATTTTACTGGAGATTATATTACTGTATCTCTACTACATTTTTTTTTCGCTTTCATTCAATATTTGTACAGGGACAAGATCATATCTTATCGTTCGTAACTACATACAAACGAAAGAGAAATAAATATCTCTTAAAGGAGATTGTGTTAAAAACTAGAGAACAGTCGGAGTCATTTATTTTTAAATCGTACCTAACAGCTATAATAGCGGTAAGATGAGTTCCACTCTAGTTAATACCTACAAAACTCCAACGACCTTGATATTACGAGTAGCATTTGTCACGATGCAATTTCGGTGGTCTTATTCAAAAGATGCTGAGATTGGCATTAATGTGTTTACCTTGGGATATAAAAACTTGGACGCATGGTGTAGTACACAGTTTGTTTTGGAAGTAATGTCCCCTCTAGTGATTTTAAACTAAACATAATGGTTGAACATGCACCAGTAAGTGAACACTTTCTAGTACTGTTTGACATAATTATACTTCTCTATGAGATTGACAGAATACCTTGATATAAAAAGTATGTATTTTTTAACCGTGGAATCCAATTTTTCCAAAAACCGTTCTTTCCAAATTTTAGACCACAGTCCCCTCTATACTATATCAATAGTTTCCTCTTCCGGCGGTACCTGAGATGGCCGTGGGCAGTGGACCTCAGTAGCCTGACGGTACTGAGATCTCCTCTGATGGGCTGCAGCACATATTTAGCCTGGTTGGCTGAAAAAAAACTTCTTTGCTTGTCTTAGTTCTGGAGTGTTGGGCCAGTACGAGATTTTTGTTCACTCTCCCACTGATTCTTGGCAATACCATCGGCAGTTTTGTTGCCCTCACCCCCTCAGTGATCTGGCTCCCTAAAGCCTTTAGTGTAGACTTACTCTCTGAGAAAATATATATTCGTGCAACTTGGTAACGTCTTTTTAATCATTCCTGGGCACATTGTTCGATCACATATACTTCTGACTGAAAAATTCTTGGGCTCGTACCCAGCGCCATCGAAACCTTGCATTTCGGTCCGAAGATATCTATGCCAACCTCCAAATTGATTTTGGACATTTTAGACGGCTCCTGTAGTTTAGGTCGGCCGAACTCCCATGTTTGGCGGTCTTGAAACAGGTCTTGTGTCTTCAACCTGTTTGTCGTGTGTCTTTTAGGTTAGCTAATCCTTCTAATTCTTCTCCGTTTCGAAGTCGGCCCCACTAAGTCTCTTGACTTAAAAGTTCTGTTTGGTTCTAATCTGATGGCGCCCATTATTGCTTTCTTCTTCACCTGTAGGTGCAAGGAAATCAGGTTTAGTAGGGCCTTCATCGCTACAATCGGATAGGTGCGAATTGTGCCTGACCCACGTAAAGTCGTTCTATCCTTTGTAGTTTGACCATTTTGCGTTTCAGCTCCCAGGTTTTGGCAAAGATACGTTGACAGGTCCATAGTGGTCTCGTGCCCTTTTCTGACGTCTTTTGGTGATGATCATGATATTTCACTTTACTAGAGAAGTCAAGCTGCGTTTCTCTCAGTCTTGGAGCCAGTAGGGATAACTTTCTGCTTTTCATTAATGATACTATACTAGCTATTTTGGGTGGATTAATGTTCAGGTTTTCCTGTAAACACCACAGCTAAGTTTGATTGAGGGCATATCCAACATACATTTAAAATTAGTTATCATATCTATATTTTTTTGTATATCATTGCAGAGGTATTCAGTTGTTATACATAACATGCAACATCGTGTCACAATTGTTTTTTTTTGGGTAAAATAATCTGAGTTTAAAGAACGGTTTTCATTAAGCATTTAACTAAAGATATGTGGCATACCAAATTTCGCAATAATTCATTTTAATATCTTTCACTTCATCTTCCATAAATCAGAAACTTTCAACAAGTTAAATAAATTAGATAAATGTAAATTAATAATAAATATAATGTTGATATATTTAATTCCCAACATCATTTGATATTTATTTCAAAATGTTTGGTTGGTAAATTTACTTACTCTCCCTGGAGGATACTGCAGTTGAAATTTCCCCAGTGCTTTTGCGGTAGACGAATCCAGTCAGCGACTTGAATAAGTTATAATTTAGTAGAGGGGAAATACCTTGTGATTAGTCTGGTTCAATTTTTCTTGATGAAGGTCTCTTTAATTATGTGTGAGACTTAATTGGGACAAATTCAGTGTTCCTATATGTTTAGATATCAAATTATGTAATAACAGATTCTTTGAAAATAATATTCATAAACATTAAATGAAGCGCTTTGAGCTTGCTATTTAACTTAATTCTTTTTCAGTAGTAAATTACACTTTATTGAAATAGAACAGATATAAAATTTTATAAAAACGTTGCCCGACAAATCCCACAAGGGAATTTTCTTGGCTTGTATCCCAATGACTTCATTTAAATCGTTGTGCAATTTTTCGACTTACGATCAGCAGAATCTTTGTCTGATATAGAAATGGTTGTTCAATCATTTAACTTGAGCAAAATTACCATTAATGCTTTAACACGTCCTTCAGCTTGGTCAACCTTAATGGATAAATTGATTCACTGGGCATTTAATTCTTTTATCAACATACCTTGACATTTCAAGTCATTATATGTTTGTATGGGTTTTTCTGTTACCCAACCATCAAATAGCTATGACTTGGTACGGCTTCCATTATCAGATTTTACTAACTGGGTCTTTGTACTGCGCTGGCAGTCTTTGGACATATGTTCTAAACGCTTCAATTCGCAAAATTCCATACTTGGTTTTGGAATTTATCAATTTACAATTGTAGCAGCGTTGTTTGTTTCTGCCACTAAGTTTTGCTTTTTTCCTTGCGTTTGGTACTGTGGATCCCATCTGCGCAGCGTCGTTTGAGGTACAACGTTTCAGCGTTTGATAAATGATCGTTGTCGACAAATATTGTGTAATATGCAGGGTATTTGAAAAATGTGTCGGATACTCTACTCGTTTATAGTTTTCAAGACAAACAAAAAAGTCTTAATATACATAGGTCCGCAAATCAATTGTTTCACAGATAAAGGTGAATTTATATTCTCATCAAAAAATTACATTTTTATAAAGAAACAGTATATTACTACATTAAATATTTTCGCAAAAAAAAAACAGCCTAATGTTCTATATGTCCACCTGCCATTTGTATACATGCTTCACATCATCGCCGAAACGAGCCCGTATTCTTTCAAACAACCCTGGATTTTGTCTGATTGTGTGGCATTTGTTTTCTATTCGCTGCTGTAGTTCACCGACATTATTAACTGGCCTTGAATATACCAGCTGTTTTAAATATCCCCAAATGCAGAAATCAATTGAGTTAAGATCAGGGGATCTCTAGGTGGCCATGGCACAGAACCTCCCCGTCCTATCCATTTGTTGTTCTAAGTTTCATTTAAAAATTGCCTGCGACAGCAAAGTGTGGTGGTACACCATCAAAAACCATTGGTTAACTCTGTCAATTAGAGGAACATCTTCTAGTAATGGGGGTAAAATATTAATTAAAAAGTTCGGATAATTTTCGCCATTTAAACGATTTTAAAAACACCGCGCCTATCAAACGATTTCCAAAAATACCCAGCTAAACGTTCACAGAATATCAGTGTTGATGTCTTGTCTCCATAATCTCCTCAGTAAATAAAATATTAGCAAGTTTTGATTTTGTAAGCTTTTCTGATATGATTCTACAGAAAGCAAATCTGGAAACACAACCCGGAGGTAATAAAGCGCGTACCCGTTGTAAATGATAAGGATATAGCAGCTGTTCTCACAAAATCCTCCATAGTAAAGAAGCATTAATGTTTAGCTCCTTAGCTAGAACATTTTCCTCAGTTTATGGAGTTGCCATTGATCTTGGTCGTCCGGCATTATATTTTTTAACAATAAATGAACCATTTTCACTTAATCGTTGATGTAGGTAGTCGTGAAAACAATTTATCAGATGGAATTGCACGATTAGGAAATCCTTCGGCGTATAATCGCCGTGCTTTTAAGTATTACCATTAGCACGACCGTACATGAAATGCATTACGAGCATCTCTGAATTTGTATAGAAAGCCATTTCGTTTTAACAGAAAAGACAAACGTGACACTGACAGCGCTTAACCTAAAATTAATGACAGTTTCTACCAATAAACAATTATTTTACAGTCTAAACTAGAATCACCTCTATCTATGATAGAATAGATTTGCGGATTTAGATTTATTAAAACGTTTTAGTTTGCTTGGACGAGAACTATCGGGTAAAGTATACGACAATTTTTTTAAAACTTTTGTGTATGCTTTATCTGTGTTCAATCAATCAAGATATAACCTTTTTCCCGCAGATATCACAGGCGCTAAACAAATTTTGTCGAAATAATATTATCCCCAGGATTCATTTTGGAATCTTAACTCATTGTAGCAATTTTCCCAAAACAGTAGCAAAGTCCTTATTCAGGGAATATCTTCAGGAGTAACTTCTTCCATTCTTGCCATGTCGTTTAGTAAGATGGTAAATTATCATACCACTTGCGAGCCAAACCTTCTAGACGTCCTTGAATGTGAAAAATTATTGCTGATTTGTTCCAGTAGTTCATAAGGGCGAATTGCTTTCTTTTTCCGATTCCGGAATGTGTTCTGGCTTTGCGTAAACTTTTGGCTGTGTTGAATCAATTCTTGAATTAAATTTTAGCCTTTATTGACACTTTATTGATATAGCAAGAAATAAATTCGTGTTTATTAAAAGATATAAAATCTTATAAAAAGGTTTATCCGACACTGTACATGCGATTGTATTCTCGAAGACTATTTAACGACTTGTTTAGTCTTTGACTTAATTTTGCAATAGTGTTACGTCCTATTATATTGACTGTTACCTTCTCTAATAAGAAACCAGCAATAATCTCTCATCATGAACGGATGCCATCTATCCTGATATTGTGTTTCCGTTTTTTTAATATCGGTATGGAATGCTTTCCCCTGTTTATCTAAATCCAAATGTGACTACAAAAAATAAACTTTGAGCTAAATTCGGCACCCTAAATTTTTATAATTAATGTTTGCAAACATTTTTAAAAGAAGCCAGCTCTAAATCATTCATGGCACATTAAAAATTTTTACGTTTGAGAAGCTTCTTAATTTCTGCGCCAACAAATAATAATAATAATATATTAGTCCCTTAGATCACATGTATAGTAATATGGGATATGTATTACAATTTAAAACCTTATAACTAGCACTAGCATTTAATGCACATAATCCTATATGGGATTACTCTCGAAGGTTGTTGTTTTATGCCTAGGCATTAAAATATCACACCATACCTTGGATGATACCTAATTATGGTTGAAATTATTTTTTGTAAGGTTTTCGATATTACTTTTAACAAGGCACAAAACATGAAAAATATACATATAAACATGGCAAGGGTAGAATGTTCAATTCAAAAGTAGAGGTCCTAAGACAGAACCCTGTGGAACTCCACGTTCGTTGTAAAGATAGCTTGACTTTTTGCCTTCAAACTCAACTACTTGACCGCGATCACAAAGATAA
Source organism: Holotrichia oblita (assembly GCA_023690525.1). Classification (NCBI taxonomy): domain Eukaryota; kingdom Metazoa; phylum Arthropoda; class Insecta; order Coleoptera; family Scarabaeidae; genus Holotrichia; species Holotrichia oblita. The sequence goes on along the minus strand of CM043018.1, from coordinate 19,439,739 downwards.
GAAGAGAACCAATTATAAGTTACTCCTCCAAGGCCATAATAATGCATTTTATTTAATAATAGTTCGTGATTAACTAAATCGAAGGCCTTGCTTAAATCCATAAATATTTCAATTGCTTTCCTGGACAAATCCATTCCAATATGCAATCGGTTTAGAAAGTCCAACATTGCTGTGTTAGTCGACCGTGTTTTCTGAAAGCCATGTTGCTTCGGAGAGAGAATGTTATATTTAAGAAAAAAGTTGTAAATCCTGTTAAAAACTACACGTTCGAGTATTTTGGAAATGGAAGACAAGAATCTAATTGGCCGATAGTTATGTACATACTCCTTATCTCCATTCTTATATAAAGGCAGTACCTTACCATTGATTAAATATGTTAGCAATATCGCAAGGTTCATAAAATGTGCCCTCCTCAAATTGTATATGATCAAGAGACATTCCTTCGCAAACTTTTACATCAGACAGCTTTGGAAACGTAAGAGGTAATTAACATTTAGGAATAGATTCTAACATATTAAGAAACAACATATGTAGGCTCTCTAATTAACGTTGAAATGTATTTAAAAATAATCAAGCACAACTTACTTTAAGTTGGCAAATTGGTGCTCTAATTGAAGATTAATGTAAATCGTAGTTAATCAAGAGTAATTTTATGCAAAAACATGAAGGTACATACATATATGTATGCATAATTATATCTTGAATGAAATTAAGCTGATTCCATGACATTAATTAACGTTTATTGATAATTGACAGGTTTACAAAACAAATATGATTGAGCTAAAAAAACTCTCCAGAATTTATTACGGAGACCGATCTCGGGACATCGCGACATGCGTGAGAGAAGAACTTCTGCTATATTTACATGATTGCGTATTAAGAATAAATTAATTGTACTATAGTCGTCTACAATTGCAATAACAATCATGTTTATTTTAATTCGAACTGAATATAAACATATATTATGATTTTCAATGTGATAACTACACACGACACTAATTTCCTGGCGTTTCTAAACCTATTTTTCTCCGTATTAAATTGCATAATAGCTTAGCAAGTGCTTGCCTATACACAATACAACTGCGTTCATCGCACTCTAGCCGCGCGCGAAAACAAGAGAGAAAGGGAAGAAGATGAGAGGAGAAGCTTTAAAAGTGCATAGAAAATCGCTATCTCGGCAAACGTGACCGAGGCTTATTCGCCTGCATTACATACTGACATGGAGTGTACAACGTCACGTAGAATAGTCGAGTGTACGGCCTACGGATCAATACCCCCCAACAGTGTGGTTGTTTGGCGTATGCCTACTTCTCGAGCGCGAGCTATCTATATATCTCTTCACTCCTGGTATGTTGGTATCGGAAAGCAACAAAATGCACTCAGCTGATTATTTATTTCTATTTTCTCGCTTTTCCAGCGACGATTTTTCAATCGATACTACTAGCATAGAAGATTTTATTCAAGCCACCTGCATATTATGCAGGAGATATCTTGCTTGCAATTTGTGATATTGATTCCATTAAAAGAAGATTACAACTCATACCTATAGCAGTTAAATACCTGTTGTACATACCAGTTATATTAGTACTATACACTTTTGAACTAGTACATGTATATATAATTTCGATTTAAATGACACTTCAATGTTTGCATTGATAGTATCTTTCGAAAATATAAATTGTTGCATTAAAAGGAACAACATTATGGAGTAAGGATTTAGAAAACTTTAAAGTGATGTTAACACACAAAGTAAAGTATTTCATAAAGTTGATAATTTGTGACTTACTAAAAGCCAAAACAAACAATGTGTTTAACATAATTGCAGTTCTATAACAGCTGTACTTCTATCTTTATAGTTAATTACTATTTATTGATGAGATTGGTTCTTTACTTAACTCTATTAAGTAGCAGTCGGTGCATATTTAGTATGAAGTAAAGCTCACGCTATTAGGTGGGCTCCGACGCCTTCAGAGAGAACCCAGTGCCCTTCAGGAGAGCCCCTGCATTATTAGGTGAACCCCCACGCTATTAGGTGAAAGACTCACTTTTTACAGTAGACCTACGTTTATCTCTAGATTTCAAGGTTAATAGTGTCGGATGATTGTGGTCATCTTGAGCTGATGCAATAAAGTCAATATCCGTAAAAACTTTACCACCACCACTGAACGACCACAACAGTATAGCAAAGCTTTAATAAAGGTCTTTTATTATAACATATGCCAACAAAGTAGATGCACAAATTTGAGAATACGAAAACACTTTTTAAACATTTTTTATTTCTAAAATAAATACCTTGGATGGTTCAAACATTTTATTTTTACGAATTATTTGCTTTTATAAGGAAAGTAGATCTTCGATTTTACGAAGTTTACTGGGAACATTTTTAAGCATCTGTTGGACAACGCTATGGTCAAGTTTTTCAGAGATTCTTGATTTTCAGAGTAAGTTCGTCGGTCATTTTTGGTTCTCATCCTTTCTTGTATACGTCTTGGCACAATAAATTCCAAAAATCATCAATTGGCCTAGTTTTTGGAATATTTGCTTCCTTCGGGACAAATGAGATAAATCAGCCAATTGATAGTCTTTTTGACGTAATGGCTAGTTGCGTTGTCAGGCCAGAAACTAATATCTTCGTTCTCGTGTTTATCTCTTATAAAACGTCTTAATTTAGTTAAACATTTGCTGATATACGTCTCACTTTTAATGAAATTCCTTTCAGAGAAATCGCACACCAGACAAGATCTGTTGACTCAAATTTACCTTTTGGGGTCATCGCAATATTGTCCGTATAAAAAAACCTTATTTTGTTCACCTTTACTGCATCCAAGCGTAAAATATTTTTCATCGTCAATAATTAACGAAACACCGTTCTTCAAAAAACTTTCGTCGCAACAATCGACACTTGGTAGGTAATTCACGTAACTGTTTCTCACTGTATTTGGTAACTATCGCACGTTTGTGATATGTCACAGCCTCTTCTTCAAATTTTGACGAATTATTTGTTTGGAAACATTTGAAATTTTCGTGGTGTTTTCGTTCGTTCTGTTCGATGCCCCAAGATGATTTTTTGCAGCGTCTTTCCGTTTTCCCTGTTGATTTCTATTTAATATCATTTTTTTTACCAGGTTTAGTAAATCCAGTAGCCGGCAATCCTTTGCTGTACCTTGAGAAAATTGAATAATGCAAAACTAATTTTTTGTGTGCTGTCCAAGCTACTTATACACATGTTTCCTTGAATTGTTTTGATCTACGACTTTCATCTTCAAAAATACACTAATATTTACAGTGAGCGATTATGCACCGAATTCAAGCGTGCATCAACATAAAAGTGAACAAACAACTCAAAATCTACATTCTCACTTTTGAAATTTTATGCATCTACTTTGTTGGCATATGTTAGCTGAAGTTTGTGCGGAGTGTGTGGAAAGTGCTCACAATAGTCGCTTGAGCGTGAATCCAACCTAAAGAGTGGTACCTTGTTAAATTGTACTGAAGAAGAGGCAATCCGCTCTAACTATTGCTTTGCATTACATAATTTATTCATTATAAATTAATTGACAGGTTGGGAATTTAAAAAAGAGAGTCCTGTGTAAACTTTACTTTTCATTTTTGGTCCATTCTACTTTTTTCCGTTATTACCGATCAGGTTACAACCATCAAACAGCGAATGAACCATGAACATATAAACATGAAACAAAGTTAAAACGTGCTTTCCTCATATTATCCTTAGAAACACAAGAAGTATAAGAGTTAATTACATCTCTTGACAACAATATACAACGCCGGAAGAGTACTCACAGTTAATTCAAGAGCATCAGTAAGAGTCCTCGAGAAGCAATTAAGGCGAAGTAAACGTGAACGATTATTTGTAGATTTTTTCTAAAACTCGAACTGAGTAGTAATACTATACACACGATTTCCGTAACTTTAACCACTTAACTTTTTCTATGTCCCGATCGTTTATAACGTTATATGCTAGTCGTCTTGAATGACTTACGCCAGTTTCTGTTATATGGACGAATTAAAATAGACTTTATGCGGTTAAAATTTTACATTCATGCACTATACTGCAAAATATATTATTATTAACTGTTATATTCGATGTGAGGTAACGGCATTTGTTCTATCTCGTAATAAGTAATAAGAACTGCGGAGTATCATTTGTCTAGTTATACTGGTGCATTCAATAATCTAATTAATTGGATATAATTGAAGCGTTGCCAGATATACGTTACCAATTCAATTAATCTAACAACTTCCTTTCAATATTCGCCTATAAAAGATCGGAACATATTGATTGCTCGACAAACAAGTAGGTAGTATATATTTATTGTAGATAGATGCAAAGTTGCGAATTGGATTAAATTGGAACGTGCTACAGCGATAATATAGAATACAGTTGTAACGTTTGTGGTCGGTAAAAGAATTAACTAATTAAAAATTAAACTTTAAACGTAATTAGATGTATACATTTCGTCTTTGAAAGTACTTGCTGGTGTGCATAGTAAAGAGAACTGACGTATACTTAGACAATAGGCAAGCGATGCGTTGTATGTATACATACACGTGTATATATAGGTTGAAGCTGGATCTTCATACGTAAGATATACTGTAAGGAAAAATATGGAAAAGGTATTAATACTGTGGGTAGAAGGGTAAACGCAAAAGAATTGCAATTGACATTAATGCCATTACAAATAAGACTAGAGAGACTAAGAAAATTTATGAAAAAAATAGGAATCAATTATCATCTACCTCTTCACTCTTGTTTGAAATCTACAAATGAAAGTGAATTAGAAAAAATTGCTATTCAGGTCTACGCAGAGGGCATTTTAAACTACCCGCAACCAGGCTGCCCTTAGAGCACTGCAGGCTGTCAGATTTGATTCTGAGGTGGTACTTGACTACCATAGGAAGCTCGAAAAACTGGCGGAACAGCACAGCATTACTCTGAGATGGGTACCAAGCCACACTGGAATCGAAGACAATGATATAGCTGAGGAGTTAGCAAGAGGTGTCCTGAACGACCATTCATAGGTCCAAAACTGATGTGTGGGAGTTCTTATGGCCTTTGAGTGTGGAGGAAACTGTAGCCCTCTTCTTGCTGCTGCTCTTCTGACTGCCCAAGAGCGGACAGGTAGACGTGGATATAATTTGCGGTCAATCGATTAGATGATGCCGGAGTAAGTCAATTAACTCTTAACCAGGTTGTGGACTTCTTTGTCCGGGTGCAACCTGACTGAGAGGACTAAAACTGCATGGGGGCACAATAGGTCTCCCTTCTAGCCGAGTTTCCCTTTCGTGGCCATTCCGCCTGTGCAGTCGGAAAAAATTAAAAATGCCACGCTCGTTGAAAGGAAACCTTCCATAGATTGGATCTGCTTAATGCTTAAGAAATAAAAGCAAAAGAAGCTTCGGTACCATCAAAAACGACTACAAAACACTCCTAATTTTTCTATTGCAGTAGTCTTTTCAATTCTCCTCTGATTTTTTTTTGCAAAAGAACATATTAACAACCTAAAAAATTACTCATACTATTGATGTTAACACTACCAGTATGCTCACCAGGATCCATAAATACTGCTTTACATCGTTTGAACACAATAGATTTTGAGTTTTAAATTTAGGTGTAGTCATTATACAGATCAAGGCAAGACTTCAATTTGTGTGTGTAGGAAGAATATCTAAATCCTTCTATTTAGTCTGAGTATTCTTAAATTCCAAGTGGTCACTATTATGACGACGTAAAATGAGGCAGGCTTCTTCCCGAGCAAAAAGTGGGCAAAAGATATCAGCCAAGGTCACGGTAACCACACTAGAAGCGAAAACTTTGTGACAATTCCTCACATTCATTCTTTGTACTACTGTTGGATAATAAAATGTTTTTTTAAGGATCAAATCTAATAATTGTGTGTAAAGCAGCATTGGCATTGAGTAGACTTAATATCATTGCAAGAAGGCTAGCCACAATGATACGACAGCACCCCTTGCAGACTTGTGAAGCTAGGCACCATTTTTTCAAAACTGTAGCTGCGTCTGATTGCTTCAGAATTGTTTCACTTATTTCTAGGTTTTTGTAAATAATATTAACAACAGCCTCTCTCCGCCCCCACCTACGAATTTATAAACTTTACTAGTGTGTTCTTCTATTTGTTTCAAACAATGTTCCTAGATTTTCAAATCAAAATTTAAGTTTTGCAAAATTTTTCAAAAATTTTTCATATCAAACCTTTGAATTGTTCTCGGATTCTCTAAGTTTTGCTCCGTATTTTTCCAAAGTATTCCTAAAGTTTTGTACCATGGATAGGATACAGATCATAGATTTTACAGGAAAATTCTCTAGTCTTTAGAAACCTTTCTTGGACAAGCACATTTAAACAAAAATTCCAGAGATTGTACAGAAGAAACTACAAGTAATGTCTTGTCTTTATAGACTCCAAAAAGACAGAACTCCTCGTCTCTCTGTTTGACTGGCAAGGATTCTTTTGAAATTTTTGCTCCATTGTGCTCAAAACTGTACATATCCTGCATTTGATTGATTTTCTGCGAATGTATTGAATGAAACTGCAACGACCTTAAATATAGCATTTCTTCAGTTCTAATCAATCTAGTCAATTGAACGCTGGCCTGCAATTATTGGCGAAAATTTGGAAGAAGTGTCAAATTTTAATACCATGAGCTATTTGAGTAATGAAGAGTTTTCAAGAAGCAATGTTTTTGTTCTTATTCTGTCACCTTTCTGTTTTATTTTCCGTTTTCTCAGATTTCTTTGAAGACATCTCTTTTTCGGCAGCATTGTCGTAAGCTTACTGATGTATATCTTCTTTCGACGAAACTCGTTGTAACTGGAGGGAAAGGAAGTCTCCTATCTTTTTTCTGTCAAAAATTTTAGGTCTGAAACAATGTCCAGAACAACTTTTTTACCACATTTTTTGAACTATTGAAACTATTCAAGTATTCAATTCGCAATTTTAAAACAATCCTTGAATGTTCAATCTATGCTGCTATGTGTAGCAATAAACGTTACAAAGGAAACCTTAAGAATACGTACGAAGTTCTCTATTTGCCAGAACGCATATTTATGTATCCTTTCCGTATATTGGCACGCTAGCAACAATATAATTTACAATTGATATCGCGGAAGTTGTATTTCCACAGTTATTACCGAGAGTAATTATGAAAAAATTGAACGCGAATGCATTCATACATACGGAAGAAAGAAAAAAAAACATTTCTATTAGAAGCATAACGTAAATATACGTCCATACATACGTGCATGTAAGAACCACTGTTGTCGTTAATTTACTGTAATTTAGATAACCACAATTTGCTGTTCGGCATCTTCCTCTCTATTTATCTGGTATTGTTGGGAGGCGAGTGCGATACATACCGAAAATAATTAGCATTCTTCTTCGAGGTTCGACCAGTAATTACATGTTTTACGTGCGTCCTCTTCCTTCCCTCGAAGAAACGCTGTTAGAACAGTTATCTTCTGTAATAGCGCAAGCGAATAAAACTACAAACATATACACCAGCATTCGTTGAAATTGCATCATTTATGGACGAGTGATTACGTGTTTTAAAACGAAAATACAACTTTCGGATTTGAATGTATGGAACTAACCTCTAATTCCATTATTCTCGACGTTGTTGCATAAAGGACATCGTGAAATATTACAATATTCCTCGGACTGTAACAAAAACACAAACATATACATGCACGGGGTCCGTGATGCATTGTGAAGAAACTACGGAGCAACGCAAACTAACAAGTTTTATGTTTAACTTCCTATTGAGTTTATGTACACTACAGACTGCAGGTAAACGTGAATAAACAACACAAAGTGAACTTCGATGTAGACGAACCCGAAAAAGAAAGAACTGTCTGTCGGAAAGGTTATGTGTAAAGCTCTGATGTGAACTCTGTGGATAATATACTAAATAGATTGTTTCCTGAGATAATATGCATATGTGTAGCTTCATTAAAATTTACTAAAGACCAAATACACCATGAAAAGTAAATGATGTTCGTTATGGAAGAATAATAATGGTTTTGATGTACTTAAAATAATAACAACTTTTTTTAATGGTGGATTAAATGAAAGCTCCGTTTTAAATAAATTGACGAGCGATTATCTCATCAATTGGAAACAATGATCACTAAGAGGTTAAGGTTTCATCATTAGTGGTTTATATGCACGATGAAACTCCAGAAAGTTATGTTCTAGAAAGCAATCCGACCACACTTTGCTCCATATAGAATCGAGAGTTTTTCTGATGATTGAATGAAATATGAACTACAGTATGATCATTAGCACAAGACAAGCGAATAAAATGTAGATCCATTTTGGCATCCTTTCTCAAAAAAGCCACCTATCATTATCACTTTGTCTTTTCATAGACAAAGTACTCGATCATAGTATCACCTGCTAGTTCCTTTTCGTAGATACATACAAGAAGCCTAGTTCTACATCTCACAAGCAGCGAGTTCAGATCTGACAATAGCTTTGATGCTGCCATGAGAACCCAAGACGTTAGTTCTCCACCTGTGATTGATCGTTCGCTAGCACCTCTTGCTAACTTGTTAACTATTTCGTTGCACCTGATTCCAGAGTGGCTTGGCATTCATCTCATCATCATATAATCATATGATGTTAAACCAGTTTTTCGAGCTTCCTATGGCATTCAAGTACCCCTCGGAATCAAACCTGACAGCCTGTAGGGCTCTAAGGGCAGCCTGGCTGTTAGATAGAATTTGTACCAATACATTTACCTAGGGGCAGTTTAAAATGCCCTCTACGCATGTCTGGATGGCAATTATTTTGGCCTGGAAGATGGACGGGAAGCCCATCAAGCTAATGACTTCTCCATCGGGTTCTTCGTCGCTCCAAATTTCAATTACCATGCCGTTCGACGTTTTAAAATCAACAAATCAGCGAGAAAATCTTTGCCTTGATTTGCGAACAAAGGTTTTTTTGAAAACGGGCGAGATCTTATACGCCTTTATAGATAGTGGTACCGCCTGCTCGATGTAATTGAAGCTGCGATGTTCTCCTGTTTTACCGGAGAAAGCCTTGCACTCACTACACTTTGCTCTATAGCTTCCTAAGGTTGCTTTTAACCACAAGACGAACTGAAGAGAGGAAGCCCAAGCATCGTTTCCATTGCTGCATCGTACACAAGCTTCTGGTGATTCCTAGATAGGCAATTCTTTGAACCTTTCTGAGGGGTGGGGTGGAGGGTCACATAGCCGAAATTAGCGTGGCTTTATTTGTTACACGTTCCAGTTGTGATTTGTACGTCAACTTGGCGTCCATGGGCACCCCTAGGTTTTTGACCTGAGTCGAAACAAGTGAGGAGGTTAGAATCAAAGGCGGCTATCTCCCCCGATAGCAACTTTTGGATAATGGCAACTAATTCCGTACATTATTACTTCCCCTTTTTTTAATTTTTTCTTCTATCATTCGGAAAACTCTATCCGAAGGTAGGAAAGAATGCCCTACAACTGGAAAAATAGGTTGTATTGTTTTAGTATTCGATAGAGCATAGTGCGAAAGCCATTTCATATATGTACATAGCGATGAGCGTGCTGTTCTTATTTTGGCTGCTGCATCCGTTTGCAATTAGTCTTACAGTTGTTAACTTTCCATATGATGCCCAGTCAGTCGATTGTAATCTGTGGAATATGACCGATGAAATTTCATTTGAGCCCTTACCATGCTCATTTTCTGTTCAATATTACGAAAAAAACAGTGGTGTTATTCAAACTACTATTAGATGTTCCCTGTACGATGGTAAAGTTGTAATAATAGTACTGTCTTCAATAATATGTTTTTCGATGTGATAATTTGGGCAATACTAAGCTATTTTGACAGTCAAATGAAAATGTCATGAGGCAATGGTTAGATTATTTTAGGCAATCATAAAAAGCATTTTTCTTAGCGAAAGGAGATAGTGTTTCTTATTTCGTTTAAGAGAAAAATGGAATAAACACAACACGATATTATTAATTTACATGTGATAAATCACGTGCAACAAACTGCGTATTGATATTGGTGTTTCATTCTAAGGCGCAACTTTAAATCTCAATCTATTGAGGATATAACTGGATTTGAAACCCAATATATGCACCATTACATAGCTCATAAAACAAAGCATACTACTCCATCATATCCTGATTAGAGCCGAAAATGGTCGGAAGTTGGAGTTTGGAGAGTTTCCCCTCCAAGTGAACAAAACCATAGTCGTTTTTTTTAGAGTTAACGTGTAATCCTTCTATTTTGCACCATCTCTCCACGTGTTCAACTTGTCAATCGCAGATCATGATGGTGATACCATAGGCCTGTACATGGAAGGTCATCGTCCGAAGATCAGAAAGCAAATCGTCTACCACTAAAGCAATTAAGGTTGATATGCAAATGGTACCACAGAGTTTTCGGTTCAATACTTGTATTTATAGTGACTAATATCCTTTTGGCATTTAACTATTTTAAAAACCAAATTGTTTTTTTGATCTAAGATTAAAAGCCACTTGTGTTCTTATGTCATATTTTTACATAAACGTTAGTAAGGGAATAATCGTAAACTTTGGATGAAAACGAAAAAGTTTAATAAAATAAAAATCCTTCGAAATAATGCAACATTTTTTGATACAGGAGAGTGTAACTCAAGGGATATAAAATGATTTGAATTGACAAACGAGCATCTGTCAATGTAGAAACAGCGCTTTTCCGTTTTAGAACTAAAAAATGTCACTCGTGTAGGTATCGCTGCAATAGCAAAGTTTTTCACGCTGGGGAAATGTTTCCGCAGAGTAGGCTTTTCATCTAATGTATAGTAGAACGGGGAATTCAAAATTAGATTTTCTTATTAACAAACGTGACTTGGAGACTATAAATTCGAAATTTGCATAATAAAGGTAGCTTTTTCACCGAGCGGAGTCCTCTATGGAACCCCATGATGCGTATTCCTTGTTTTCTCCAAGCAAACATGTAAAATTTAACTAACAACAGTCGTGGAGAATAGGTATTTAATATTACAACAATATTATTTCCAACTCTATTTAACTTATTTATTACTTTAAAAGCTGACATTGCTAGCACCTAATTATACTTGTAAATCCTAACAATTAAGTTGATGAATAATTCTACTGACAATTTAGGTACCTGTAATTATGTGCATTCTAAAAGGATTTAAAAAAGAATTTGTTGCCATTACGGCGGAGCTCCATTCGAAAGCTTCCTCCTCTTTAACTGAAGGGTCCCGTTTAATTATCAGCTCGTGAATCGTTGACCTAAGCCTGATGCGGTCGTTTTTCGTACTCGGTACTAGACGACGAACGTTGGCGCCTCTTAAATGGGCGGTAAACGTAAAAATTAATGTTGCAAGCTGACTGGCATGTCGCCGACATAAATAGAGGAACAACAACAACATCAACAACGGCTAAGAGAAGAATAAAAATTCTTGGGCCGGAAAGTTGCGTACCGCTTAGCCGAAGCTACGAAATGGGACAAAGTTCGACTTACCTGAAAGATTATATGATTAAGTAATTTGTGTGCTGTGGAATAGGTTCTTTCCTTATATAGTTAAATTACTTTAAACGTTTTAGATGCTAGTGTTGGTAATTACATCTTCATTACTACTAGACTAAATTGTAAATAAATGCATAAGAGTTAATTATTGAGAGAGATATGGGATTTCTGAAAGGAAACTGTTATTACATTAGAACCAACTCAAGCCGTGATTTATCATCTATTTATTATTCAACTAGATCCAAACATTCAAGATTAATGCGGTCTAATACCTATCAAAAGATATGCTGAAAACTCATTTGTTGGCTTTGCTTCAAAGAAATGCCATCCAAAAAATCATCCATTGCATTCTGCATTTGAAAGTTAGCAAGTTAGTGGTAAGGAACGTCCAAAATATCTCAGATTCCTAAAAAAGATTTCGAGCTAAATGCTTCATAAAAGAATGAAAAGCTTCGATGGTCCACAAGTTTTGTGAAAATTAAGACCTCCAGTCACAACAAAATTGACGTATTCGACATAGTTGTGAGAAACTATTGGAAACAACCAAATATGCTTGATGAGCAGGTAAAATTATGGCCTGCACTTGTCGTTTGATCGGACAAAAGCTGCAGGTGATGGAGGAGAACTCACCTCTGTCTCAGTCTTCCAGAATCACGGGACTGTTTGACCAAACGGCCATGATCTATTATGACTTGTTTGTCGACATAAACCGCCAGGTAGCTTTGGTAAGAAGTAGTAGCTTGTTTAGCAGATCGAGACAGTGACGCCGGGCAGTGCTACTTCCAACGTTGTCCACTAGAAGGAATGGGGGGTTGGAATTAGTCCATTGTCGCATGTATTGTAAAATACAGGTTGAGAGGTTTGCATTCTGAGGAGCACTGATGAGATATATGAGGTTGAAACCCCACGTCTGCTGATCCCTCAGTCTTCCAGAATCACGGGACTGTTTCACCAAACGGCCATGATCTATTATGACTTTTTTGTCGACATAAACCGTCAGGTAGCTTTGGTAAGAAGTAACAGCCTGCTTAGCAGATCGAGACATCTAGTAGGGATTGATAATCCATGAATTGTCCGAGCTAAATCGGTATCTGCTGTATCGACCTGGATTGCATCCCTTTAGACGTTCAACTTGTCCACTACAGGGAATGGGGGGGTTGGAATTTCCAACATGTGTTGTTCAATACAGGTTGAAGAGCGAATTTCGATGAAATTTTTGTTTTTTAATCTGATCTTCTAATGCTTAATATATTTTTAACTTCTATTACAGGCGGCTTTGTTTTTTTTTAAGTATCCTAGTGAGGCAACAAACCTAATAACAAACCATACATATAGCGTAATCAGGACCTGATATAAACTGAAATAAATACACATTAAATATATAATTGCGTGCAGTTAATGAAAGGACAAATTGGCAAAAGCCCTCACTGTCAAAGCTCTGACCCTAACAAACACAATCATGTTGGATGTGAGCGTAATTAGATTGTTGATGGTTTTTACAGAAAGACGAGTATTCTTGATTCATTGGACCAGAGCTATTCTACAGCCTTACAAAAAGCTACATAAAGATTCACTTCCAACAATGGAAGACTGTTCAAAAATCTTGCTAACTTGCTGGACTAACATTCCAAAACTCAGACAATCAAAACAGGTTATTATTTTGTTCCGAACAATAGTGATCAGCAATGAGGCTCAAGAATGTGGTGGTGAACCGACAAACGTGCCACCACCTTGAATAGGAGCATCACTCAAAAATGGCTAAAGTCAGAGATAAATGTCAATTCCAGGAAGAATGCACTTAAAGTGATTCAGAAATTTGGGAGATCAGATTGTGAACTGAAAGTTTGGAGATCAGTGGGGCAAAAGATGGAATAGGATTAATTAAGGGAGGTAGTCAGTGTCTAATCAATCCACCACTAATCTGATCGGTATATTGATTAACAGAGCACATTATATCTTGTTACTACTTCAGGAAAATTAAATTTTCTAAACATAAATTGAGAATCAAGAACCCAGAGATGAAGAGCATGATTATCAATGAATTGGTCCTTCAAAGGCCAAACGAAAACATCTTGAAAGATTGGCATTCACCAAATTAATTCTCCAAGATTGAAAATTTTGATCAAGGGACAGGTTCCAGCACCGACTAATATTAAAAAGAAAAAATTTAAAACAAAAATTAGATGCAGAATTACTATAATAAATTCGTAACCAGTACAGATTTTTACATAACGTTAACAAACGTCCGTATTTCCCTGAACCATCGTGTATTTGTAACTAAAACCATCAGACTGGAATCGGCACGATTTTTACAGGTTCGCGTTTTACTCCATATAAATATAATGGTACAGATGTTTAGTTGGATAACCGCAGCGTTCTGTCCGGAATAGATACAAAAATAAACACGCGGTGTGTGATTGCACGATCTCAAAACAGAAGGAGTTATATGTGTATATGTATCAAGATGTTCACTGAAGATACGAATAGAATAAAAGTATCAAATAGACTGGGAATAGTACCGCGAAAGCAAATAATATTATCAGCGTTGTAAATTGAAATAAAAATATTGAATGTGTATTTATACAGGAATGGCCTATAAGTATGGGATAACGATTATATTTTTCATCCAAATTTCTCGCTAAATTATATCACAAGCATATTCAAAATTATAGACCAACCTCCGTATATTTCTTATCGCGTGAGATGAAAGATCAGATAAAGTGGCCGTCCGGAAGTTACGCAGCGGAGGGTGTTAAGCGCGTATTTCCGGCTATATACATATTTGCATGCATACACTCACCTCCCTATATCGATCTTCCCTATCTTTATGTTTTCCCTAGCTAACCGTATTCGAAACATATTACGTCCATGGCGCCATTAACTAGGGCAAAACCACTAACTAAAGCGACGCTCATCGGGTCATTCGGTTATAACCTAGCGACACACAAATAACGAACGTTCTGCCCGCATTTGACTTGCAAATTTATAATTACTGTTTACGAAGTGTCATTGTCTTTAACGTTTAACTATCTAGATATATTTTTTTTACCTACGACTGACTTAATTTTATCAGGATCTTCTTTGTCTTTACCGTAGTATACACAATGATTTAATTTGTGTTATTTATATGCGGGAGTAGACGACACAAAGTTTGCAGAAATTTAACAAATTAACGATTATGAGTATTTGGTCATAGCTCCGTTTTTTTTTTCATTAATCAAATGCAAATGCCTAGGCATTGAATTAATTAGGCTTTGGCAATATTCCACTGTTAAATTATGCCACCTATTATTGCATTTATTAGATCTTAACGGTTTTGAGGGTACATTTTTTTTGTTCAACATACATTTTTAATGGCGTTAATGCCGGGGATTTTGGATGACGATGGCAATACAATAATATAGTTGACCCCAAACGAGTTTTATGCAAGAGCTGGTGTGTGGATCGGGCAATTATCTTGCTGAAAAACAAAGTTATTGAGAGGAAAGACTGCATCGATAATCATGCTGCTCGCTCTAAAAGCTCTAGCCTCTCATAGGCTAGACTTTGGGTCTAAATTGGTCTGAGAATGTCGGATGAATGTGACGAAACCAGCCACAACAAACAGAGTATCCTGATTGAAGGTACGTCGGCACACCAATACTAAACTTTCAATTCCTGAAACATTTTCACTTATAGGTCAATAAAACAACAATTAATTAAATACCAATTTACTCCAGAACATATAATATAATGTTTTCGTTAATAAGACTTCTTCAGTTGAAGAAATTGACATTTAATATATTAACGAAAACATAATATTATATGTTCTGGAATAAATTGGTATTTAATTAATTGTTGTTTTATTGACCTATAAGTGGAAATATTTCAGGAATTGAAAGATAAGAACATAAAGATCATAAAATAGATATATTAACCAATACTACAGAAAATGATATGACGAATGAACTTGCAAAGCAAGGCGCTGACATGCATTTCGTTGGATCGGGACTATTCTCTTGCGTTCCTAAAAGCCACCTCGAGAAGGAAGTCTTCCTCTCGTAGAAGACACCAGAGAAACACAAGCGAAAAAATGTATTACCTCCTCCCCAAACAGCAGTCAGAGTTAAGGACTCTTACGGGCCTTCTGGCTACTACCCTTTAAGGTACCATCTTAAAAAGATGAGTCAAAGTTGATTAAAACACGTGTCGATTCTGTGAACTGAGAGCTGAAACAACCGAGCACAAGCATTAAGCGAGTGCAATGCATTAAGTCGGCAAAGAATTCTAGGACAGGCGACCTTAACACCTAAACAGATCAAAACCTTGGCACCCAAACTAGTCCTGAGGTTTGTTAATAACATTGGAATAGAAGGGTAATCACAATAGATCAATAAGTCTCAGTGAGTAGAGGTTTTTAGAACATGAACGACCCACCAGCAATACAATACAATCCTCCACAATACATAACGCTGTCGGTCCTCTCGCACTGATCCATGTCCAGACGTTAACAGAAAAGCGGCCAGTTTATCAGTTTGCTGCTGCGTGTATCTTTCTACAAAACGGGTATTTATTGGCCTATAGTCTTACCGTACCATCATAAGTTGATTTAAATCTTTCATCGTCTGAAAACACCATATTATTCTCTTGGAGAGACTGGAACACAAAACCAAGTTGTTGGTCTTCATGAGCATTAGTGAGCAGAGGTTTTTTTGCTGCATAATAATCACCCAGCTTTGATTTCACAATTCGATGAGACGCCGTTGATCGGGACGAGTGAGAAACGAGTCACCTCTATAGCTCTTACAGCAGTACTCATCGGGTTCTGTCTTAAATATTCAATTAATTCATTATCTTCAGTTACGTTTGATGTTACTTGATGACTCTCATGCAACCATTTATTTTTTATTCGCCATATCGTACAGTCATAACTTTGACTCAGAAAAAAAACCATTCAGCCAGTCAGATTCGTTTCACACCACTCTCATGCAACCATTTATTTTTTATTCGCCATATCGTACAGTCATAACTCTATCCACTGCACTCAAATGCGGCATTGCAACAAAAATTATTCGAATGTGAGTAAGACAGATGACAAATTGACAAACAATTTCTTTTACACTAGAAAAAAACCATTTTGGGTTTTTTTTCATCGCAACCAACGGCCAAGTTGACATATTTTTTTTATATCAGAGTTATCAATGTATTTTTGACCAGTTTTGTCAATTTTTGTCTATTTTTGATCTTTCTAGTTGCTCGGTCGGTTTGCTTTTTTTTCGGTGATTCCTATTTCGTTTTGTATATCATTTTTCTTCTTCATAACTGTTTTTATTTGGTGTCGATTCTAAATCGATTATGTGAGGATCACTTTGTAACATCAAAGTCTGATTAAGCGCCAAAGTGGATAATTGTTTTGCTTTTATGCGTTTAGCGGTCTCCCAAGGCTCCGTTTCAATAATATTCTGCATCACTTATTTAGATAATATAGTCTTTTGGGCCGTTTATTTTTGAAACAGCTCCTTCACTCCATTTTGTATTTTCTATGAGGTAAGCTTCTAGTAGGTATCCTGTTTTTTCGATTTACTTTGAGTGCTATTTTCATTATGGGAGAGTTTGGTTTAAGGACCTTCGTTTTTATATCTATTCCAGTTCTGAATTTTCTATCCATTAATAGGGAAGAAGGTGCAGGTAAGCTTCGCTTGAATGTTATATGTTAGGCTGGCTATAAAAGGATCTTCCTTACTCTGATATACTTTTAATAAATAATTTCATCGTTTGAATTGGTCTATCAGTGATTCCATTCCTTCAACCATACAATAGGCCAGTATCTGAGAAGATCTCAAATGGGAACCTCCCACCCCCTCCAAATAACGAAGATATCTTTTAAGATACTGATTCCTGTCAAAGCAGTTTTATTTAATAACTTGTTTATAATGGGGAACTATGCATTGGTCGACAATTTAAAGTATAGTATTTGAGTTTCAGTATTGTGTTGTATTGTATTGCTTCAAGCACCTCTTCTCACTGCGACCTATTGATGTATTGTGATTACCCTATCCTATCAGTACTCTTCTTGACAAACCTTAAGACTAGTTTGGGTGCCAAGGTTTTGATCTGTTCAGATATGAAGATCGCTTGTCCTTGATGCTGAATTCTTTGCCGGCTTAATGCTTCACACTCGCAAAGTATGTCCTCGGCTGTTTCAATTCCCATTTCGCAGAATCGGCACGTGTCTTGATCAACTTTGCCCATCTTTTTAAGACGGTACCTTAGAAGGTAGTGGCCAGTCAGAAGCCCCGTAAAAGTTCTTAACACTGCTGAAATCTAGTAGCTTTTGATTATTGTTTAGCGAGGAATTAATAAATTTCTTCGCTTGTGTTTGTCCGGGCGTTTTCTCCCAGAGGAAGACCATTCTTTTGTCTCCTATTCTTGAACTTCCTTCCTGAACTGGGTTTTGGGAACGCCAAGAAAGGGGGTTCCAGTCCAATGAAATGCATACCAGCACCAGTACCCTGTTTGTTGTGGTTAGTCTCGTCACATTCATCCGACATCTTCAGACCAATTTAGACTCGAAGCTATAAGAGGCTAGAGCTTTTGGAGCGGCCTGACTATCGTATCAGTGTTTGGGCTCCTCAGGTTCTTTGAGTTCCAGTGAAATAGGATCTTCAATAAAAAGTTCATAGATATGATGCACTTTACTGTTATATTATTTTCCAAACGATCAGTATTGATAGTCTGATTTAATAAATCTCTGCAGAGAATATTTGACACTTTTAGGTGTTTTCCAGGGATTAGTTTAAGGTTTCTTTAATATTCCAAGCAGGAGTCATTTGCGATGCTGACGTTTTTGTCTGATATCTTGTTTAGACGTGTTCAATGCGGTTTTTTTGTTATGCAGACTATATTTTTCGCTTCGTTTAAGAGTCATATCTAGAAAACTGAAAATCTTTATTTTCAGATTTCAACATAATCTATCTACCCACCGGTTTCATTAAGATATAAATTTGACATTCGGGAACCTTTCCTTTTGAAATGAAGTCTTTATTTTGTATTTTGTGTGTAAAATTAATAGCAATGCCTTGAAATTCGTTAAATCTTGTTTCGATATAGGAAACGAAACTTATAGTAGTTTCACACAGGATTGCAAAAAAAAGTAACTAGTGCGACACGGCTCTTACATTTTATATATTCATATTTCTTGGAACAACAAATGAGATTGCCGATTGTATATATGCGGTGCATTTAATTAATTGAAAAATTTCACGCTTCGAAAGAGCAAGGGATTAATAATTAATGCATAACTTTGTTTTCGTTTTACAGGGATACGACTGTATGTATCCTATGCGTGCCATATTCTAATTATTTAATCCGCGGCATATGTATTTATTACCTGTCGTGTTTTCCAAAACGGATGTTAGATCGGATGTACGCGTTATTTGATATGGATCTTTACAGTTTGCGGACTACGAGAAAATAGTATTTATATTGTGATTTGTAATTTAATATAACATGTACTTATAATATAAAAGCAACAATTTGCATATCAGACAAATGTGTATTATTCGAAATACACAGGTCAGCACAACAATATTAGAAATTAATGTTAGGTATATACAGATATATTATCTCCAACTATAATTCTAACTGTACCAGTTCATACCCAAGCTACCAAAGCCGAAAACAAAAAATTCGCGCTATCGTAACAGATTACAAATTATGACAGTTGAAAAATGTTAATATCGCAATTAACCACATACATTTATTAAGAGTTATTGTCGAATTAGCACATAAAAATGGTAATTAAAATCGCAGTATATAATCTATTAACCTTCACGGTCGTAATATGATTTATGACGTCGTAATATGCGCTCCCTCGAATTCCACTGGAATAATAAAAGTCCACAACGAAACAAATCGAACATTAATATTATATAGATCGCTATAGGAAAGCAACATTGTGAATTAGTGCGTCTGTGTGTTTTGTTGTGTTATACATACTATAGATCTATGTATGGCATCGTACACATCTTTGATTTTAGAATAAAATTGTCATATCTCCGCATATTTTTGGCCATAGTATTACCCTCAAAGTTTGTGACATTTTTTTAAAATCTTCTATACATATATATATATACACTACCGTCCATAAATGAGGGATCAGTAGAAGAAAAATGATACAACGCAACATAATAAATTAGTCGATGCATATATTAAAAAAAATTACATAACTCTAACAAAACAAAGTTGAATTCTTAAAAAATAAAGTAATATTTACAAATTCTAAGCCATATAATATTTAATAAAAAAATAAAATTATTTTAATTTATTCTTAGAAAAATATCCACCGCCACACTAAATAACTGCTTTACATATTTTGGGCATTCTTAATACAAGTCGTTGAAGTGTCTCTACTGGAATTGCGTTCCATGCCTCTTGGAGATATTCCCAAAGCTGTTGTTGTGACCGTGGACAATGTTCCCTCACCCTTCTATCCACCTCATCCCAGAGCAGCTCAATAGGATTGAGGTCTGGCGATTGTAGAGGCCAAATCATGTTAACAAGTATTCCATCTGCTTCTTTTTGCTGCAAATAGTTTCTACAAAGTCGAGCAGAGTGCTTTGGGTCATTATCTTGCTGAAAATGAAACCCTTCTCCAATCAATCGCAACCCCGAAGGAATAGCATGTTCTTCTAAAATGATCTTGTACCGCTATTTTGTTAATATTCCGTTGATTCGATGCAGATTTCCAACACCGTCGAAGGAAAATGCTCCGCGAACTAGCACTGAACCTCCTCTATGCTTTACGGTAGCCACAACACAATCATCACGCATTCTTTCACCTCGTCTGCGTCGAACTAAACACTCCGATTACTGCCAAAAATTTGAAATTTTGACTCATCAGTCCATAACACTTTTTTCCACATATCGATGTTCCATCGAATTTTGATGCTCTTTAGCCCATTGCAACCGTTTCAGACGGTTTTGTGGTCTCAGTAACGGTTTGCGAGCAGCAATGCGTCTCTGTAACCCTGTTTTTGTTAAGCGCCTCTTTACCGTAGTAAGGGACACTGGCGTTTCGCGGCTTTCGTTGAGTTGAGCTCGAATCTGTGGAGCTGTTAGGCGTCGGTTTCTTTTGGATATTACTTCCAATCGTCGATCTTCAGCCGGGTTCGTTATTTTGGGTCTTCCGGATCGCTTTCCGGAATGCGCTGTTCCGGTTGTCTTATAGAGTTCCTTGGACAGCTCGGTAAGTTAATTTAAGTTTTTTTCGCAATTTGCCGCAACGAATAATTTTCTCTATGTAAAGTAATGACAGCACTACGTGTCTCTGCACTCAACTCTTTTCGTTTTGCCATTCTTTCGCGATAAACAATTCTTTATCTTACGTACTCGTATCACAAGTTGATCGGACAGCACTAAAGCACAAACTAATACTTCTTCTATGATAAATGAGTGTTTCATATCCTAAATATCTAAATACTTCATTCGTAGAATAATTACGTACATATTGCAGTATTATAAGTGGCTTTACCTATTTCTTTCTATAAGAACGGGCTTTGTACCTCTATAGGTCATAAATGGATTAACAGAAATTTGTTTATTCTCATCTGAAAACTTGTTACTATTGTAGGCATTTATGCAATTTCCCTTTGTAAATATCTTGCAAAAGCACCAAACATATTTTATTTAGATTGGTGCTATTTGGGCAGGCAAATTACTAAAGTGACGAATTTGTATGCTACTGATCCCTCATTTATGGACGGTAGTGTATCTATATCTGTAGTCAACTCAATTAAATCGCTTTCTGTCTAGCAATATAGTGGGATAACGAATCGTTGGGAAAGTAAAAAAGCATCGGATGTAATGTAATTCTTTAGTAATATATCATCCTGCGTTTGAAGCTCATATCCCCTCTGCGTTATTATTCTTGTTGTTCGTATCACTATATTATTGTTGGTTTTGTACTATTATTACTGTTGTATTATAAGTATTTTACTATTACAGTGTATAAGCACATCAGAGTGCATTTATGTCTTGATCAAAATAACCAAATATGTCCAAAAAAATTCTGTTTGCTTTTTACGAGTCTACTCTCCGAAAATTATAAATAAAAGGCGGTTTTATTTTTGGTTTAGAATAATTTATTGAAAAAGAAAGGACAGCTTGTTTTTACAATACATTTTTTTGTATTTTTGTAACGGTTCAGAATAAGACCCATCCTTACAGGAACTTTTATCTTTATCTTATACTCCATAAGAAAGCGAAGATTTTAACTGACAGACAAAATATGTGACTGTACGATTTACAAAATGGTGAAGACCTCAATCTGAAAAAATAATATAATTGACAACTTCAGGGTTCAGTCAGATACATTGAGGTGCTTTATAACTCAAGACTTATGTACTTTTCGACAACACGTAGATAGGATGATTTCAGGATCAAGCTGCTCATCTATCTTTCATTCCTGATACCAATAATAACATATGGCTCCTTGTCATTATCGAGCATAGCAAAAACGCGTGTGAAACGTCTTGAAACATCACAAAAGAATTTTTTTAAGAGTTGGAAGATCTGCGAATCTACTTGTAAGTGAGCTGTTATGTTTATTTTGGTTCTCTGAATACGTACCTAAAATATTGACATATCCTTCTGAATCACCCTGTATAGGATAATAGGAATATAGAATATAGTACATTTTCCATATCATGGAGTATGATATGTAATAAAACATTTTGCATGAAATTTTTAGTCACATTGTTGGATATCTTGTAGTGTTTTTTTTTATTATAATCTCTGCAATTTGTTTGTTTTTCTTGAGTAATGACCCATTGTTCCAATCCATCATAACCGTAATTCGGGATTTAGACTGCGAAGAGGGTTCTTTTTGATAAGTAACCGTTTTTTATTTTGAGGAAGTATAGTATTCGTAAAACTTCGTCTGAAAGATAATTTATTTATGAGATCTCCATTATGCTTATGGATCTACCAGGGGTTATGTAGCACCATATTCACACTGTGAGCTGTGAAGGGAAAATATTTTTCCCTTATATAGCGATACGATGTAAACTATAGAACTCTAGAATGACACAAGGTATTGCTAGGAATGCGATTTTCCTTAATAGTTCTTGTACTTAACATATTGTTTTCACTCAGATTTTCTAAGATCAAATAACAAATGGAATCTCAGGACCTTCCATTCTGATTTCAGGACATCGGCATATTCAAACACTACAGATGTTCCAACATCTTTATATAAATTTCAAACCGTATTCTAGTAATTTGTCATGAATATACGTTCAACACCATATTTTCCCTTCATATAGTGGCCTGACATTGGCGAATTATAATAGATTTCTTCTGGAAAGTAGTTCTTTACCGTGAATATTAAGCAAGATGTGACTTCAAAGGCTAGTTCATTGTAGGAGTCTTTCCAACGTTTCTAAAAGATTCTTCTTCAAGGAAATGGAAAGTGGGAATCCACTAGGGAGAAGCACATTGATGATAGGTTTCATTTCGATAATGTTCATGTGCAAGGATCTGTTTATCTTCAATAAAGGAAAAAAAAATAGAAGAAACCTCTTGATGCTTGCAAACATCTTGTGGCTTTTCAAAAAAAATTATCATTTGTGGTCACCTTCCCCTTCACATAATGATTGAGTTTTTCCTTTTGCCTTATTTACACTGACAAGCAAGTTTGCTCTAATTTACACCAGGGAATATGTCACCCTCCGAATGCCAATGATCGTCTGAATTCTATCTTGAGGATACTTATATGTAGTTATAGTTGTCATCAGTTTCAGGTGGTAAAAATATAGTGCCCAATGTGCTTTGGTAGCAACAAAAGAAGCAGGAACAAATAACTAATTTCTCATGCATAACAAAAATCGACTGTGTGCCTTTTTTACAACAGAATTTTTAGAAAATCCTTTAATACACTCAAAATCAACGACTATACTAAAAATAAACATACATTAGCGAGAATAATTTCGTCATATTTCATTAAAATGTTCATATTTTTATGACAGCTGCTGTAGAAGCAGAGAGTGTACTAAAGTAAGCTCGTATATCAATTTTTGCGCTGAAAATTCGTAATTTTTTTATTACATCACTTAGTTGGGCATGTGATGGTTATAAATACGCGCTCGTATAGAATTTCACATGTAGGGGATAAATGATCATGCACGCGCAGTATGTGTTGACTAGTACGAATACGTATTATTTTTAAACATCTTTGCACTAGCAGCGGAAGACACATGTGATAGGAAACATACTAGGTGTAGAAAATAAATTATAAACGGGCTACGTAACATATCAATTTGCTCATGTAGGATCTTTCTATTTGTTTTTAGTTTGGCTTTAATTATAGACAGTGCGTATTTAATGTGTCACAAGCCAGAAGGAAGACTTTGAGGAGGAGCAATGTTTTTATTTCTTTTGCTCTGTACAATGATCACCAATTAATTTTCTTTGTAATTGTGTTAATACTTACCGGATATTGAAGTGAATTGAAAAATCGAATTTAATACTATACGATAAGAATCTGAAGTTGTCTAATTGTGAGGATTGTTCTAGTTCTTCTCGCTTTGTTCTATATTATTATATTTTAAAACTAGTTAGAGCTACAAGTTTTTCTAGATGTTCCAAATATGATCCCGAAATGATGAAGGTTGTTTCAGATTGTTCTAGGTTTTGAGGTACCTCACCATGTATTGAAGTCCAAACGCAAAATCAGTTCGTGCTTTCAATCAGCTTGCCTCCCGAGAAAAAAGTCCGCAACCTGGTCAAGACTTAATTTACTTACTCCGAGATCAACTAATCAACCGACCCCAAAGCCTCTCCCTGTCCACTGCTCGGCAACCAGCAAGGAGATGAACTGAAATTTCCTCCGCCCTCTCATAGTTTCTACACAGGGGAGTGTATACCAGATCCTGTGCAATGACTGATTCTTTTGAGTAACTTCTATCTTGCAAATTATTTATCATTCATATGGACGGATCCTAGGAGTTCTACAGTGTCTGATGTCACCAAGTGCTCATTAGGAGCAATTCCTGAGTTCAGATCTAACAAAAGCTTTGACGCTTTCTTAAGAACTCCCATATGTCGGTTCTGCCCCTGCGAATTGTCGTTCGCTGGCACCTCTTGCTAACTTGTCAGCTATTTCGTTGCCTCTGATTTCAAAGTGGCTTGGCATCCAACTCAGTGTAATGCTGTGATGTTCTGCCAGTTTTTCGAGCTTCATATGTCAGTCAAGTACCACTACAATTGCTAGAAGCAGAATTTCATTATCGACTAATTAATAGCTGTCAAGCTATTAGCCTCTGGTGCAACTCCTTTTTTTATTTGTCATTTTATAAATTTTATACAGTTACATAATCGTCAGATTGCAGTTGTAACAGAAAAAAATTACCCAAAACAAACTCTAATCTTAAAAGTTGTTAATTATGTCTTAGACGTGCAGCATCTCCAAGAACAGATTAGTGTAACCAACACCGAAAAAGAGAACAAAAACTCCATTGCGTTGCGTTCCTAAAATCGTCCTCTTCTAGATTTTTATTGTTTATTTTTTTGTTATATCGCTTTTTTATCACAGCTCGTTTTAGAATGAAATGAGACACCACGGCTGACAAGATGTGTGCCTGTGTGCTTGGTACACTTCTGTTTTTCTTGTATACGGTGGGGTAATTTTATAAATATACTCCATTTCTAATTGCCTTTTTATCCAGTTTCAGTTTTAGTTCAGATGCTTTGACGTGTGTGACGCATGTGTAACTAGCGAAATGTGCTGCGTGTGTTATGCAACTTGATTTTCTAATTATCATCATTAGTATTGACGTTAATGTTTCGTTTGATGTTTCTCTTTTTTCTCATTCAATGTTTGTGTGTGAATAAATTGTGATATGTGTTACGACCATCTGCGTCTTATTATTTACTATTATTACTATTAAGGAGGATAATGGATACTAAACGTGGATTCGGGCTAAAACGGTAAATTCATAAATATACATACATACATCTTGAGAGAATGTGATGTTATAAACATTTGTAAATTTTATAAGCCGACGTGGATTGGTTTTGACAAATTTGAACATTTTTTTTATTTTTAGTAATCTTTAAAGTATATTTGTACAAGTTTTTGTTAACAAATAGACGTTCATACGTTTACATAAACGATATTAGCACATATTTCTACTCTTTGTAGTTGTTGTTAAATTATTTATTGAGGTACTTACAGTTTTATTGAATTAGTTTAGCTCAAATTGATTATTTATCAGCAATTATCTATAATTTGTAATAAATACCGTTAGTATTTCTGGTAACCGATATACCGACTGGAACTAAGCATGTTTTATTTATATGAACCAAATGACTACAGAGAGAAAAAAATCTGGCACATTTAGAATAGAAAATAAAGCAGTTCTATATTGATTCCAAAACCTATTACATTTTCTTCTTCTGTTAACTGGAAGTCTTACCCACTTATGTCTTTGATAATCAAGTGATAAAAAATACTCAGAAGATGATATACATAGGTATTGAAAAATAATTTTTTGAGGAAAACTATTTATATTTTTCTGCATGCAAAGTCCCCCAACATTCGTAACAAATTTATTTTAGCCAAAAATATAGCAAAGCACAATAAAGAAATGAATGAAATTGTCGCCTAAAAAGTATGTGGTACTTCGAACACCATGACAGAACATGAACAATTGAAAATATAAAATTAATCAACTAAATCATAAAATTTATTAACAATCGGAGACACCCTCAACTCGGCAACTCAGCCAATTAATCTACTATACATCTATGTGGTCTTAATCTTCCCAACCGCTTGTCGCCGTACGCTGCTGGGCAGTTGACAACGAGCCACAGCTTCTGAATAAAAAAGAGCCTATGCTTTACATGAGGCTGTCCTGTAAAAAGTTACCAATACAGATTCCTATAAGTAATCTTTACTTGTCTCTTCTCATAAAGTGTTTGTTCCATATTTCGGTTAAGAGTTTTACAGTGTCTAACGTCACCAAGTGCATGCCATTAGGAGCAATGTCTAACAGTGAGTTTAGATCTGTCAAAAGCTTTGATACTGCCTTAAGAACTCCCACATGTCGGTTCTGGACCTGTGAATGGTCGTTCGCTGGCTAACTATTTCGTTTCCTCTGATTCAAAAGTGGCTTGACACCTATCCCAGTGTAATGCTGTGATGTTCTGCCAGTTTTTCGAGCTTCCTATGGCAGTCAAGTACAGCCACAATTATTGCTAGATGCAGAATTTCATTGTCGACTAATTAATAGCTGTCAAGCTATTGCCATACGGTACAAATGCTTTTTTTTAATTGTCATTTTATAGATTTTATACAGTTACATAGTCGTCAGATTGCAGTTGTAACAGAAAAAAATTACCAAAAACAATCGCTAATCTTAAAAGTTGTTAAATATGTCTTAGACGTGCAGCATCTCCAGGACAGATTGGTGTAGCCAACATTGGCGTTCACTGACTCAATAACTCAGCTGCCTCATTTTGTTTAATTCCTGAATTGTCAACCACCACCAACACCACATGGAAATCAAAGTCGAAAGCCTGTGTGCACCTTGGCTGTTAAAGACGGGCACGTAATTCTGAATACCCTCCGCACAAGTTTGGAGACAATTCAGATTGAAAAATGAAGAGAAAATGCCATTTATCTTCCTGCGCCATCCGGTTTCCCTTTTCTTCAAATCGAAAGGCCGGTACTTTTTGGCATTCAAAAAAGAAAACAATAAGAAGGCTGGAGCATAGAAAATGTGATTTTATGTAATTTGTCACTGTAACAGTGACACACCACCACACACCGACACTTTACACTAAAACGTGCAAGTTTTGACATATATCAAGCACATAATGTATGAAGAAGTGTTGTTGTTGTGTGAGTGAAGTGAAAGTGTGAATGTTTAACTCCTGACAGACAGACACGTTTTTCAGACTTCTTAGTCTTTATCGGCGGACGAAACAGGAATGTGAACTAACAAACGCTTTCCAAACGATCTGTTCATCATCTGACATCTATTGGGCAACGTTCAGCAAAACAGGGCCTGACGTCTGTCACTGCAGCAACAGCAAAAGAAATTAGTAAAACTAATAATTAAAACCAAAACTATTGTAAAGCAGACCCAAGCTTGGATAGTTGGTACTTTTAAGTGAAGTGACAGTTATTTTAATTTTTTTGTCGAGTATTGATAAGAACCCTTTTACAACTTTTGTAGCGTAGTATGTTACTAGCTGTTAGTATGTTTTGAAAGCGTTTGTATGTAGATTGGTGACATTCTTCAGATTATTTCCAAAGTCCATCAATATACGGGGGAGCGTTTTTATATTCGTGGAATGAGCGGGTTGTAGGGGGTGATTAGGCGCATTGGGGGCGTGGTCTGTGCATCCACTCATAATTAGTATAAATACGAAGTTTCATTGTTATTAGACAGTTAGTCTTTGAGCTATCGTCAACCAAGTAACATAATCAGGAGTGAAAAGTGAAATATGGAAAAAATCGAATAAAGTTCCTTACCAGGCAAGGAAAATCAGTCGCGACCATAATGAATGAGATGTCATTGGTTTACGGCGACTCTTGTCCAGGAAAACCATGGTGTACAAGTGGCATAGTTTATTTAAACAAGGAAGGGAATCCCTTGAAGACGACCCGAGGCCGGCCAGAAGCATTGAGGTGACCACGCCAGCACTTATCCAAAAAGTTGAAAAAATTGTACTCGAAGATGCTCGACTAAAGAAAACAACTCGCAGAAATGGTTGGAGTATCCGATACAACAATTTTTAAAATCCTACACGATCATCTCGGCATGTCTAAGGTCAGCGCAAGATGGATGCCGAGAATGCTCACGCCGCCGCAAAAACAACAGCGCGTAGAGTGTTCGCGTGCATTTTTGGACCTCTGTAATGAAGACAAGGATGGTGTATTGAGTCGAATTGTTACTGGAGACGAAACTTGGGTTCATCATTATGAACCTGAGTCCAAACAAGAGTCCATGCAGTGGCATAAAAAGGGCACAGCACCTCCCAAGAAATTTAAAGTGTCACAATCAGCTGGGAAACTCATGGCAACGGTATTTTGGGACTCGGAAGGAATATTGTTGATTGATTATAAAGATAAAGGTGTTTCTATAACCGGAGAATAATACGCTTTAATATTAGAGCGACTAAAAGAAGCCATTAAAGAGAAAAGACGGGGAAAATCGACGAAAGGTGTGCTGCTTTTGCACGACAACGCGCCCGTCCACAAGAGCCGCGTTGCGTTAGCTGCCCTGCATAAGGTGGGCTTCGAAATTGTGAATCACCCACCCTACAGCCCAGACCTGGCCCCGAGTGATTATTACCTGTTTCCGAAAATGAAAAAAGAGCTGCGGGGTAAAAAATTTACTGCCGATGATGAAGTCAAGGAGGCAGTTTCGGCGTATTTTGCAGATAAAGAGAAATCATTTTTTTATGAGGGTATAAATAAATTAATTGAAAGATGTGAAAAATGTATCCATCTTGCAGGTGAATATATTGAAAAAGAAAAATAATTTGGTTTTTTTATTTCCACCCCTTATCCTCCATTCCGCGAATATAAAAACGCTCCCTCGTACATATTGATAAATGCAAAAACAGCATAATTAATAGCCTTTTATAAATCGGCAAAACAGCTTTTGAGGCTGCTACTACACCAAAGTTGTCTTTGTCAATTAAAAATCAAAAGTATAATCTGTAACTGTTTATCCTTTCATGGGTATAATTGCTACTTCAAACATTTTTAACATAAATGAAACAACGTCTTGGAATAAACAGGATTTTCTTGATTTCCAGTTTACAGATTTCTAGAGAAAGAAATTATCTTAAAAAAACAATACCTCCAAGATTACCAAACACATATACAAAATGATTTAGTACACACCATATTTCATTTAAACATATAATATACTACTCAAAATTGATGTCCTGGTTAACAACACATCTATTTACATCTTCGGCCATTTGGATATTAAAACTTACAGCTGTATTTTCACAAGTAGTCCCACAAACGCCAAAAACAATTTGCCAATACTCTCGTCCTTCATTAAGCCTGGTATATTTTTATTGATTCATAGCCTACAACATATGCTATTCTTATTATAATCAGAATTATTGAATTAAGGTGCATAGAACTGGCTAATGTTGGTACCATATTTCCAAGAGGTGCGTAAGTTTCGTCAGAACTTTAGAGATTTTTTGGCTAAAACGTTTTTCCATAAAAATAATGCAGAAACATTTTACAAGATTCCCAACACTCATTTTCCGCCTCACTTACAGTGTGACCTACCATACATAATTCACAACTATATTACTACGTACAACAGATAACTACCACTAAACTAGTAATCGTAGCATATCGTAATTATACAGTTAGATCCTCTGATGCGGGTTTCTCTCTTTATTACTTTCGTAGATACGAAACATTTCCGCGATCGGGCAACACCACACAAGCATAATCTTCGTTGTAACATGTTATGATCGAGGCGGGAAAAAATGATAAAATTGCCGTTCCGCTAGAAGTTACCATCATCACCGCAACTGGACTAGCTACCTTATGTATTACACCTCGTTCGGCCACAATATCTCGACAACAAATCGCTTTCCGGATACGGATCAGGTGAAATTGATATTAGGGTCTTTGCTGTAGTGTATATTCAGATTAGATTATCTTAAAGCAAACTTACATAATTTAATTTTAGATCTAGTTGTAAAAGAAGTATGACATAATCTAACCTACTTTATTAAAAGAGGAAAACTAAATTGTGTTAATCAACTACATCCGTAAATAGTGCGAATACAGATATACGGGTAGATAACCTATCCAACCATATTTATTAATTACTTGCCATTCTATAACTGGACAATGCAGTTCATAATTCGACTATATTGCAGCGGATGCATTTTTTACCCCCATGCTGCTACCCTCATGATATTCGCGCTACGTATTATACATATAAAAGATTAATTGAAATGATTACGTAGTCAAGAACATGGTATACTCGTACATACATACATCTAATAAAAGCATGTGCCTATTTTTCTAAATTAAAATACTGGTTGTAATTTATAACGTGCAACTTCCAGATGTTAATATTTAAATTTAGAGTGTATTTTTATTGCAATTTTGTTTAATACATTATCAAAATGAAATTACTTCTTAATAAAATTGTTAATCAGCACTCAAGATCCATCTTAGCAATCAATAATGTTATTACCTTCTACTTATATGAGATTTTACTGGAGTAATTATTTTAAAGTAATGAAAATCTAACTAATCATTCCTGTTCATATTCATTTAGTTGGCTTTTACTGTAAGAAATAAATTATGCCGTAAAAGCTAACGTCCATGATTATTTTGCGTCTTACTATACCTTTTACTACCTGTTGATTTTTATAAGATAAACTTCAGGCAACACTATAAAATATTTATTGGTACTTTTATACTGCATCAACTACTTAGATCCTAAACGATTAAGTGTATACATTATTTTAGCCGTTTCGTTAATAGTTACTTATCGTATTCGTGGGATAGGAGCATTATGGTACTGCGAAGATTACAGATGAGGCCATAGACCAATTCATTTACAACACAGGAGGTTTTGTAATATGGTTTAGCTCGCGTGAAATACATGAAGCTTCATCTATGACGACTCAAAAGTGAAATAAATCTTGTTTAATTTTTGATTCGAATTTAAACTCAAAGAAACTTTGGAATTTGAAGAATTTTCGAAAGAATCCATGAAATATGTCCTAAGAATTCTTTATTACCTCCAGAGGTATCTCAAAAGACTACGCTATATCCTGACCATGCCGCGAATGGAAGGTTTTTTGTCTGTTAATAAATATAGTAGCCAGGTAATGCCCCGGGGCATTGCTAACACTGCCCTTAAACATCTCCCTAAAAATGCCATCGACATCTTGGTTACCATTTTGAACGCCATGCTACACCATTGCACTTATCCGAATGTCTGGAAGCACGCGGAGGTCGTCATGCTCCATAAGCGTGGTAAAAATCCTCACCTACCATCAAGCTATAGGCCGATAAGTCTTCTCTCGAATTTATCCAAAATTGCGGAGTCGGTAATTCTCTCAAGACTCCGCGGCATTATCACTGAAGGCAATTTTTTACCTGATGCCCAGTTTGGTTTTCGGGAGGGCTTCTCGGCAGACTTTCAGCTTCTCCGCTTGACGGAGGAGGTGCGCAACGCTTTGGAGCTGAGACACTCCACTGGTGCCGTTTTTCTTGACTTTGCCCAGGCATTCGACTCGGTGTGGCATGATGGGTTACTCTTTAAAATGGGCAGATTGGATATCAATCCAAACATGATATCCCTTATTAGATCGTACCTCTCTCACAGGACCTTCCGTGTTAAGAGATTTGGCGAACATTCAACTATTCGACGTGTCAACGCTGGTGTACCCCAGGGCTCTTTATTAGGCCCTGAATTGTTCATTCTCTTCATCAGCGACATCCCCTTTAACATCAGCACTCGCTTGGCAATATACGCCGACGACACGTCGTCAAGGAACGATGCACTGGTGTGCAGGAGACTGCAGAGGTCCGTGGATGAATTATGCGAGTGGTCTCGCAGATGGCGGCTGCTCATTAATCCTGACAAGTGCGTACCGCTTCTCCCGCAAACGTAATCCACCCCCCTCCAGGATCGTCATCGAGGGACGGGAGCTGCCCTGGAGTTCCCAGGTGCAGTATCTCGGGGTGGTTCTCGACACGAGGCTCACCTTTAGGCACCATTTCTCTATGATGGCGTGCCGATTCATTCGGGCGCGGGCGGCTCTAGCTCCCCTGATTTGCTGGAAGAGTTCCCTCAGTTTGAGGATTAAATTGATGATCTACACGGTGTTTCTCCGGCCGATTCTCACTTATGGTGCCCTTACCTGGTCCAGCGCTTGTAAGTCGCAAATCAAAATATTCTTCAGAACAGGCCGTTGCGCATCATTGTCGCAGCGCCCTGGTTCATGACCAATGCCAGGGATCTGGAAGTTCCACTCTTAAGTGATTATGCGCTGGCGCTGGCCAGGAAAACCCTAGAAAGGTTTGCCAGGTCGGAGAACCCGTTGGTCCAGCATCTCGCGGAGCTGGATCCTGACACACCGCCACCTCGTGTCGAGACGAGGTGGATCCTGCAGCCGTTGGATTGACCAGTCGCCAAGAAAGGGCCATTCAAAGGAGGACCTCTGCAGCTACAGATCGAAAAACCTCAGTGGCTAGACCACGGGCCACATAAAAAGAGATAAAAAGGCTTTAGGGGCAATTTGTCCAGCCTTAGAGCAAATGAAGACCTTCGCCAGGTAATGCTAAGATCGTCCATTTTTAACAAATATGGGAGGCCCCATCTTCTACAATAAGACGCTAAAAATAATTGGTGACGTAATGCTGTTTGTGATGCGTCAGCTGATCGAAGATGACCGTCTCCTTACAATAAGGAAAATTGCTGCACGCGTCGGAATATCATACGGAAATGCCCAATCAATCATTTCAGATGATTTGGGTTACCAAAAAGTGTTGGTAAGGTGAGTTGCTCGACTCTTCTCTACGGAAGATCAGAAAACAAACCGTCTTGCCGTGTATGAACGACTTTTGGCACGATATCGAATTGAGAGGGATAATTTGCTGAAGCACATTCTTACCTGTAATGAGACGTGGGTGCACCAATACACCCCGGAGTTTAAGAAGGCAAGCATGGAGTGGCAAAAACCTTGAGAAGCAGCACTGCAGGAAGCCAAGATCCGCCTTTCTGTTAGAAAAGTTCTTGCAACGGTTTTTGGCGATTGTGCCAACTGCTTGATGAAGTGAAACTGGTGTATCGACGAAAAAGGGGAGATATGCCTATTCGAAGTGCGATTCTGTTCCATGGCAATGCTAAGGCATACACAGCTACATTGACTCAAGAAAAGTTGGACAAAATTCGTTGGAAAACACTGGGACCTCCGTCGAGGAGATACACCTAATTTATACCTTTTAAACATACATACACTAACTACGTATTAATTAATTGACATAACTACTCGTAGATCACCAACATTGAAACAAAATAATCCAAATTATAATTCAACTGAGCAGAAGCGAAATTTGGTGAACAAATTAAAGATGTAAAACAAGTATGTACGACGACACGTATGTAAGACAAACGATGTGATACCAAAGACTTGTTTTGTTAGCCTGACTAATTAAGAAAACCAGTCAATTCGCCAGCAATTATCGCAAAACAGATGTCGATGGGATTTCTATGATAATCAACTTAATTCGAAAAGCATGTGCTGCAAAGTCTCCACGAGGAAATGCCTTACGTGTCGGGTATCTCCTTTACAGGCAGCAGACAGCCCGTCACGATACGAAATTGTTAAACCCGATGTCCTTCTTTTTTTAATTTGTGAATTTATTCTTTTTGGTCGTTTTTCCTAAACAAGTTGCAAGAATATTAATTAACGCAGTGTGCAGGTCGTTGCTTTCATCATCGTAGCCAATGTTAATACGAAATACAAGAAGTATACTTCTTTAATTGCACTTCCTCTCTACGAATGGCAGCCAGCCTATGTATGATGTACGGCCTACAATGCGGCAGGGGCAGTCAATCGAAACAACGTTAGTTAGACCTAGAAGTCGGGACTAATAAATTTATGTTGCAGGTGCTCCACGTTCCTCACGACTTGTTCAGACTCCGTGGTCGCTGATCGACATGTTAATGCCGGCAATGAAAAAGCTTTATTAATCATTATATGAATCGAACGGGCGTTTTGTGAAACGTCAAATCGATTACTAAAGCGGCATGTAACGGAAATAATTTTCGCTAACAACTCTCACGTTGTACAGCATTTAAGATGATGTATTGTTATGTTTGTACATTATTAATGTACATACACGTGTTACATGTTATTAGATGAGATTATGATTAGTCGTGAGATGAAAATGCTGAACAGAAATGTTTCAAAACTTCATCTTAATCTTAATATTTTTGTTTATGATAAAATTCAAATTTGAAAAGGCGAGAGACCAGTTTTCTTAAAATAAGATAAAAGTTTTAAGCTTAAAATAAGATAAAAAAGATCTTTCAGAACGAAGTAAATGTGGCTGTACAAGGGGTGTTGCGTTTAAAAGCAACCCTCTTATGCTAGAGAATTATAGTAGTATGGAAATGGAATTAACAAAATTTGTTTAGTTTTAAAGCAGCCACTTTTTTCGGCCAACACAGCGAAATTTCTGCTGGAGCTCAAGAGAAGGCAAGGTGGACAGATTGCTGATTTTGTTCAGAGCATAGTGAAACGAAGGAACACAAGAGCACTAATAGCTCAAACAGGTGCATGTAGAACCGGCTGACATTAGAACCATAACCCCCAACAAAATTCTAGACTTCTTCAGAGGTCTGGAGATCAATTGGGAGTAAAAGATTAACAGTACTCACAATAGATCTTATAGGTCGCAGTGATGAGAGGCAGGATTGTCTACACAACTAATCTAAAAGAAATTTTAAAATTTAACAATTATGTAAAACCTTTGCCAATAAGTATGGAAGTAATAAATTTGTAACTTATTAGAACGAGTGCTAATAACTAAACACAAATCACATCCTCTACCTAGTAATTGAAACACAAAAAAGTAGTAGAATATTAATGAAATTAATAAGATGGTTGTGGTGCATTGAAAACATTTTCTTCTTGTAATAATTGAAGACCTAATTGGATGAAGGTGTATATTTTCTGAACTCCCCTGGTACTAATGTAATCCCTAAATAATCCTAAATACAAATGTCTAAGTATTTAAAGAAATCAGGAGTTAATAATGGCGCTATGTCGTACATCTACATCAAACATTTGAGTGGATAAAGGTCTGATGTCACAATTTCTGATCATACAAGTTTGTCCTCAAGGGCGTTGGGTTGGAATTAGTCCATTGTCGGAAGTATTATACAATTAAAGTTGTGATGTGGAGGGCGATGAAATTAGATCTTGCATTCGTAGTTGCGCTGACGAGACCTGGAAGGTCGAAACCACGTGGTTCCACTTTTAGTGCTTAGTCTATTTTCATTGCATTCATTCGCAGTGTAAATTCCAACAATATACCATGAGCGCCTATTAAAGGCTGCAATGTTTAGAGAGAAGGGCTTAGAATACATTTCGCAAAAAACGGGATAAATCATGCCGAAAAGGGTAGTAAACAATAGCGATATATTGTGCAAGGAAAAATGCCGGCTTCAAATTTAGTTTAGAAGCAAGGGACTCTATATTAAGAAAATTCTAATGCCAAAAATTGTTTATTGTTTAAGAAGAGAAGTATTTAGTTAAAGTTTCTATGTACCCAAGTTATCAACATCAACAGCGTTCTATCTACGACAGATGTGGTTTTACAATTTTGGTATACATTGGGACAAAAATCATATTTCTTTACCTGGAGTGAGGATGAAGCTAATAGAGGTAGTCAAATAGCAAGTCTGCTGCTTGTTTCGGTTTTGTAAACTGGTCAAAGAAGAGTATTTAGAAATTGATCATTTGATTATCTGGTCTAACTCTTGTGCCGGACAGAATAAAAATTTTGTGATTATTGGTCTCTACGAATATTTGATTTTAAATGACTTCTTCAAAATAATTGATCATCAGTTTCCTGAAGTAGGTCATAGCCAGCTAGACTCGGATAGAGACTTTGGGAGAATTGAGAAAGTCATTAGGAAGCACCAATTCATTTTTATTCAGGATCAATATCACGACATAATTAAAACTGCAAAAACAAAAAACTGTATTTGTCTGAACATGGAAAATTTCTTCTATAACTTCCAAGATCTGTTACGAAAATTGTATCTATTCAAGAAACAAAACAATACATTAAATGACAAAATTAATCTTCGCGATAATATCAAATGGATTAGAGTGGACGAATTTGATTACTATTAGTATAAAACATGCTTAAGTGATTACACGCCATTTTTACCAGTTGACTTAAGGAAGAAAGGTTCTAAAAATATTGATAGAACTGGATGTAGTCCAACTAGGCGGCTTAACTATTGGAAAACTCCAAAATTTGAAAGAACAAGTTAAATTTGTTGCCGAAGATTACAGGTTCTTTTATGAAAGGGTTACAGAAGAAAATGTGGCAAACCCAAAAAAAAAGACAAAAACTTGTTCATTGTTTATAATTTTTTTGCGACATCAACTCCTTAGATGCCTTAATCTAAATGAGAGAAACTCGTTTAAATTTTTGTTTATTGTTTTAATTTTTAACGGTAATTTTTAAAATGGTAAACGTACTTATCGATTTTATTCACCCCACACTATCCTCAGATTAAATCCACAGTTGGTGGATAAATGTGCTATGTACATACATAAAATCTAATTTTTTTGGGATGCTGTACTACTTTCATAAGGCAAAAGTTGCTGATATAATAGTAGTTTTTGTATATTTAATTAATTGATTTAGAAAATTGTAATAAGTTAAAAGAAGTACAAGTTCCAAACAAAAACAGTTTATTGCATTTTTCTCGAAACTTTAATTTTGTGACATAGCACTTTTATCCACCTTAGGTCTTCAATTAATTGAAAATAAACTATATTTATTTAATAATTAATTAATACTTTTTTATCAAGCACTGTCCCAATGAGGACTTGATGAAAAATGTCCCTTTCAAAAAAGATATTCAAACACTGACAGTACCAAATAAAAAACCAGTTTAATTCAACCACTAGCTGTCGCTGAATTTCGAATATAGAAGGGATTTGTACACTGATTTTCTGACCTGGTTCTCATCTTAAATTTTAACATTAATCTTAATTTGCATCGACCTAAACCATTTCAGCACAAGATCTTCCATGTCGGAGATAATTTTTATTCAAATATTTTTAAAACAATTTATTACATTAACATTGTTATCGCTACAGATATAATAAGTATTCTTATACTAATTGCATGTATATTACCGATTTTGTTACATTAACAGTAAACATATCGAACAACGTCAAGTAGGCAATAAAGCGATTGCATTCAGTAATTCAGTCGGTTTAGTAATAAAAGCGCAATTATAATGCGATGACAGATAAGTCGCCATTAAGCGACATAAATTAAGAAAAATCCGGCTTGCTCAATATATTTAGTATAAATTTCTTTGTCCGGTAAATAATTCCTTCCCAGCAGGTGCCCATTAATTAACATCTATAATATTCTAGAACCAGTTTCGAGATGTATGACTTCTTTCTATAAGAAGAATGGGCATGTTGTGTCTTAAAATTAAATTCGAAACATAATAAAAGTTTACATTGGTTCACAGTTAAGTCGTTGGAAACAATTTAGTACATCTAATATAACAAATTGGATAACGTATGCAAAAATAACAATATTATCATCATTCTTAACTAACTTCGTAAAGAATATCCTATTTAATATGCAAACCGGGTTTCCTCTACAAAACATACCAATCCGTTGTGTATACACCACGCCTCACATTCTAACATTATAATTTTGATTAGCATGAAACGTGACTGTTACTACAAACATATTCGATGAAAACAATACCACCTAGCGAAAGTGAAGTTGTATCATCATCAGAGTGACGCTCGGTTATTCGAAATATCCGAAGAGCGCTAACTGGTGTAATTAGAAATGAGTTTGTTGAATCGTAAATGACTGCATTACAGCTCTACCGATTGAATCGAACTAAAAATAGATCCTCGTGGACTCGTATACATGTATTAAAGCTGTTAATTTTACATTCTCAGGTTGGTTAACGATAATAAAACTATTGGAGTACGGGATAACGACTGGTATCCAGTCGCCTTTTTCTTCGACGTTGACACCTTGATTGCCACACTGTTGGTATTCGTTTATCTCGGGTGCTATAAGTAAAAGAGGCTTTTAGTTCTGTTACCTACGATGTCTGATGTAGTACGCATTAACAGTTGCAGAAATATATGGAAATGTGTCGTAATATAAAAGAAGAATCATAAACTGAAATATTCAATCACCACCACAATATTTCTTCTTTCAAAATTTTCTCCGAAAAGAATTACACATGTAGCAAAATGTCAATAATCTTATTCAAAACCTTATAAAAGACATTCCCTTTACAGGATAAATAATTCTTATTCCACTCCCTGTCTTGTCCAGTTCCTAGCTTTACGGTGGTCGAAATACCTGACGGTCATGTGCGGCCCTTATGGGCGTCGGGCGATGCACTGTTGCCAGTCCATAGAATCAGTATCACATCTATCCTTCATATTAGATGAAAATTAAAATTATTTTTCATAGATACAAATAATAAAAGTTAGGAGGAGACTCTGTGCGCTGAAAACATCCACAAAAGATGAATAGGAGGAAACAAACACTGGCCTTGGCAGTGAGATGGGTGTTTTGAGACTTATTATTGTTCTGCTTGTTGTTACAATGATAAAAATTTTAACAAAATTATTACGTAAGGCCAAAAATGCTTCGGTTTAAATTGAATTCTGATGTATTTTATCTGGAATCGTTGACGGGGGTTAGTATTTCTATCAGAGTTTGAATAAAGAACGTTTAAATTGAGCGCCAAAATCTTTATTGTCCTTGAAAAATCAGTTTTCTATTGTTTTTACGGACAAGTAAAATGGTTTTGTTAGTGCAAATAATCTTTCAACAATGTTAAATTATAAGGTTTAGTTTTAATTAACGAATGAAATAAATAATCTTATAGATTACTTTATAAATGACTTGACTTATGGACTTGATTTTCGATATAAAGAACTTTTATTAGACTTGTATAAATTAATATTTTACATAGATAGCTTGAAATTCCTTTTGAGGAGAGTTCCAACTCTGATGCAAGGCTTCCTAGTCTCGGTGAAAAGGATTCTCAATTAATTAGGCTTCGAATAGGCCAGATAAAGGATCGTAGGATTCTAGATGAGAATGGGGCTCTCTATGGTGATAGAAACGCCAGGTATTACTTATCTCTGTATTATATAATTAACAACAAGATTTAAAGATAGTAGATATGTATTCTGTAGAGAGTGTAGGGGAGACTGGCCTAAAATGAAATACCATTTCGTATGAATATATAATGTATTCAATGTGATCCTTACAGGTTAAACTAATATATAGTGCTCTACAAATTTCTAGAAGTTCATTGAAATCTACAAAATTTTCTAATACAGAAATAAAATGTAAATGTGTCATTTTAGGATTATGTTGGTGCCTACAAGTATTAGTGTTAGTGTGGTGCGGAGAAGTTTTTCGAGAGAATGATAGCTATAAAATGACATATGCTAAATATTTCGTTAATACTTTTGCAATAAAAGCATGATAATAGCTGGAACTTGGACTGGAACTGAGGCTTCTTGGTGAATCTTCTCGAAAAACTTCTCCACACCTTGAAACTTACACTGTAGTGTAGTTCAACTCCTGAAGATGGCAGCATCGCTGCCGAAATACGTATCTAGTGCTAGTGCCTACAAGTGTTAGTGTTAGTGTGGTGCGGAGAAGTTTTTCGAGAAGATTCAATTATTCAATTTAAATTTGCAACAGGTTATATTTTCAACAAAACGACGCCTCTGCTCACAATTGTAACATAGCAAGCGACCATTTAAACAGGATACTTCCGAGTCAATAGACCAACGCTTTTATAAGATAGCCGGCCCCGCCCTCCTGATTTGGGACATTTAAAATGTGTGGCGTACGATTCACCTTCCAGAAATATCCAAGAATTGGAAGAGAAAATTAAGATTGCTTGTGCTAGCATAGCACCAGAAACATAACCAGTATAGTCATGCACAATTTTTAATTACCTAATAAATTTTTGTGTTTGGCTATTATGACAGTTATCTGCTAGATGATTCCGTAGGAAGCCTTTAACGGTCTTGTGTTTAGAATTCATATTTTTGCCTTCACACTTTTTGCTTTTTTTCTTGAGAGACCAGTCTAATAGTGCTTCCTGCGACGATCTTTTATATCACCCTAAGGTGTACCACATTCAGTCCCCATCACCAATATACATAGGTTGCAGTGATAGAAGAGGACCATACAAACATATCGAGTATGGTCAATGATTAAAACGATGAGTTTAGTACAGCAAACGTAGATGAAGATATAGAAATTGTTGAAGTTCAGCCAAGAACAGGACCT
Source organism: Holotrichia oblita (assembly GCA_023690525.1). Taxonomy (NCBI): domain Eukaryota; kingdom Metazoa; phylum Arthropoda; class Insecta; order Coleoptera; family Scarabaeidae; genus Holotrichia; species Holotrichia oblita. The sequence continues at coordinate 19,399,098 of CM043018.1, read as the reverse complement.
GAACAATAACCTTGTTTCTCCTCTTCTCTATATGTATTGAGAAAATATCTTAGGTCTATCGATGCTCGTCTCATTGTTTGTAGTTATACCACACTGTCTATTTTCTCCTGACGTTGAGCGATTCATTGTTGCCTGTCTGTCGAAGACTTCCTTCAAACAAAACCGCACGTACTATTTTTTTGTTATTCCATTTCCGTAGTTGATCACTTGAATAATAGATACTATAAAGCTAGGTATCTAGTGATTTATCAAAGATTTTTGGGCAACGTTAGAAGCAAAGTAACTGATGCACATGTCTTGAAATCTTGGGGTTATCGTCTTGTTCTCGGAATTCTCATAAATTGTGGTACCTTCCAAAGATTAGGAAAGTCCAACATTTGTTCTTAGATTAACATAGATAATAACATATAAAACGCGATCTTATTCTGGCGAGTAACAAATCCATCGACACTTCATACATCCATCACCATTCCTTCAGGTCTCACACTCATATTAAGTCTAGTGGCACGTGCACGTTTACTATCAGACAGTGTACCTTACAGTAAATATATGTAAATGCAATAAGACGTTATATAGGTCTACAGCACCATACTAGTATCTCTCGTATATAGGTATCCGTTGTTTACTCCTTTCAGCTGTGCACAGCGTACAGCAGCAGCGGTTCAATGGATGTGTTGTTGACAGTAAGACGGTGGCGATGTGTTCACCCGTTCGACTTGAAATTTATTAGGTGGACACAGTTGCACCTGTACAGATATACATCCGCGGCGCGCTGTTTTGTGTGCCGGTTGATACGATGCGGACTGCGCCTCCGACCCGACCACGGGAGTCGTTTTTAAACGAAGCCACGATTTATGTGACGGACGTACAATATTCCGGTAATAATTCCTTTTTTTGTTCCCCCCGTCTCACCATCGATTGACTTCTTTTTCTACATCGTCCAAGGCTCGTCATGCTTCAATCGAACGTCGAAGTAACTACTATTTTATTTATGGATCTTAATGTCTTCATCATCGGATATCAGTTACGTTGGAGATATTTAAATTGGTCGTAACTTTTAGCTTATGCAAAATATGGTTCTTTAAGTCTGGTAGACCAATTTGATTTTTTTTTTATTTGAAAAACAGTTATAGAACAAAATTGTGTTCTGCGAACAATAAGATATTCATACGGAAACTATAGGAGGAGGAGACCAATCCGTCACGACTGACTTTGGCTCATAAAAGAAGCCGATTAGCGTTTACTCAACACAGTGTAGATTGAGAGATGGAGCAGTGATCGTCATTGTTTTTCAGCGATGAATCCAGATTTCGGTTGACACACTGCGATGGACACTGCTAGAGCTCTTGTAGGTTCCAGATTTTTATTCCAGCATGATGATGCGAGACTACATGTAGCACATCAGACAAGACAATTTCTGAAAGAATGAGTGCAGCTACGATTTCTTCTCAAGCTGTGCTGCTTATTCAGAGTATCCACTGCATCTCTTGCTGTATAAATTGTGTGTGTAAATATGTTTCCATGGTTTTGTTACACCCTTACCTCGCCGTAAATAATGTTGCGTTATTAATTGTGTCCTAACAAACAGTGGTACCTCAACGGAAGCACTGATCTAACGCAACGTTGCCACAAGCTGTAAGTCTATTAGACAAGGGGCCCATGTTAATCATTTTGTTAAATCTTATAGAACCCTCCATGGGACTACCATTCGGGGTATTATGTTTATTATCCTTATGAAATAAGAGTTTGTTTATTAATTTAATGGGATAATTGTTAAGTTTTAGTCTATCTTTAAGTAACTTTAAATTTTTTTCGTGAAATCCGGTATGTGATATATTTAAAATTCTATCTTTGAAATTCTTGATAATATTGAGTTTCTGGTGTAATGGGTGATTCGAGTTAAAGTTGAGGAGTCTGTCAGAGGTTGTAGGTTTGATGTAAAGATCAGTGATTATATGATCATCTTTATTTATTGTAAGTACATCTAAGAATGGTAACTTGCCGTTATTTTCTTTCTCAATGGTGAAAATCAATCTACTATGGAAGGTATTAAATTTCTCAAGAACATAATCTACACGATCCCTGGGCAAAATCAAAAAAGAATCGTCAACATATGTTGCCGCAAAGACCAATTCAACCCCTACATCGTCGAAAATGTCATTAAAGATAGTATCAATAACTAAATCTGCTAAAATAGGGCTAATAGGGTCGCCCATGGGTGTGCCAGATAGTTGTTTGTAGTAATGATTGTTATATATGAAGTACTGTGATTCAAAAATGATCTGTAAGCCTTCCAAGAATGTATCACGGGGAATCGAAGTATAATTTTCGATAGTATCCCATCTATTACTAATTTTTTTTTAAATCAAATCCTTCGGTATATTCGTAAACAATGACTGTACATCTAGTGATACAGTAGTATGAACATTAGAGAAAAACAGATTTTTGAGCTTAGTAACAAATTCTTTAGAGTTCTTTAGCGAATATTTAAAAGTTTGGCGTAAGCCAGCTAGGATGTTGTTAAAATATTTTGATAGGTTATATGAAGGTAAATTAATGGTACTAACAATAGGTCTTAATGGTCTATTGTCTTTGTGAATTTTGGGGAGAGCGTATATTTTGGGTGTTGTGGAGTGTAGGTTTTTAAGTTTTTTGAAAACGTTCTCAGTAATGTGATCATCATTAAATAAACCTTCTAAGTACTTGTTAATTTTCTTTTGGTAAATTGAACTAGGATCACGATTCAGTGGAATATAAGTGGTCTGGTCCGTTAGAAGTTCTTCCATTTTTTGTAAATACTCTTGTTTGTGTAGAATTACAGTTTTGTTACCTTTGTCTGCTTTGGTAACAATTAAATCCTGATGGGTCTTTAAGAATTTTTTGGTGTTTGTGAGTTCTTGTTTTAAGAGGAGATCATTGTTTTCTTTATGTTTTGAGGCAAAATTGTTTATTATATTATTACATTTCATTCTGAGTTGTTCTTTATCACTAGTTTCCGTTTTTTGATCAATATGATGATATATTCTACAACAACAACAACAATACGAAGTATAGGTAAATTGTAGAGATCATTTGGATAACTAAAGTTAGGACCTTTTGCGAACACGTTGGTCACTGAATCAGGGATTTGTACATTTGTGGTATTGATGACAATGTTATCTCGTTGATATTGCTACAATTTCTGGTTGTGTCTATCTTTATCATGAATAAGGTTAGTTAATTTTTGTTTGTGTTTATTTTTCATTTGTATGTGTGTTTTTTGATTAATGTTACAAATTTTAGCTTTAATCCTAATCCAATCATGACATTGAAGTGTGTTTTTGATGTTTTCTTCTATGTTTGATAAATGTTTGGTCAACTGTATTTTTTTATAATGCATTGTTTCAATTTTCTTTGTTATTAAAGATGTCTAAAGATAATATATATAATTTGAAAACCTATTGCAAAAATTTGACGTCTTCTGAGTTTAGTCATTTTCAGATAAGACGTGTTCCAAATATATACGTGATTTATTTTGTATCTGACGTCTATTTAATCAGATAAGACTCAAAATATTGTAACGACTGTTGATCAAAATTATATAGTTCAAGCTTTTGTAATAGAATATTGTGATCAACACAATCGAACGCTTTACTAGCCGCACAATACTCGCCGCTTTTAAAACATGCTAAGGCGAAATCAACAAAATCCAGAACGGCTGCAGTAGTGAACTTTTCTTGTCTAAAGCCGAATTGATTCGAACAGAATAATGAATTTTTTCAAAATAGCATGTAACTTTATTTTTAATTAACTTCTCGAAAATCTTTGAAATAAAATAGAGATTGGCCTATAATTCGATGCTTCGTTAACGTCTCCCTTCTTGTGCAAGGGAATAACAGATCCACATTTTAGTTCGTCCGGAAAGATGCTCGACCGAAAGCTCAAATTAATCAATTTTGTCAGTGGTACAATGATCTTTTTTCACTGATTTCAGTATATTTGTGGATGAACCACAAACATCCCTCGTGTCAGATAACTTCAGTTTAAAAATAACATCACGAACTTCATTAAATGAAACATTCCCTAGTTTAAACGAATTACTTGTTATCGAATGTGATAAAAACGATTGATCATAATTTGAAGGAGGCAATCCTCCAGTAATATTGATGCAAATTCAAAATTAATAAAGATACTGACAAGACTCGAACCTTGGACATAAATACTGCCTTACCGATGGCTGATGGATTGATTATCAATTAATTGGACTGTTAAGTTTGTACGCTTATTAATTTTAAACCAACACGCTACGCTAAACGATAAAGGCAATCGGTATTCTGATTGTTTAAATTCTACGTTTGAATATCAGATATATAAATACAAACTTCACTAGTAAGCGGTAAGAATCATCATTTATCTGAAGAATAACGATTAATCACTGAAGTAATCTCATATATCTCGAAACGTACATTATTACCTCAATCGAAGACAATTACGTAATGTAAAACAGCTTGTATTTATGATGCATCATTCCGAAGAGTACAACAACAACCAGTTCCTGTGTTCTTACTCTCGTTATCGTATCAGATTCACAAAGTCGTCGCTGTCGCGGTACCTGTAGTCGTTGTTGTTCCAGTTCTGTCTGTTTTTTTTTATTTCTTACTCGTTTCGCAGTCCTTTCAAGCACGTTTCACGCATACGGTAGCCATCTCAGTCCCGACAATGAAACACCAAACCGATCGTGATTCCTCATCATTAACGTTAAATATAAATGTATTTCACCGGTGTCTCTGAGAGCGGTAATTTTAAGGCTATTTACTACTTTTTATCGTGCTTTTAACGGGGCTCACTTATTACTTTATGAAGTTTTTGCGGGCTCAACGCTCCGCGAATCCTTTATGTCAAGATTTATTTATTTCGTAATCGTTTTAATCTGTAAATTGTGCTTTCTATTTACCTGGCGGTGAGCAATTCTTATTACTCCGGTTCTTTTTTTGTTGGAACAACGAACGGCCAATCAACGATAATAATTTATTCTGTATAACACTAAATCTCCTTTCTTGCGAAGCTTTAGGATATTGTAAAATTTCTTATCTTGTATTTTATAGTGCTTCTTGGTGTTTTTCATATAGATAGTAAAACGATTAAGCTTGTAGTTTCTTATTGGAGAAGTAGAGGATACATTCACTTGTGGTAATTTGTAAGATTACTTCCTTATTGTTGTTTACTAGAAATCAATTTCTATTATTTTCTTACGTGCTAAAGGACGTATAGTTAATGCAGTTATCATAAGAGGTACTACCGCAATGTAAAATGCTAACATAATATGGATTTATAAAACATTTTTGGCGCTTAATTTGAAATTTTTGTTTGTTGCCAAAGCGCAGTAAAACAAAAAAAATGCATGTAATCATTTTACTAGCAAAAGCAATCAAACTAGATCAATATCTGTAATTACCACCTAGTCTTTGTCAATTTTCCGGTTGGTCTAGTTTGTGGTACTAATTTCTGTGCAATACAATCGCCAATGCGAAAGCGATGAAGATTTGGAGGACACTGATGAGATCTATCATCAAATAGAGGCATTAGTTATCTTTGTATCAACTATATGTTCTTCCTTGACAGTGTGGTTGAGTAGAATTCAATTTAAAGTTCCCATTCAGGAATTTTTTCTGCAGCATTTACTCCAGAATGGAAGGGGTGTTCGCATTCAGTTTCTTCTAATTTAAATGTTAGAAAAAGTGGAAAAGTCTAGTTTAGAATATACGTGAGTTTAATCATCTAGGGTTGGTTCAGTGCTTTGAGAAGATTCATCTTCATAAGGGCATCATCATGATGTTGCCTTTTGTAAGTTTCACCTGAAAAAATCACCAACTTCACCTACGTGTTCTATAACTTCCATTCCGTCACTAATTTCTGCCCAATCATCACCTTCATATTCACCAAAATCTTTCGTAGATCCTCTCGTAGAACGCTGCCACAGCCTCTAAAATCCTTTAGGTTCACTTCAATATTTCCAATTTCTTAGTTGATGGTAGATCTCTGGATTCGTCCGTTATAAGCAAAAAAGATAAACCCAGAGGGTGCCAGTATGTCATCATTTGATGGAATTAGAACAAACTAAGTATTGATTTGATAAGTTTGTCTTGATTAGAATCCTTTTTTCTTAGAAGTTTAATTAAGCGAGCGAAAGCAATTTTACCAAACCAGTCTTCGAATAGCGTGGAATTAGGCTTACTACATTTGCTTCTGTTAAAACAGTTGCTGCTGGCCTCCTCCCGATCCATTTTAGATATAAATCTGCAGATCAGTTAGTTGTTGCTATTATAATGGAGAGATACTGGTCTATAATCCATCATCCTTTAATTCACTAGCATATTTTGAACATGAAACGAGATGGAATTATAATCTTTGCATGTAACTATTGCAACTGAAACTCTTTCTAGTTCTGTTCATCTATCCAAAAGCATACTTCGTACTCTTTAAAAATAGTCTAAAGGGTGATCAACCACTGAGTGGTTGAATCTTATCTAACTAATTAAGTTTTTAATGGCCTTTAGGCAACAGTTTAACATTGTTATTGAAATGTAGACTTTGCTTCATTTTTTCGAATTATTTTTGGGAGATTACAACCCTAGGAATACATATATACACTTAATACGTAATATAGAGGAACCATTTTACAGAAATTAGTTCTAAAATGCAACATAAAGAACTCTCATTTCATCAAATGCAAATTGTTACTGAACAGCTGTAACCTGGACCGGTGGCTGGACCTTGTAGTGTCTAAAAAGTTATCAGCTTACTATTCTACCATTTAGATACTACTTTAGACTTATAAAATTAGGTTCTCCCAGCAAGCAACCAATCATACAAAATATCTTGATTTTTTTTTAATTAAGTCTACTGCTTGTTTGCTAGAAAAAGCTAAACCTTTCGATTTATCTGCATGATATTGTTTTGTAATACCTTATCAGTTCTAATTCTGAAAATACCTTACTTGACAATGAGACTTCATATCTTACATTTAGCTGCAATATATTTTTATGGTGAGTACGTCTTGGAAATCAAAACTATGCAATTTGTTTTGATGATTCCAAATTAATAACAAATTACTTTAATTGGGTTTCTAAAGGAAAGTCCAACTTTCTAACCTGAACCTAGAGAGGAAAACAGCAAACAACTTTTTAAAAACCATACACTGCAGTTGCACCTATCGCCGAAGAGTTAAGGCTTTGAACACCAATTTTTTCAAGTACTTTTGTTTATTAAGTAATCTAAAATATATGAGATTATAATTCCTCGTATCTTTTTTAAAAAAGATTTGTGTCAATGTATGTGTCCAAAAATGTGTGCTTTTCAAAATACTTTGTGAACTTTTCTTCATAATAAGTCGTGAGGAATCACAATTAAAAATATTCTGGATTACTTGGCACGGATGCAACTTTTAAATGTAGTCGTGAATTGTATCTACACAACAACAGAAATGATATTTCCCTGATAAACAGATGGTTCGAGTATAAGTCAAGGACCAATCCTTTGAGTGTCCTAAAAACAGAAATTTTGAACTTACTCTATATTCGAGGTGATGTAGCAGAAGGCCTTATTTTAGCCAAGAAAGGTTTTTCGAAAACCAAGTTCACAATCCCCCTCCCCCGTTCTCCCCTCCTCTTCTCCCCTCCCAATCACTTTCTATGTCGAAAGAATCTACATCATCGAGGACCAGGCCTGAGATTTGAAGTAAGATAGGGTAGGATAGATCTATTACCAGAAGTTGCAGATTGTAAATGTAATTTACATTTATGCCTATTTCAAAAAGCAACGGTTTTATAAATTCAGCATTCAGAATAAAATAATATTTGTATTTATTCCTTCTTATCCCAATTTTATGAAAGAAAATAAAAATGTGCAGTTAGTAGTATACCCTAAAAATCTGAGGCTACCACCAAAAACTGGCAATAAATATAAGAAAACTCCAACGTTTTACTGTTATATTGGCTATCCATTTACTATAATTTGTCACGTACTATAATACATAATATTGTTTTAAGAATCTTAAAAATGTCAAAACGCTAATGGCAATAATTTTTTTCACGATCTTGGGGACCACAGTAAATCATACATGGTGATATATCCAATACATTACTAGCAGCAAAGTGTCCGCCGTTGGTGTTAATTGCGCTATTTATAACGTTGTCAACGCAGCGCCTGCTTTCATCTCCTCCGTGCATCGTTGAAATGCATTAATTTCAATGAGAAACCATGGAAATGCAACGACCCCATAGGCTATATTCAGTAACACAGAACGAAATCGCCATCCGTAAGAAATTATACCCACGGACTCTCGGGGACTAGTAGTACATACACTCTATATAGAAATGAAACGACATTCTCGTGATAACTGTAAATCGTACAGGTAATCGATTTTCAAGACCGAAATCATTAACTTCGAGTTAACCACGTTCCATGTACATTTTTTTACACCATTTTCGCAATTTTTTCGCCTGTGATTATCCACCGTTTACTAGTATATTTGTGTTCTATTATCCGTTGCATTATTACTTTAATTGGAGTCAAGCTCCATTGCTTCCATAATGCTTCAATGATCTGTCTTTCTCTTTCGCCTACAATCGATGTAGCAATGTTAAGTTAGCAAGATTATGTATTACTATTTTACTATCTTAACTGGAAGCATTTTACCAGACTTTTATGATGAATTATGCCTGTTCTAAGCGTAAGAACGATTGAGTTATATGTACACGATTATTGGTGGTCTCATTTAAGGTACTTTTCCACTAATTACGTATAATACCAGCCTCGAAGTTTAGCCGAGTCATTTCCCTGAAAATACTTACACGTGGAAATTATTGGTAATTTTCTTTAACAATGTAATACGGACTATTTTAAGAACTCTTATGTGGGACAAGTTATATCGAGTTAGTACCATCAACGTGTCATTATTATTTACACATTTATTTATTACACTAGCGTTATTTTCCAAATAGGAAAAATTTCACAAACTAATGTGAATAAATCCTGTATGCGCTGTTAATGCAACAAAGTCTAGCCGTAAAGGAGCCGGTTTTAACAGCTTCCGCGTATATACTGGATCGAATCAAGAAATACGCTTGCAAGATTGTTGCAAGTTATCGTCGAATATCTTTTTGAGTATAATGAACTTCTCTTATAAGAAACAATTTGCGACTTCCTCATGATAGGCGACCAAGATTTTTTTTTTACCGAGAAATAATATAGCGTACTTTGTGCAGAATGCTACGGTACTTATAAACATAGTCGACATGAAATTATTCGCCGTAAGGGCTATACTACAAGCAGAACGGGAATGTTATTCGATACACTTGGCGCCCAACAATGTGAGGCGACATCTAGAGAAAACATAGTAATAAGAGACAGGTTTATGTTGAACTTAACTAAAACGGTGCTATAAAGCAAACTAATAAGCTTCTTCAGAAATCTAGTAAGAATGCTAGAAGAAATAAAATGGGGAAGGCTAAAAAGTTCCATTCACTTTCCACAGTAGAATACCTAGGATGCCCTAGAATAAAAACATTTTTTTAGGATTATAGAGTTTTTAGAAGCCATATAATATAACCCAAATGTGCCTTGCTGGGAGTTTTCTTGAACCTATCTTATCGTTAATGTTGCCTTTTGAACTGGGAGTTTGTTTGTCCTCTCGTTTAGATTAACAAGATGAACCTACTGGCCCAGAGCGAAGTAGATTCATCAAACGGTTCTCGAGGGTTAAGCAGATTAATCAAGGTGAAACGAGGGGGAAGCAGATTCATCAAACGGTTATCGAGCTAGGTAATATTTATATGATGAAAATGTTGTCCAGAAAAATTTATGAAAATGTAACGGTCACAGCGCTCAAACGAGTTAATGTGCCTTCCTGGTAGTTTGTCCTCTCGTTTAGATTAACAAGATGAACCAACTTGCCCAGAGCGAAGCAGATTCATCAAACGGTTCTCGAGAAAATTTATCTCTATAACGCGTTAATGTGCCTTGCTGGGAGTTTGGCCTCTCGTTTAGATTAACAAGGTGAACCTACTTGCCGAGGGGGAAGCAGATCCATCAAACGGTTATCGAGCTAGGTAATATTTATATGATGAAAAAGTTGTCCAGAAAATTTATGAAAGTTTGAACGGTCACAGCGCTCAAACGCGTTAATGTGCCTTCCTGGGGGTTTGTCCTCTCGTTTAGATTAACAAGATGAACCAACTTGCCCAGAGCGAAGCAGATTCATCAAACGGTTCTCGAGAAAATTTATCCCTATAACGCGTTAATGTGCCTTGCTGAGAGTTTGGCCTCTCGTTTAGATTAACAAGGTGAACCTACTTGCCGATGGGGAAGCAGATTCATCAAACGGTTACCGAGCTAGGTAATATTAGGTAATGTATATGATGAAAAAATTGTCCAGAAAATTTATCAATTTGGAGCGGTCACAACGCTCAAACGCGTTAATGTGCCTTCCTGGTAGTTTGTCCTCTCGTTTAGATTAACAAGATGAACCTACTTGCCGAGAGGGGAAGCAGATTCATCAAACGGTTCTCGAGAAAATTTATCTCTATAACGCGTTAATGTGCCTTGCTGGGAGTTTGGCCTCTCGTTTAGATTAACAAGGTGAACCTACTTGCCGAGGAGGAAGCAGATCCATCAAACGGTTATCGAGCTAGGTAATATTTATATGATGAAAAAGTTGTCCAGAAAATTTATGAAAGTTTGAACGGTCACAGCGCTCAAACGCGTTAATGTGCCTTCCTGGGGTTTGTCCTCTCGTTTAGATTAACAAGATGAACCATCTGGCCGAGAGGGAAGTAGATTCATCAAACGGTTCTCGAGAAAATATCGATGAAATTTTAGCCCTATAAGGCGTTAATGTGCCTTGCTGGAAGTTTGGCCTCTCGTTTAGATTAACAAGGTGAACCTACTTGCCGAGAGGAAGCAGATTCATCAAACGGTTATCGAGCTAGGTAATATTTATATGATGAAAAAGTTGTCCAGAAAATTTATGAAAGTTTGAACGGTCACAGCGCTCAAACGCGTTAATCCTGGGGGTTTGTCCTCTCGTTTAGATTAACAAGATGAACCATCTGGCCGAGAGCGAATAGATTCATCTATCTCCCATTTTTGGGGAAGAATATTGATGAAATTGACTCTGGTCCAATGAATCGAGACTCCACGTCTTTCGTTGCAAGATCATTGGCAGTCTTAGTACCCTCACATCCTCGGTGCCCTGGTATCTACACCAGTATGAGTGTGTTTCTTTGGACCAGAGCTTTGAGCGTGAACAGATACTTTCAGGTTAGCTGGTTGTGTGTGTGAAGTGATAGGTATAGTCTCACTACTGGGAATACCTACATTATAAATCTTTCTTCAATTTCCTCTGAACGATTTTACCAGACTTAGGACTTTTCGTATCAAATGACCTTCCAGCATCATCCATATTATAAATAATAATAGATGTTTGTAGCAATCTTGATACCTTAGTAATTAAATGGATCAACATTTATATTGATACTTCTCGACGATATTAACCTAGATTGGTGCAAATAATGCAGCGCCCAATTTATTGTAGATAGTATGAACTAATATATCCTCGCCACTGCCTGATAAAAGTAAGGATTTGATGTGAGGAGTTGATTGGTGTAAGTTGTCGGGAAGTCTTGGTGAAACGTAAGAGTTGACGCAAACCTGCCAAACCTTTTTGTGTGTTGATCAAAATATATCTCCGAGTACTTCTTAATACATACTTCCATTGCTGACCAATTCTTCGTCGGATCAGCTATTAGATTCTATTGCTTCTTTTCTTCACCGTTGTTGATTCCCCTTTTACTAGCTCCGTGTTTCCTTCATTTAAATCACCCATGTTAATCGCTGTTGTAATAATTGCGATTCAGCGTTCATCATGTTTTGTCTCATTCTCGAGATCTGGTCCTTTTCTACGATCTCGGATTAATGACTAGTCTTCTGGGATTTGAGGATTTGTTCATAAGCCTTCCATAATTCCCATAATCCATTGTATTCAAAAGATGATTTCTGGTAGAAAAGCTAGGCTATAACGTTAGTGAATGCTTCATCTTCCTTTTCGTCACTGTTTTTCTCCTCTTTTGCTTTCGGCCTTCTAGCTTTCGATTTGTATATAGCTACACTACCACAATACAACACGCACGCAATAAGCACGTAAACATCCAAAGAACCACCATTGTACATCCTTTTTTGGATATGCGGACGTCCATCGGATATTCGTCTATGCACAATGGATGTCCAATGGATATCTACCGGAGAGCCATTGTCTACTTAATTGGACATCCATAGGTTGTCCGTTACAGATCCATTAAAGGACCAAGTAATTAAAATATTGGGTTATTAAACCGTCACTTTCGGTGTTACATCAAGTGGAATTAATTAAATTGTCAATAATAATAATAAATCCTAAATCAACATAACGTGTTCTTCGGATATATGTTATGGATATTCTGTTTATGTCCACGGACATTCGGACTTATTATGGATCTGTAGTCCATTGGACATCTTATGTTATCTGGGGACAAATAATGACAGTTAATAGATAAGACACATGGTGACACTATGGTTTTGACATTTGACAGTATGAACAATTTACCGACTTGTCCACCTTGGACCTTTTTTGCTGCCAACCCCGGATTCAACAATTGTAGCTGTTAAAACACGTCTTACACATGTAATGCTTGTTTACCATTTTAAATGTTCTAACCATCACAAATTGCTGACAAATTTGACAATTGTAACTCTCAAAATATTCATCTATTTGACAGTTGTTAAATTGTTAATATTTTTTAATGTTTAGCATCTCAACCATCAAAATTTTCTGACAGTTGTCAAATAGTCAACCATTTTTCTTAGCTTCAATAACAATTTTTTTAAAGCTGTCAAATTAACAATTTTTGACGGATGTAATAGTTAAAACAATTCTCGCAGCTATCAAACTATACCAATAGCCATTTTCTTAAAGATTTATCAGGTGAAACTGACTAAATATTTTCTGCAGTAGTCAAACTGTAAAAACAGTAATTTGTGTGACAATTGTAGCTGTCAAAATACACCTGACACCTGTAAAATTGTAAACTCAGATATCACTTACACTTTTGAGCGTAATAACCTCTAAAACATTTTGGCCATTTTTGTTGAATTGCAACGCCTTTTTTTATATTTTAGCTATTTTAACTTCTTTCAATTCTTGTTGGCGTTATAAATTTTCTGAAAACCGGTATTTGATGAAAGCCTTACAAAATAGAATTGTTTCGTTTATGAATGGGATGACACCAAAAAATTGCAACTTTGAGAGGTGAGCGTATTTTTTATGCACCTAGATAAATCGAAGAAAAGGCTGAGGAGAAAAAGGCCGTGATCCAGAGTTATTAAATTATTTTTCGCGCCAACTGTACTCTTCTCAACACTATATACACTATTAGGAGCACATTACCTTTTAGGGGTTAAAATTTTGCATCCAATTTGAGGCGTGAAAACCTGAAAGAAAAATAGAAAATTTAGATCATGACTTTGTCTAAATATTTCGTCCAAATTTACTAGATGGGACTAATTAGGTGTAAGTTTTTGGACACCAGAAAATTGAATGACATAGACCTTTCAAAAATTAATGGCATAAATTGAGTGCAAAGTTTTGGCATCGAAATCCAAAATTGTGCCTTGTTTCTTGTTGCAAAAACTTCTAGCTGCTTCAAGAACCACTCCAACACTAAGTTACATGAGTGGCTTAGAGAAATATAGGAGAAGAATATAGTTCAACGAGAACAAGCACTAGATATAGAGCTGAGTCATATGCCATCCCATGTTTGGTCCATACGTTACGAGAGTTAAAGGAGGAGCCTGTTTCCTTTTCCGTTAACGTAATATGTATTGTGTGGTAGAATTTATGAATATTTAAGTGAATTTAAACTTCGTAGACCTATGTTAATGAATCAGTGAAAAACAAAACTAGCGATGTAGCTTAACACAGGTCTAATAACTCCTACACTATGGTGTACTTTAAGTATAAAAGAAAATAATTAATAATGTATACGCGATTAAGAACTAAAAAATTATTTACAGCCAGCGAACTAAATTGATTCTAATTGAAACCATAAGAAAGTAGACTGACTAGCATAGCCAATTACTTGTCAAAGTATCTTAATTGTTTATACAGAAAGGAAAAAACATCTTCGTCAAAATGTGCACTCTGCTGCACCTGCGCTACACCTGGACCTGCATAGAATTTCAATGTTATGTTAGATAAAAAAAGCCTTTGAAATTCCAGGGAAACATCAAATTAATATTGATGAAGTATCTACCATTTACGTACCAGTATCATTTTAACCGTGGCATCTGTATATGCAGATGAGGAGCATATGAAAATATTAGTAGTGGAACAAAGAATATAAGCTTGTGTATGTAAAATCTACTAGAAAATTTGCAATGTATTCGCCGAAGTATTATTAACGTGCCAGCGAAAATTAAATTATAAAAGCCAAGGCGTATTGTTATGACGCCTCGGCATTATTTCACTCTGATGTAGTCTACATGGTGCCAATATCACCTGGCTTACTACTACTACAATACCACTTGCATATAAGTTTATTGCGGCAGTTATTTTGTTATTTTTCGTAGGTGTGATCGTGGACAATATATTATGAATGAAAAATTTGTGAAAAAAATTATGGGTAGGTATAGAGGGATAAAAGAGGTCTTTAGATGGCAGGTATGGATAGCAGTTTCCCGACACATTCCTCAGTTTTGTGTATCTTACTAAAGACAGCCTTAGTTATGGGCTAAGAGGATAGGACAGTCTTCAGTCCTAAGCAAGGCAAGATATCCAAAGAAGATAATTGTTGCGCGCTTAAGGAAATTGGTTTCTACACCAAAAGCACTTGCCTAAAAATCAAGAAAATTATGTAAGCAGACCATTCATGAGCTTGTCCAACAAGCAGCAATTGTTTACCTTCTTGGACATCGATGGGGATTTCCGCAAGGTGTCCTATCAGTCGATGCACTCACAAAAATTTGAAGTCGAGTTAACACTAGGGCGGCTAATCGACGCCATGATAGGAAACAGAACTTCTGCACCATAAAGGCAACTGTGACAACTGGCTACCTATAGGGCCGAATGCTATTGTTTTTTCAACGGTATCTTGTGGCGGATGACCTATTTTCTGATCTTCAGACGGTACAGAATTAATAGATGACATCACCATCATGCATGGTACCTGAAAGAATGCACTTGCAGAAGAAGGCTTCCTAAACTCCAATGTCCGACTAAGGCGAATAAAGCCAAGAGAACCTTCTAAGCATCTAAAGAAATGTTTGATAAAACGTCTAGGGGAGAGACGGTGTCCGAGGATCGGGAGAGAGGGGGTGGATTGACGTTTCTCTTAAATAATTCAATGTAATTAATTATTATTTTCAAGCACTTGCTTCCACTCTTCAAGCAGTATCATTCATTTCCGCTTTCTTTTCTGGGTCTTTGATCGGAGCAAAGGGCAAAACTGCGATCGCATGGCAAAAAGCCGTATACAAAATTCAGGGTTGAGGTACGTCAACATTTGCCAAAATTGGATTCCAGCTTTATTTTTATTCTAAACAGTGTCAGTGGACATATACAGGATTTCAACTTCTGATTTAATACAAAATCTTCACTATATGGTGAATCTGACATATGTTCTGTCAATTTGAGGTTATAATCATGGCTAGATGCACTGGGCATTGTCATCAGTTAATAAGATTTGTGGAAAGTATAAACACAAATCTTTCCAACAAAATATCTCTAGGAATTCCCTCGTTTTTTCATTGAACACTATGGACGTATCTGTACAAAAATGTCTAATCTCGATATGGCAGCCAAACTCTACGCACTTACAGGAATAAACTTGTTCATATTATATTGTCTACGATTATACTCATCGGTCAATGTTGTTTTTCTGGCCGTTGTTGTTGTTGGTGTTTCGTGTTGGGTTATGCGTGCCGGATTCAGCTAAATGTACGGATCACCGCGCCCGCAGAAACGGAGGACTACGAAAAGCATAAAGCAAAATGTGTTTTGTCTCGGATCCAAAGAGAGAGAGAGAGAGGGAGAGGGAGAAAGAGTCGGTCGTTCGCATATATGCGTGTCTGTATACGATGCATAGTGTTGAGCCTTGCCGTTGCGTTTGCACTTGGAGAACTTGTAAGTCGAGCTAATACGATTAAGATGAACGTCGTGACCGTCGCGTGTGTGTACACAGCGTTATTTTCTCCCGCGTTCAATGCCCGATCGAATACGCAGTATTTAAATGGCTCTATATGCATACTCGGGCAAGATTATGTTTGGTTTTAGTACGCACCGAGCCGCTATTGTATGACTTTTGCCAAGCTTACGTATTGACAAAACCTCTAAGGATGTGTATTGTGTGTACTCACTGGCATGTTATTACGTATACAGAATGGATCGAATTACAAATACTTAGATAGTTGTACCTACGACTTCCTGTATTCGGTAAATTTACTTGAAATTTACACGACAAGCAGAAATTCCAGTCAGATGAGTTAGTTGTTTATTCATGTGGAATAATTTAAAACATGAATAACATATACTTGTCAAGTGTTGACTTCTACTATAAGAAATTGTAAAGACTAAATATATTCTCTTCTATTTATTCTTGTTTTCTAGCTTGAGCTGTATGCACAGATCTTTTTTGACTAATAAGTATATCGATTTGTATAGGTCACACTGTCAAAGCCATTTAATTTTAGCTTCTGCTTGCTCTCCTAGTTTTGTCAACACAGTAATTTGAACAAGTTTTCGTTAACTAGGAAAAAAATTGGTAGATTTGAAAAGCGCTGTATAGTCTTGAGAGGTTTTCATGGCATCTTCTCAAAAATGTTCGTGTTGTTCGACCATAAATTTATGCTTTATCAGATTTAATAATTTTCATGGTTGTATCTATGTTTTCACTGCAGGAACGTTTTTCGATTAACATATCGATTTGTTATAGGTGACTGTCAAGACTGTTTTATTTTATCTTTTCCTTGTTTTATTGCAGGCTGTCCTTCGGATTTCACGTGTAGTATAAATTAATGTGATATAATTTCTCTAAAAGCTCCCTAATATCATCTAATCTCATGCAGTTACAGCCTATATAGAGTATCAAGTTCGGATTGAAAGACAGAACAAAATACCTACATACATATTTTAGTGGACATACTTTGTAAATTTAAAGTTTGTAAAATTCTCAATTCTGTAAATTTTGTTAACTTTTCAATCGAAAATTTTGGAAATTCAGAAAATTTCTAAATTGTTCAAAATCTATACATATATAAAATTTTCAGAATAAAAAATACGCGAAATTTTAGTTATTTTTCATTATCAACATTTTGATATTTGAAATTTACAAATCTAAAAAAATAGAACTTAAAATTTACAAAATTTATATTTTTAAGATTTACAAAAGTTAGTGTTAGTATCTAGTGTTGTAGTATTGAAGTGTGTAATAATTGTCATTTTGTAAAATTCTATAAAATAAAGCAGTTTTGAGAATCGTTGCATTCGACATTTGATGAATTTTCAACATTTTCTATCTTAAGAGTCTAGAAGTTTACAAAATGTGCGAATTTAATGAAATTTACAAAATACAGAAAGTTTTACACAAGTCACAAAATTTATAAAATTCTTGAATTTGTCATATCTTATGCATTTTCAAAATTTACCAAATTTACAAAAATTTCGAATCGATCAAGCTTTTCCAAATTTACAAAATTTTTAAATTTATAGAATTTACTAAATTTACAAAATGTACAACATTTACGATATTTGTAAAAGTGTATAAAATGAAGCATCTTTGAAAATCATTATACGGTCTACATGTCAATACAGTTTCATCCGAGAAATTTTGTTTATTTGATAAATTTTCAATATCAAGTCTAGAAAATTCAAGAAATTTACAAAATTTTCAAATTTTACATAAATAACAGAAGTTACAAAATCTTCCAATAGATTTTCGATAATATACAAAAATGTCAACTCAAACAAGATTTTGTAAATTTATAAACTTCGAAATTTACAAAATCTATACATTTTTAGAAAGTTATAAAAATCTACAATTTTTCAAATTAACAGTTTCAAGTTTACAAAAGTTTACAAAACTGTTGTTTACAATATTTACAAAATGTACAAAATTCCTGGAATGTACAGTGCTTCCATTTTCAGAAAAAACGAAAAAAATACAGCATTTTTAAACTTTACACAATCCACAAAATTTTCGAAATCTGCGAAATTTACTGCATTTTCGAAATTTATCAATTTTATAAAAATTTCGAATTGCAAGTTTTTCGAAGTTTGTAAACTTTTCGATATTTGCAAAACTTTGGAAACTCACAGTTTTAGAAACTTACAAAAATTACAAAATTTCTGAAACAAAATTTGCAGAATTTATAATATTTGCAGAATTTACAAAATTGACAAGATTTACGAAATTTACAAAATTTACGAAATGTGCAAACTTTTCGGTATATATTTGCAACACTTTTGAAAGCTAGGCTTTTTAGAAAGTTACAAAAATCTACAAAATTTCTTAAATTAACAAAATTTACGAAATTTACTATATTTATAACATTGACAAAATTGACAATATTTACGAAATTTATAAAATTGACAAAATTTACGAAATTACAAACTTCAATATTTGCAAAACCTTAGAAAGCTAGACTCTTTTGGAAAGTTACAAAAATTTACAAAATTTCTTAAATTAATATAATTTACCAAATTTACGAAATTTATGAAATGAGCAAACTTTTCGGTATGTATTTGCAAAACTTTTGAAAGCTAGACTTTTTAGTAAGTTACAAAAATCTACAAAATTTCTTAAATTAACAAAATTTACAAAATTTACGAAATTTACTACATTTATAACATTGACAAAATTGACAAAATTTGCGAAATTTATAAAATTAACAAAATTTACGAAATTACAAACTTCAATATTTGCAAAACCTTAGAAAGCTAGACTCTTTTGGAAAGTTACAAAAATCTACAAAATTTCTTAAATTAATGTAATTTACAAAATTTATGAAATTTAAAAAATTTACGAAATTTATAGAATTTATAAAATTTACGAAATTAACGAGATTCACAAAATTTACGAAATTTGCAAACTTTTCGATGCAAAACCTTAGAACCACAGCCTTTTAGATAGTTACAAAATTTATTAAATTTACAAAATTGACGAAATTTACAAAATTATGAAATTTATAAAATTGATGAAATATGGAAAAGACGAAAAGTTAAAAAATTACAAAAAATAACAAAGATTTCAAAACCCACAGATATAGTTTATAGCATGTCAAATTGTGATTGCAAAAAAGAAAACTAAAAAAATTTTTAAAGAATGAGAATTTTTCAGTTTCTGAATTTGTCAAATAGGGAATATAACGTTTGTAAGTTGAAGTTGAAATCTGTACCTTTTGTAAATTCCAAATCATGTTAGTTACGAAAATATCGAAAATTTTGAAAATATCGAAAATTTCACACAATTACACATTATATTGTATCAAGTTCTGACAGCAGGAAACAAAAGAATATTTTATTAAATAAATTGTTTTGGAAATAGTTTATGCACCAACAATATTGATATGGTTTTTATAGTTGATTTATTGTTTCATAACTTTAATAAAAATTTAATTTATAAAAAAGATAACATCAGATCAAAAAATTATAAGTTGTTTATATTTTTACATACTACACGACATGGCAAGAAAGCAAATAATTAGAGACATTTTTTTCTTGATCTGAGAGAGGTTAGAGGTCAGTTTAGCCAACAAATTACTTAGAAAAGCTTTCTAGAGCATTTAATATGCACGTTTCCGTTTTAATATTAGGAAAAGTAACTCTGCAATGATTTGTTTACAAACCTTTTCTTAATTAAATCTGAAAGCATTTTGACACGAAACTTTTGGAAAGGATACAATCAACGTAAATATATTTCACTCTAAAATATTATTACAATAGTTACATGAGTGCTAAATCTCGACACAATGTAGTAATAGTTCTGAATACAACTCAAAAAATATTACGTATGCCTGATCCAGTTTCTCTAATTACCAGCAGCAATTTAAAGTGCTACATTACGCAAGAGTTTCAATTATCGTTCACATCTTCCTGTCTATAATAGATCTATTTATAGACCAAATTAGTGCCTTAAGAATGATGAGCTCCGTATAAAATTAACTTCAGAGCAAAGAATAATATGCGTATCACGCTAAATTATAAGGACAGATCCTGCGTAACAGATGAAGAATCCGATCTGAAATCTAGTTCTATCTATCCCAGGCGCAATATTTATTTTTATAATTTTTTTTTTTACATATCCGCAAGTATACATTTTATTAATTCTTTTTTCTTTTTTTCCAGGTGAGTTCGCAACAGGTGTACATCGTTTCTTGTAAGATGGAAATGGATAATCTACAGAACCGTAAGTGCAATTTGCGTTTACAGCAATAGAACATCATATAGAATGTACATGATGCTTATCTTTAAAATTATTTTCAATCTATTTTGAGCAATTCTCAAAAGGAAATTGCTTTACTTAAACATGAATATCGAGACAATGAAACACGTGGCAATAGGATGAATATACTTAACGGTGGTCTGTATTATAAAAAAAAGCTACCGGTTATCATTATAAGAACTACAGCAGCTGAATATAACAAATTCAGCCTGTAATTCTTCCAGGAATCACGCATTCATTTGCGGTAAACTACGTCCAACGACCATTATTGGAAGAATTAGAACAGATAGTATAGGACATATGTGAAGTAGAAAATATATATAATCTCTAAATAACGTACCTTTTAATTTTCGTGTGGTTAGTGCACGCAATGCATCACAAATATAGCTTTCTAGAATTAATAATGCCAGGCGGTGGTGATGTAATGTTACCCTTACGTGTTGAACCCGTACCTACTATTCCACATCAGTTTTCGGCAATTGGAGTGGAGACACACAAACGCTTTTAAAGTGAGTTACCTAAATCTGTTTTGCTCGAAGAAAACGTATCTTTCAATTTCAATTTGGTTTTGTGATAGGTAATACACATCCATTAATATAACATAACGAGATACAAACTTTATGCGAAAAAAAGAAGAGATAACGTTAAAAAATAAGCAGTAAATCATCACAAGTCGCCATCAAAAATAGAATAGCGAGTAAGCTGGGTTGTCAAATCGTGACACCCATCGGCAACGGTTGTATAAATCGCCCGTGTACAAGATCAAAATCAACTTTAATTATGCACAATGTCTCATCCGGGGGCGCTCCTCATATCAGAAATGAATCGAGTAGGATCTCCTGCACCATATTTTCCCTCTCTAACTTTGCATGTGCGCATTCAAGTTTTGTGATAAGGGAATAAGGGCGGAGCTGAAATAGGAAGTACACGAGTTTTAATTTAATTCAATTTAATTTAAACAAAATGCTCTCGTTTCTCGTTTTGTTTGTACTAAATACAAAATGCAACAATAGAAATATAGTTATAGTATACACAGTGACGAAATATCTGAAATAAGTAATAAAATATACTCCAGATGCTAACAGACATATCAGCAAAAAGAAAAAAAAATCGTGATTACTGTAGATAATCTTTAACATTGTAAAAACATTTTTATATGAAATATTCTTTCAAGGGTTTTTTTTAATATTGCTAGAAAACCAGAAGATTTAATATTACACGGTAACTTATTAAAAATTTTACTACACATAGATAAAGGACTTTTCTCGAACAGTGAAAATCTATGAGCTGGAATACTGATATCACCACCATATCGAGTAACATGTTCATTGTTAATATCACGGTTAAGTACGAACGCATCTCTGTTCTTAAATATAAATAAAGAGCATTCATAAAGAAACAATGATGGAAGAGATAATAGACTATTACTAATAAATATAGTTCTACAAGACTCTCTGCCATTAAAGTTGAATATAATTCGTAATATCTTCTTTTGAATTACGAATACTCTGGTAGCCATAGATAGATGACTCCAAAACATCAAACCATATCTAATATGAGAAACAACACAAGAGTGGTAATAAGCAATTACAGTATTGACACTAGAACAAGTCTTTAATCGGCGAATAGCATAAGTTGCACAACTCCAATGTACAGCCCAGAAACTTTGATTGAGCAGATAATGGTAAAGATCGACTATTGAGTTTAATCAAAGGAGATATACGTTAATATTCCTTTTTAAGGGGTCGAAGAACAAAACCCTCGATTTTATATCATTTAAAATCAGACCATTGCTTTGGCACCAATCAACCATAGTTGAGACACACCTATCAGCCAAAATTGACATCTCATGAAAACTACCGGAAACCATCACTGAAGTATCATCAGCAAACTATCTTACACTACTAACAGGAAAAGAAGAGGATAAATCATTAACGAATATTAAAAACAGTAAAGGTCCAAGAATGGAACGTTTTTCAGCTGTCGGCTGAGAAATAGAACAATGGCTTCCAGAATGATGATTGACTCCTATCACATAAATATGTTACCTAACCCAATCAAGACAAACCCCACGCACACCATAGCAATAAAGTTTATCACACAATAACTAATGATCCACTCTGTCAAATGCCTGTGAAAGATCAAAGTAAATTCCACTCACACAATTTCCTCCATCAAGATTTTCATAAATATAACTTAACGATTTAAAAATGGCATTACTAGTAGACTTAGATTGTATAAAACCAAACTGATTACAATTTAAAATTAAAGAAGTCCAAGAAGGCAAGTTGTGGACCCCTCACAATGTCTGTGCACGATGTGCTGTTACTTTAAGGAGCTGGATAAAAGGTAAGAGCATAGCTCTATTTGATAGGCCTATGATTTGGCGAGAACAAAAGGATCATTCGACAGACTGCTACTTTTGCTGTACAAAGACCTTCGGGTTTTCCAGTAAAAATAAGGATAAAATTACCTATCCTAATTTACCTTCTGCCACTCGTCCAGTTCCTCATTCGGAAGCTTTGCCAGTACCAAGTCCTATGGATGTTTCGAACCAAGAACATGTTGAAACCGAGATAGAAGAATACATTTCAGAGTTGTCGGACCCAGATGAAGAACACGCCTCATTTAATAAAGCAGTTGGAATTAAATGACCTAATTCGAGATCTCAATTTATCAAAAACTCAGGCAGAAATATTAGGATCAAGACTGCAAGGATGGACGTTGTTAGCTCCGGGTACGCGTATTTCTGTATATCTAAATCGCCAGAAAGAACTGTCACAGTATTTTTCAACTGAAGAAGGTCTTTGATTTTGCAAAAATGTTGACGGTTTAATGCGCGAATTAGGTTACAAACACCAACCGGAAGAATGGCGTCTTTTTAGGATGCTTTTAAATTGAGTTTGAAAGTTGTCCTTCTACATATAGGAAACATCTACCCCTCTATTCCTGTTGGTCATGCCGTGCACATGAAGGAAACTTATGATAATATGACAACGTCTCCTTAAAAAATCAATTACAAAACCTATAAATGGTACATCAGTGCTGATCTCAAAGTAGTTGCAATTCTACTTGGTCTACAACTTGGATTCACAAAGTATTGCTGTTTCCTTTGTGAATGGGATAGTCGAGCGAAAAATTTGCACTATACTGTTAAGCAATGTCCAACCAGAATACAATATACTCCTGGAGAAAAGAATGTAGTCCATAATTCGTTGGTGGAGCCATTACACATAATATTAGGTCTGATGAAGAATTTCGTCAAAGCATTAGACAAAGAGGGACCAGGATTTCGATACCTTAAACAAAAATTTCCTAATATATCTGAGGCAAAACTTAAAGAGGGGATTTTTATAGGACCCCAGATTAATCTGCTACAACAGGATCGAGATTTTGACGTACTCTTGAGCGATTTAGAACGGACTGCTTGGGATGCATTTAAAAGTGTGACAAAGAATTTCTTAGAAAATAAAAAATCTGAAGATTACGAGGAAATTGTTAGTGAACTTGTTAGAAGTTACAATGCATTAGGCTGTAATATGAGTCTTAAAATACATTTCTTGCATTCGCACCTGAACTTCTTTCCCGGAATCTTGGCGATGTTAGTGACGAGCATGGGGAAAGATTTCATCAGGATATTTCCACTATTGAAAAACGCTATCAGGGCAAGTCGAATAGCGAGATGCTTGCTGACTACTGTTGGACTTTAATTTCAGAATGTTCTTCATCCCAATATAAAAGAAAAGTGAAAAGAAATACTTTCTAAATATGTACGTCCCAGAATACTATACACTTAGTTAGTGTTAGTATTGTAGTTAGTGTTAGTATTGTATGGGGGAAATGAGTTGTTGACTAGAATTTACGATATAATTGTTCTGATTTGGAAGCAAGAAAATATGCCAAAGAAATGGAGAAATGGATTATTAGTACCAATATTTAAAAAAGGAGACCCGATGCAATGTGAAAACTATAGAGGAATAATGCTCCTAAACACAGCGTACAAAATATTAACATCCATTATAAGGCAGAGATTGATAAAATGTACAGAGAAGAATTTGGGAGAATATCAACAAGGATTCAGAAAAGGAAAATCTAGTATTGACGCAATACATATTATGACACAAGTAATAGAAAAAGCCTATGAACATAATATTGAACTATATATACTCTTCATAGATTTTAAACAGGCTTTCGATAGTTTAAATAGACAAAAAATACCTGCAAAACTCATACGACTAACCAGACTGATAATGGAAGGATCTTGTGCAAGAGTTCTAACCAATGAAGGAGTAACAAAAGAAGTAGAAATCAAAACTGGAGTAAGACAAGGAGATGCTCTGTCAACAACACTTTTTAATATTGTATTGGATGGAGTGATTAGCGCATCAGGTATTAAAAGGTCTGTTATAATAAACAGTCTAGTACAAGCCATAGTATATGCAGACGATATTGCGCTGATTGCG
This sequence comes from Holotrichia oblita, assembly GCA_023690525.1. Lineage (NCBI taxonomy): Eukaryota > Metazoa > Arthropoda > Insecta > Coleoptera > Scarabaeidae > Holotrichia > Holotrichia oblita. The sequence continues at coordinate 19,374,128 of CM043018.1, read as the reverse complement.
AGAAGTAGGAAAAGTCTGGAGGAAGCATTCCTAGCGCTAGTAACAGAAGCAAAGATTAGAGGTTTAGAAATAAATCACAGCAAAACGAAATACATGACAAGCTCCCTGACTCAAAAATCTATAAACCAAATTAGCTTAGGACCCTATAGATTCGATCAAGTTGAACACTTTAAATATTTAGGAGTGATGGTGAACGGCAGTAACGACAGAAGTATGGAAATTAATGAACGGATACAGGCAGGAAATAGAGCTTACTGGAGTTATCAAAGATTTCTAAAAGACAAAAGCATAAGCAAAACAACAAAACTACAGATTTATAAAACGGCAATCAGGCCTGTTGTGACCTATGCTTCTGAAACAATGTGCCTTTCACAAAGAGACGAAGATAAATTTAGAGTTTTTGAAAGAAAAGTGCTTAGAAAGATCCTACGGCCGAAAAGAAATGAAGAAGGGGAATATCGAATCCTATGGAATTATGAAATAGATCAAATTATGGAAGGAGAAGATATAATAAAATACGTTAAAGCGCAGAGATTGAGGTGGTTTGGACACATTGAGAGAAGAGATGGAGCGGCGTTGATAAGGAAGATAAAGGACTGGAAGCCAATTGAAGACAGACCAAAGGGACGGCCAAAGGCAAGGTGGGAAGAGCAAGTAAGAAGAGACATAAAAGAACTAAAAATAGAAAACTTTAGCGTGAGTGTTAAAAACAGAAAGGAGTGGAACAGAATTGTGGACACGATAAAAAAGATCAATTGTTGAAGAAAGAATTAGGTAACAAGCGGAGTAATTCACTGCAAATAAACGAATTAAGGTGCCTCGTGGAGGCGGCTGGAATGTTTAGCGTATATATTGTATTATCAATATGAATTTCATTTGTTTATAATACCAAACCTGATAGAAGATATTTGTTTTTATAATAATTATTAGGAATATAAAAAAAATAAGTTTGTAGGTATATAATTCATAAAGAAAAATAAAAAAAATTAAAATTTGTTGTTCTGTGTTATTATCATGAGAAATGCTTCAATCTTTTCGGTTCAGTTTTAGACCTGTTAACAGAATTGCCTAGCAAATTAGCATTAAACCTACGTTTAATATCTTCCAGTTTATGCCTATAAAATATTCTAAAATTATTATAATCATGCACAGAAATACGTCCATTATCATTACGGAGGTTAAACAAGAACTTGGATAGACGGGAAAGCTGCTTAATCTCAAGCGTAATCCAACTTTTAACATTATTTTTTAAAGAAAAAGGTTGAAGAGGAAAAGCAATATTCAACGATTCAACGAAATTTTTAATATTAACACTAAAAAATCGTCTATGAAATGAATTATTACTGATACATCCATCAGCAGAGATAGTCTTTACTTTAATGAACACGACATAATGATCAGATAACATATGCAATATAAACAGTAAGAAGAAAAGAAGATTTAAAAACAACTAACTAAAATTAGTATTAATAAGTCTATCTGAATTAGGAGTATCATAAAAATTACTCTGGTTAGGAAAACCAGCATTACAATTACCTGCGGTAACATTATTACTTAATAAACATTGATTTATTGTTCCGAAAAAATTATTAATGCTTTATAATGAAAAAGTATTGTTATCGAGGATATGCAAATAAAATTAACCAGATTCTAAAGAGGCCCAACCAGTTAGTGTGATGACCTGATCAATTACTCCTTTCCAATATGACCACCTCCATTCTAGCAAGCGCGCAAGGTATACCAACTAATGGCAGGATTATGCAAAACTTGAATGCAGTTTGGATCGCCTTATTCCTATGCAAATTCACCTCATTCAGCTGTATTTTCACGATGGCAATTGTGTATTTTAGAGGTTTTTATTAACCGAAAACTGTTATGCCTCGTTCGATGTAGAAGAAAGGTGCGATAAACAATAAACCCACATAGTGTACACATCGGATATTATACGCTAACCTACCGAAAAGAACATAAAGTATGTATAAAAAGGAAGAATATCGTTGCGTAGGCTGCGGAAACGTTTTCTTTTATGTGAACACGTGCCTTGCTCCCACCAAGACATCGCACACAGCGACGCGAACAACGAAAAAAAAAGCACCACGTTCAAAACATGGCATATACACCGCCGCTTAAAAGTGTAAAGTAAATTGTACTAATTACAGGATGGTATCTCATTAACTACACAATTTCCAGGACGTTTAATGAAATAAAGTAGACGTTTTATTTTAGGTAAAAATCTCGTTTAACTCACTAATTATGTTCTTAACAAGAGCAAGCATTAAACGAGGTCACATATGGATTTATATTCATAAATATTCGTTTTGCGCGTATCTTCTTCAGAATCGCCCTGAAGCTTCGAATTTTATGTTGATTATAAAATAATTATGTTAAAGATGATAAATTAATTCTGAACGGTCTTGTATATGCACGTATGAGACACGCGAGTGAGTTCAGTTCGGAACAAGCTGACATTTGACCGCAGACCATCGACAAATTATGAAAGCGCTCCCGTAAAGAAAACAGTCATGAGACGTCTGTCAAAACACGAATACACCTGCTGTTTTTGTTTTGTGACCATACGTTTGAACGGCTGGGGCTACGTGCGACGTCTCATTTATAATTATTATTTCAAGTACAAATTGAAAGTTCGTCAGCAGGGAGTATCTGTATTAATAATACGTTTTTTCCATTAATAGCTTTTATATTGATACTTAAATACGACGTAAAAGGAACGGCGTTTAAATACTGTTGATATTAAGTATATTCGTATGTCATAACCATCAATTGTCCGATGTTGTTGTGTTCTCCACAATAGAGTAATAATTAATAATGTTGCATGTTCGAATTAGTTCACTATTGTTATTAAAATAAACCGATAATTTCTAATTCTGTGGCTATTGATGTATTGTACACGCAGCGTTCTAAATTATAGAAAGGGAAAATGACAAACACCTTCTAGTTCAAAAAAAGAACTTATTATTAAGAAACGAAATAATTGAATTTTGTAGGCTTTGTACATCAATGCAAGGCTTCAAGTAAAGCAATCTGCTGTTGACACTGATCGTTAAACTGAGACCTTACAAGACAAACATTTTTAAATTTTATTATACCAATATTTTGTGCTGCAAGGTTTGTTTAACTTTAAAAAATCAGAGCACCGCACTTTCGATATTTCAAACTTTGATTATGTCATAATTTTGTGCCTTTTTTTCGAATTTGTGCCATAATTATTTCATATAAGTACCCCTTTTTTGAATAGAAAAGCTTCTTATCGGACTCATAACTGCAGTGGTTAGGCGACTACCCACTTATTCTAATCAATCCACTGTCAGGAGCACAACATCATAAACGATGGAATAGTGTTGTAACAAAGCCATTGAATATTTAGATACATAAAAATTAAACAGTAAGAATTGTGTCGGTAATCAGACAAGCAATACAATAAAAACAATTAAGTAGTCAACTATCACCCACCAGAGATAAAAAATCTACGTTTCGTTCAATTACGAATTATTATCTTGCTCAACAGTTCACCATTCAATTGACCACCAAAATGTTACCAAAATTTTGACAGACTCCTCCCGGACAGTATCTTCCTAAAAGCAGCTTAGCTGGTCTCAGCGTTGACAGTTCCTCTTCTAGAGTTATTGTAAGGGGGTCGTTTGGTTTGATTCTGAATTAATTGAAGATCTCTTTATTTTTCTTTGAGGTACCTACAACATCAAAATTATTTGATGTGTCTAGACGTGTCAGATCAGGTATTCGCTATACAATTCCAAGAACAACAGTCAACAACCAGCATGAAAGTACTTTTTGAGACACTCTTGCCATGCAATAGCTTGAAGTTTCATCAAATTGATACCACTGCTTGCTCCAAACGTTTAAAAGTAGTTTTCAAAAAAAATGCGTCGTCCAAGAACAGACAAAACACACTGAAACTGAATTTGTGTTGAATTTGAATTGTGTAACATCCAGATTGGCTGTAGACCCAGTTAAAAATGCCAGCGTGAGCAAACTTTGATTTTGTTGGTCCAGATAATTTTTTAAATTAAATGCATCACTTGCTCATAAAATCGTTCTATCGCCGGTATCTTGAGGATGCAGATCTTGCACCAAACTGAACTGTCTAGATCGAACACCTACTAGAGTCTAAATTGATGTATTTGGCAGGTCTAATAGACGAGTTTATATTGATTTCTTGATCTCTTCATTATCCATCAGTTGATTTGGAAGAATTCTTGCATTGTTTACTTTCCCAAAGCGTGAAAAATTTGTTGCCAATCGTTGTTTAAAATTAAATTTTCTATATTGCTAGAAAACAATTGAAATCCCATGGAAAATATAATATTATTTTGTGGAAAATGTCATCGCCAACCAGACATTAGAATAGAATATAGAGCATTGGATTTGAAAAGTTAAATTTTCACGGTTTCCAACTTAAGCCGAAAAAAGTTCATTTTTAGATAAAGGAGTAATAAAAGTCCTAATTCTCACAAATATGTATATAAAAAACTCCCATAACAATAAGAGAAGTATACGTAGAACAAAACCATAAAGTAGTGGTACATAATGTTTACAACAAATTTAATAAACAATTAAATAAATTAAAATGGGGAAAAACCTAATATCAGTTAAAATTAAGTTAGAAACTAATGTAATATAGATAGAATAAAAGGTAAAATTTAATGTGTGATGCATAAACAAAAAATAATAAGGTAAAAAATGACAAAAATCAATAAAATAGTTAATGGAAACAATTCATAATTAAATGAACCAACAAACTAACCAATTAAATTATGATCCATTTTTTATCGCATTCTCAGCAGAAGTTAGAGACGTTTTTCCAAAACGTCAGTTAACTGTTAACATATTAAAAAATAATTTTTATTCCAAGAACAACAATTGCCAAGAGGGTCGTAATTTCTGAATAGAAGATATTCACTACTGTCACTGCAAGCTAGAAGTGGCGACTTTCGGTGTAACCAGAAGTGATAGACCACTGGAAAAAATTTAAATATGGAGCGTGGAAACATTTTCGTAATGATAGAATCCTATGAAATTCTAATAAACGGCCATCGTGAGACAGGCCTGTATATGTGTTAGCATGTGTTGACAACAGGATGAATCACTTAAACAGCTTATTCGAAATTCATCAATTGTATAAATAGTTTCATGCAACAGAAATGCTTTAATGCCATCCTTACAAGAAATTAAGTTATAACTCAATTTTAGATGAAGTGGTAATTGATTAAAAAGTTGCAACCTCAAAATATAAGAGGAATTTTGTTTCAAGCTTAAGTGAATAATTAAGTATAATAAAATGATATTTAGAACTAGTATTAAACTGATGAATGTCTTTATTACACTGAAATATATCTTTAGTTTTGTATACAGGGTGTTTCCTAATTGAATGTCAATATTTTAGGGGACGATTTTTTGGTCCATTTTAAAAATAAAACTTCCTATGAACGTATGACCTAAACGTCTGTCAAAATAGATGAAATTCCGTACCAACGCCACTGGTGGAATTAAAAAAAAATGTGGTGCACTCAATAATGCCTCTTGATACACGTATACCACGTTTCATTAAAAAAATCTAAAGTAGTATTACAGGAATTAATGAAAAACTATTTATTTTTGAAAACTTTACCACCCTGTATCTCAAAAGTTAAGGCGTTTGGGTCAAACGTTCATATGAAGTTTTCTTTTTAAAATGGACCAAAAGATCGTCCCCTAAAATATTGTCATTCAATTAGGAAACACCCTGTATAAGGACCAACAGCTCGAATCTATCCTATCTGGTGCTGATGCTAGCCATGCCTGTAAACTTCTTATTTGATAGCATTCCGAATTAAGCTCACAACCAAAACCGACTACTCTTACAATAAAGCTGTCATGCCAAGCGATCATCAATGCCAAAAACTGAATCTAAAAAACCCATTTGATTTCTTCTTATTCACGAAGATATGAGTTTAAAACTGTATTCTATTAAAAACACCATGAAATACTTATATCGACCAAGTATGTTTGTTTTGATTGTTTCAGAAATGTTTTATTTAAGATTTGCACAAGACGACAAAGCATGATGCGACAAGATCAGTGCAAAAAAGTACCAGTGACATAACTGATTCCTCACATCAATGAATGGTTTTATTGATCGCTGAATTATCTAAAAAAATTTTTAGAGATGAAACGAATCAAAGTTTCACGTTGGCCAATCAATTCGCCAGATTTGAATCCCATTGAAAATTAATGAGACAAAAAAAAGAAACAAATACATATTCTTATTATGTTTTTTAAATTCTTCTTTTGCGTAAAAGTAAATTATAACAAATTCCATTAAAAAAGCAGTTTCTGTATATTTTATTATATGATGATAACATTGGAATCCCGTTTGGACAAACAAACATCTTTTTTTCATCAATGTTAAAATCACAATTATAAAATTTAATAAACGGTAACAAGGCTCATGGCATCATGTCACAAATTCTATACCAATTATGAATTGAAATATATTAGAACTTCATCATTATCGTGTCCCTGATCCATATTTAAAAATACATATCAGCTCCGATTCTACTACAAGCACGTCTAATAAAATTTTATCTGATTTCGTCTGACATTCGTTCAATATTGCAAGCGGAAACGTTACGTATTGGTGACTAATTAATCGTCTGTCGAATACATACAGGACTTGTCACTTCGCTTTGGTTAATTTCACATAATGCTACGATCTGCACGTAAAATGGAAACCGTGTTAGCTGTTTTAAAATCCTTTCATAATATAATAACGAAGAAATTATTTATATTGAAATTTCTACAAAAAAAAAATTGAAAATGCAAGTGAAAACCGCAACGCAATTTTTACAAAGATAAAACAAACTAAAGAGCATGCGTTAGTGTTAAAAGGAAATTACTACTTAGTCTAAATGGCAGTTGACCTAGTTTCATTGTTAAACACCTCATCGTAGCACGTGAAATGTGTTTCAAATGCACAGCTAACTTATCATTAAAAACGCAAGACTGACAATATAAAGGGAAATTTACAAAGTTTAAAATTCATTTCCCCTGGGTGGTAATGTTTAAGAAGCTGCTTATAACAAAGAAAAATAACAATAAACGGTACCAACACTCAGGTTGTAAAAGTGCATCCTAAAATTTTACGGCATTATAGACTTAATGCTCTTATATTTCACACATTTTACTGCTGCAGAATCCTCTTAAGGGTCTCTTTTATATCAGTTTCAGTATTATTGAAAAATGTAAACTATTCATAAACTCTATCCGTAGGAAATTTTTGGATAAGCTGGGTAAAGTAGAAGATATTACCAATAAAATAATTTTTGTTGAGAGTCGTAAAGCTACAAGTAATAAAGTGAAGTCCTTCCGAGAATATGAAAATAATAAAGTGCTTCGTCCAGAAAGAGTGTACTCTCTGTATATAATAAGCTTATTTTTTAAAATAATTATACGTTTCTATCTTCGTACTACTTTCAGGAGAAATATTCACTTAATCTATTACTATTCACATATTTTTAGATACATTTGTATATTTCATTTCATATCTGGTGCTTCCACCATTTCTGTTCGTTAATTCCGTTGAGGGAAAAAAACACCATCTTGTGAGGCAAAAACCTCTGAGTCTCCTGACGACTCTAGGAGCCATCACGCCTTATACGCACGGGCTGCTCTGGATGTTGGCCATTTTGTAAAATTTATCAACAGTTTTTTTGGCCTTCCATCTGAAATTTTGGGATTTTTTCTTTCCTATTAATATCTACTGTCCAGACTCCCTTCGTAACCTCGGCAATGATTCAACTTGACACTTGTTTTGAGTGCGCTGCTATTGGATGCAATGGAGCTTAGCTATGCTTATCCAAGTAGGTGCATAGTAGTAAATGTCCTTATTATGGTGATGTAGGCCAGGATTTTTGTACACATGTTCGCCTTGGGTCTTGCCAAAATCGGATACAGTTGCCCAATGACTGATGATGACTTTTTTACAACATTCGTTGTGTTACGGTTGAACGTGCATCTTGTGTTCATGATGATGCCGAGGTATTTTAGATGGTTTTTTCTTTGGCTATTGGCACTATTTGTATTCTAACCAGAATTTTTGTAGTACTGTCTCTGTGGATCAATTGGTAGCCATTACGAACACTGATTTGCCAGAATTAAGTTTTATTATCCATTTCGGGAGATAGGACAGGAAGGAAGGAATGTGATGATTTATTTCTTGGAGGACGGATTCTGATAGATGAGGCGTCCTGACATGCATAATGCTGATACCCCAAAAAAGAAATTCAAATGTGTCAACAACGAGAGCTGGATTGTAGAAAACTATGTCTGATTTTTGTTTTGTCAGTGAGCTGGCATGACTACCGCCCTCTCCCCCTCCTGCCCCGGAAGTAAAATCAACGGTTTCAAGAACGGAAACAGTACAATTGGGTGCGAAATTTTGGCCACTGTTGATTTGCAGTTGTGTCGCGATTGATTTTGAATTTTCTTTGCTGAGGCGTCTACAGCTTCTCCAAATATGAAATTCAATTATTTGAAAAAACAGAAGTAATAGAAAACTTTCAAAACTGCAGATCTCATAAACGGAGACAACACAAGTTTTTCGGTTGACAGCACAAAAAGGGGATGAAACATTGATCTCGAGTAAATTTGAATTTTTTACTGGCATGTCTTCAAGAAGGAAATTCAAATGTTTCAAAAACGGAATCAACACAAAAGTTTTATTTTGCAGGATAATAAGATACAAAACTTTAACCAAAATAATTTTTTATTTCTGAGTTCTGACATGTTTACAGCACCTTAAAAAAGAAACTCAAATATCTCAATAGCAGAAGCAATACAAAAATTTTCATTTCTAACTAGTACAAAACTTTGACCGTCATCGAGTTTGAATTTTCTGTTGTCGCGGTTCTGGGATGTCTCCAAACTCTTGAAAAAGTCGCTAAGATATTTCAACAAACGGAAGCATGACAAATCTGCCGGTTTGCAGCACCAAAGGGCAGAAAACGTTGACCACAACTGATTTTAAATGTTCTTTGTTAACATTTCTTTGGCTATGGCATCTCGAAAAGGAAACTGAAATGTTCCAAAACAGCACAAAGTTTCTGCTTGGCAGCCACAGAACTTTAACCATCATCGATTTTGAATTTTTTCTTGTCGCCCTGTTGGGATGTCTGCGGCAAGAAAGAATCTTCCGATTTGCAACACAAAGGGGCGAAAAGTGATGTAAAATTTTATTTCCTGGCATAGCTACAGCACTTCGAAAAGAAAACCAAAATATCTCGAAGCAACAGTAAACTTCTAGTTTGCATCACAAACCGATATAAAATTAATATAAAATTTTGACCAAAATTATTTTTTACTTGTTTCAAATGACAAAGGGTAAAAGGAAGAAGGGGATATTCGCAGCAATACTATATATAGAATCCCACCACTTCACAATTATAAGAAAAAAATGTTTAACTGTAAACAAAACATTATAACACAATATGTAGACTTGAACCTAACGCTGTTGACACAGTAAATTTTTCATTCAATCTACATTTCAGTACACCACCAAGTTTTTCGATTAAATTTCAATTACGTTGACCATTTCTACTACAAAACTCAATTAAAATCTATACGATCGCAATATTTACGCTCACCTGTACAATACCCAATACCAACAATAAAGTAAACGAGAAAAAAAAGATGAAAAGAACAAATAACGGCACAATAGCGAAATCATAAACAATGAAATAAACAAAAAAGCAATAACGTAACGTTCATCGTTTACGTTGCGGCAGGTCGTATCGGTATGAGAGCAATTCAAAATCAGGTTGGTCTCTGTTCAGCTCTGAACATCGTGAGCGCAAGATGAAAAACAAAATCGCATCGTTGCCGACGTTCTCGAAGCTGTCAATCACGGTGAAATTTATTGAATTAAAGGCAATTAACATGCCTCATTACACGAGTGTCGGTTCATCTATGCTGCGACACGTTTGTAAGCTTCTAAAGTCGTTTAATTAACTGTGTATACGACTTTGCTCGGGATGTGAACGTGGAAGCGTAGTGTGAAAATACATGACGACGACGATGTATCTTTGATAGGATGTAATAAAAAAAAAAAGAAAAACGAAACGAGAGACATCCCCTTAAATAGATCTTCTTATGTGAAATGAATTAGAATGACGTTGACAGGTTTTAGTGTAATACGCGTGACCGACGGTTGGTAGCGTTGGTAACAGATGTTCAACCATTTCTATTACTGAATAGTCGGAATACTTTAGATCCGTTCGGTTATAATTTTTCTTTGGATTATCATAATACTAGAAAGATTGACAAGGGAATGAATCTGTTTGGAAATAATCCAATTTGTTTTTTTCTCGAAATTGTCCTGCTAACCGAAATAGAAATTTCATTTTCAGTAATTCTCTACGGTGCAGCTTCAAGTCCACTCACCTTTAGAAATGAACATTTTAAGCATTTCCGAGTTATTTTTGATTATCTGCCAAATTGTTTTGGACAACCTCCATTTGATAATTCTTTTGGTCTTTTGCAACGACGTGACAGGGTCTCTAACCACGACCTCAAATTTCTCAATATATGAGAATGATTAGTTTGTTTGAGCATTAAAATTGATTCTTATGTTATATCTCATGATTTTTTAAGTAAAGTTAATCATAAACGATGATATTATAATCATTTTGCTGTTAATAATTTGCTGTTATAATAAAATAGGTTTCTACCCATGCATGACATTTGCAGTTAATTTGGAATATAGTTTACTCTTGGCCCAGCATTAAACTGTTGTTCATCGTGGTAAAGAAATAATTTATTAAAGTCTAATTATTTTGTGTACAGGTTCTAAACCTCCTTCTTTTACTTATTCATGGATGCTCCTAAATCTCTTTAGTCCTAAAAGAAACAATCTGTCAGACTACAAAAGACGAGTTGAGATGACTAGGAAAGACTGACCATGATACGCTCATACCTAGAAGTGGTCTATCAGGATCTCAGTCTGTGGCTTCATTAACGATCAGGTTAGGTGAAAAGGTGAATGAATGGAACTTTGCGGTCGCAAAGTGACTTGATTTTGGAGAAGTTCTAGCCTGTTCATGCAAGCCAAGTTCGTAAATGAAGTGAATCAGGGATCAGCTGTGGACAGGAAGAGAAAAGTCCTGGTGAATTGGCTATCTTCGGTCATCATAAGCTTCACAACAAATTTCCTAGAAGGAAGACGATGAATATTCACAAAAAGCTTGTTCATCTTAACGACAAATTCTGCCTCCCTCTCCTCTCTCTTACCAAATTTATATGTTTATAGGCGTTGTCGAGAAATTGGTCATCACTTATGAAGTCTAGGATGAATGAAGAATAGAGATTCTGGCTGAATTAACGGTACCTTTAATGCAGCCATTTTTTCTGGCATAAATGAGTCGCCTAAAAAATAAAAAACCTTTGTGCCATCTAAATCCATTTCAAATAACACGTATATGTCTAGTTTCAAATACGACCAGATCCACCTTATTTAACCGGTTAAATATGAGCTACAAATGCAAAACCGGATAACTCCATAATAATATTTTTGCAAACAGGTGTAAATTTACGTCAGTGTTATTGGTAGCAAATACGGCTACAAGCATAATATTAACAACTCAGGAACCATTTGTAAAAATGGTAAATCCATCAACATGTTAAATCCTCCTCTATTAGAAATGGGAAATAAAAATATAAAAAAAAAGCTCAATAATGTTAACGAACGATTAAGCAAACATTTTGGCGACCAATGGGTACAAGAAAGTGATATTTTGCGTCTTCAGTATTATAAAATAAAGTACTTTACACAGACAAAACGTTCCAATGAATGAAAATACAGAGACTATCGATGATGAATCTACCTTATGCCAGCTACATGAAGATGGTGGCCAATTTAAAAAAAAAATAAAACAATACATAGATATACTTATAAAGGTTTTAAATACACTATGATAATTTTCTGGTCTTTATTTTGTAGAAACAGTAAATCCAATCTATTATATTAAATATCAAAAATTCCAAACAAAAAATACTTATATTTATGGAATTTCTCGAGATATCTTTGACAATATGCAGAAAATCTTAATAATTTTACGTTCGCATCGTTCAACAACTAAATTTTCTACTGTAATACCTATAGAAGTTTTACTCTGTTTTATTACGATTTTCTCCAATTAATGAAATCTGGAGTTCGGTTTTGCTTTTAGGCAACTCGAATGAATATCCTTATCTAGGCTTGTCCATTCGGTTTGTTCAGCAGTTGCATCAATATGGGAGCTTTACTCAACAGAATCGCCAGTAATCTATGTGTTTTACGATGCATCCATGGGAAATTATCTGTTCATAAAGAAGAGAATGAACGTTTGGGCCACTTGCATGTTAATCTAACCACTTACAACCAACCGATTGAATTGATTTGCCTGTAAAATCGAGGCATGTTTTTTTTCCAGGATCTGGATCTCTACCATTTGGGGACAGAAGTAAGTGAGATGAATGAAAGTTAGGGGATTTCGGTAAGGATCTCTTGTTGCTTTGTGCCACATTAGAGAAAGTTGATTTCGATCTATAATATTCAGATCTATTTGTAGAAGGAAGGCTTTGAGACGGAACTAAGTTTGGCTGACTATTATTTAAAAGAGAGAAATTTGAATCATCACATCTAATAATAGCCTGCTCTTCAGAAAAGCCAACATTGCTCGCAAATAATTTACTAGCTTCAAATAAAGAATAACCAAATGTATGTGGCCATCGTTTCCTTTATTTTATTCTGCCTAATAAACTCGTGACATGTCCTTTCCGATAATTTAACACCTTCTTCGGTACTCAAGTGATTACCACCACAGTAACAGTACTAGGGGGAATTAATCTTATTACAATCTTTCAAAGCATGGGGTTTTGAGCATGCAGGAGAGCGTATGTTAAATTTACACTGAGTTTTAGTATGTCCATATCTACTACAATTGAAGCATTGGATCACTGGAGCAATGTATGGTACAGGTACGCGAATATTAAAGCACAAAGATACAAATTTGGGCAAAGATTAACCCTGAAGATCACAATGATAGAAGCTGTATTTTACCCTTCCACAACCTGTTTACTCAATTCTCTTTACATCAATTACTTTCCTACCGTTCTCTACTTCGATGTCCTCTAAGATTGTCCAGATGCTTAGGGATAAATGCCCGATATTGATTTTTCTCTAAAAAAGAAGATGACAGAAAAAAGCAACTCTTCCTTTTCAATATTTTGAAATTCAACAACCTTATTTTATAGCAACAACTTTCCGAACGTCATATCTCTCATTTGACATACATTTCTATTATCAGCTGATTCCACATAAACTTAGTAAGGTGGTTGATCATAAACCTCAAAAATTGTCGAATCTTTACTGTTTTTTTTTATCTACTCTCTTTCCCTAATTCCGATGTAATTATTTCAATATTACTACCTACATTTTGATCAAGAACGGTATCAATCGAAAACATCCATGTCCTCGTGCGGCTCCAGAATATATTCTTCCGGTAACCCGGAATCAAGATTTAATTTGGGGAGAGCTAAAATTTTCTCCGCTCACGGAGTTATCTGAATATATTGCAAAAATAAGTCTCAGGCGACGTCTTCGGAGATAAGTTCCGAAGAATGAAGCTCACAGTCCTTTACGAGGAAGACCACGGTCCCTAAAAGCCAAAGAGCTGGGAAAACCAGAAAGAAATCAAACTCAGAAAGGAGATACCAGAAATCCAGATACCTGGACTAGGATACGAGAGTACTACAATATCACTATCTCTGTGGGATTAAAAAGAAAGAAGGAAGACAGCACTCCCTCGCTTCAAAAACGATTCTGCCGGCATCCATAATCTGAAAACTTTATCATCAGTTGAAAGCAGTTTACGAAATGTGGCTATCTTACGCAAACCCCACAGGAAGTCTGACAAGCACAGTGTTAGGAACTGAATTGAAAGCTTTGTCAGGCTTGAGGGTTTGAATGAAGTTCCTGACCTTACTGACTATTGCCGTTGTTTGGCGACAATTATGTTCTTCAGCTCAACAGTATTCAATGTCTGAGCTCGAAAGATAAGATAATTGTGAGAGGTTCTTAGGAGGTAGTGCCTTCAATACAGACTTGAAAAACGTTCAGTGGTAAACGGGATTGACGTTGGGAACAAAATCCCAGTGCTGCATCCACAAAACGTGGTTAGAAAACAATTCGTTAAATGACAGGAACAGAACTTTGTAGCGAACCTGTCCAGCAACATTTTAGTACTAAATTTATAATAATAGCAATTTGCTCAAAGTTTCTAAAAACCTTCTTGTACCAAAAATTATTTATCAGAGTTGTGCATTGAATAACGAATTATCTCAGACACTACGGTTAAAGGATTCTGATCTTAGAATATGAAAAGTTTGCAACCTAATTAACGACATAATATGATTTGACTAGAATTAAAAAAGAATAAAATTTCATTTCATATAACAACTACGATTCGTTGTAATATTTTATGCCTTCTGCAATAGGCTACAGTACAAATTTCATCTGTGAATATCGCAGTAATTTAAAGACAATATAAATTTCTTAAAACGTAACAGCGCGGCTTTCCTATTCGTCGAATCGACCCGTCGCGGTCCCGTTGTTGGCCGTTTCGGAAGAGGTGGATCTCATCTTGTACTGTATTCGTCGAAACATCATCGGCATCGGTCCGCCACGGTGCCACTAACCCAGAGTGCAGCGGGTGCGGCGACGAGGTGAACGAGCCGACCAAGGCCGCCAGTCGTGGGTTCAAGTTCGATATACCTACTATACTATACCTCTCACAGTCCGTTGCGTATTATAAGCATATATAGAGAGGATGCGGGCACCGATATCCCAACGACTTCAGTTAGTTCAGTCAGCCAAGATGACCGTTTTTACCTGCATCGGACGGTTGCACGACCTCGCCGTCAAATTTTTGGACGAAAAGACGACGAATCCTGTTTAATACCGACAAATTTTCATCTTCCTTTTCGTCTGTGTTCCCCCGTGGTCCATTGTGTACGCCCGTTGCATTGTTAGATGCACACACAGGAGACAGACACAAAAGCTGCTTAGTCGTACGAATTTTATGATGGATTTAGGATAGAAGGTTTTGTTTTCTCGGAGGATTTGACGAAATATTAAGAATTTCTGAGAAACTTTCGTTATTGGATGTTATTGTTTCGAATTGTGGATTTCATAGGGTACTTAAGTAGTTGAATACACGGTCATTATCTATATATGTACATTGCTAGACAATCACACACATCAGCAGAAAGTTACTGATTTTTATTTCACAACAAATTCATTATCATAATGCACTTTAGTTAATTGAAATCTCCATTCTGCACGAGTAAAGTCATTCCATTGCCATAACTAAAAGGAAGTTGAGAATAGATTTCTATACGAGGATCAAATATAAACGGGATTTCTTTTGTAAAATGTTTTAGTTTTATTTAAACAAGTTTTCAAACTTACATTATTTTTCTACATAGATTCCCCCCTCCCCCCTAGAAATACATTTTTGCCGTCGGATTGGTAGCTTTTTTATTCCAGCATCGTAGAAACTCTTCGGACGTTCATGCAGCCATTGGAGCACAAATGTTTCCACAGCTTCGTTATCGTCGAAACGCTGGCCTTCAAGAGCTTCTTTGAAGGGTCCAAAAAGATGGAAGTTGCAAGGGAAAAGGTCTGAACTATAGAGAGGATGTTCCAGTATTTCCCATTCAAATGTTTCCAATTTTTTCTTCGTGACATTAGCCACATGAGGTATGGCGTTGTCATGCAAAAGAATGGCATTTCTGACCGATTCCGTCCTAATTTTTCTTCGAAATGACAATTTTGCAGCGTCGAGTAACTCACAATAATATTGTGCATTAGTCGTGCGTTGACGGTGTAGAAAGTCAAAGTGAAAAACACCTTGCCGATCAAAAACACTGTTGTCATTACCTTTCCGGCTGACAACCGCGTCTTTGCTTTCACAGGTGCATTATTGCCGCGTTTTCTCCATTCAATACTCGCCCGTTTAGACTCGTACCTGTAATAGTGTACCCACGTTTCATCAACGGTGACTACGATTCAAAAGTGCTTCACCCTCTTGCTGGAATCGATCGAAGAGATGCTGCGAAACCTCTAATCGATGTTGCTTCTGATCTTCGGATAACAGACGTGGAACCCATCTAGCGGAAACAACTCTTATGATTCTCACGATCCCTTCCGTAACTGATGTTCAATTGCTCAACAATCTCCCAGAGAATTAAGCGGTGATTTCTCTCCAGAAGGGTTTTGGATCGCCCCAATGTTGACTGCGGTCACACTTCTCCTTGGGCGGCGAGGATAGCTCTCGTTCTCAACCTTTTCACGCCCCCTAGAAAATTCTTGGTGCCATGCAAACACACGGCTTCTTGACAAAGTGTTTTCCCCGAACTGTAACTGCAATCGTCGGAAAATTTCGGTTGGCCTCATTTGGCAAAAACTTTATTATAATCCGTTGCTCCTCGGAGACATGCACTTCTTTCTCGCACATGGTTTCATTGCATACTAAAGAGACTCGAGCGACTCATGGTCGGTTTTTCTCCTCCCTAGAGGTACAGGCTAACTGCCCATCAACTTGTTCCAGGTCAATAACCGTTCAGGTACTTTTAATTCAAACAGTCCCGTTTATATTTGATGTACCCTCGTAGAAATAAAACAAAACTTCCATTCCCCGAACAATTTTTGAATATCTGATGATGAAGAGGGTGGTAAACACGAAATGATTGCTTTATACGAAGAAGGCGGTTCGATTGTGGACGCCATCCATTCAAAATAGACCTCTACTCTACCTGTCTATTATGTTAGTTTGCAACTAATGAAGATAAAAGTTAGAATTTTACTTTTATGAGAAGCCTAGTAATGCAAATGATGTAGGAGTACCTAATTACAGATCACCAATAAGAAGATACAATTAGAAACAGGAAATACAGCTGCTGACAAGTTTGGATATCTACACGAAGGACTATGCAGAAGTACATTCGAGTATTAGTTTTTGGGGACACGTTTGCAAATCCACCGCATAGAGGCTATGATTTCTCTACAGACTCTTTACACAATACATTCTTCCCCATGTATCTGTAATCTGTAATCTAGAAGCCTCAGCTTCTATGAAAAATAATTTTTTTAAACTATAGAATAATCAGATATTTCTTGATGTGCTGTAGAAACAAAGTAACCCAATTCCCATACCAAAACAACTCCAAGAAAATATTAATTGATCAAGTGTATGATAATGAATTAGCGAAGTTTAGCTCCAATAGGATCATGTACTAATATGCACAGCTATGCAATTTAAATATCAAAGCAATTTTATGTTGTGTGTTGCAATCTTGTTGTTTCTCAGGTTTGATACCTCACAATTGCAATTTATTTGGCAAATTGAAGACTAGTATTTGCAGAAAGTAGCTGTAATCTATGCAGATGCAATTGTAGAAACTAATGAACATGAAACGTTAAGACATCACAACAAAAAAAACATACCGTGTTCTTGACAATATCTACTGGTAAGTAATTAGTTAGATTATAATAAATACTTTATTGGTTTTGATGTTTCATTTACCTTATATACATATTGTCCAACTCGAAGTGCACCGTGTTGGCAACACAAAAATCCCTGCTTCGATGAAAAATAATTCAGTTTCATTTTTATATGTTGGACAGGTTTAAGTTAACCCCTCCTACTACTGTCAGTTTTCACTGTCATTATTGTATTTACGTTTTTGTTAGTGATTCTATCAGCTTTTCCGTTTATTTAGTAAATTTAATGATGATCAGTATTTGGTTTTTCTGAAAAGAAAAGTTATCAATTCAGTGATGGATAATCTTGACATAAAATTTTCATTTTTGACAACTAAACATAATAAGAATGAAGTTACCCAGTCAAGGCAGGAAATATTACAGTCTCACCAAATTAAATCTGGCGTTGCTTGATCTCGGATACTTTGTATTGACCACAGATCTGTGATATTGACATTTTAAATTAAATGATAAATTTTCTAATTATACTGACATTAGTCAAAAGTTGAGCGGTACGCCTATGAAATTTTCAAGTTGCCAATATTCTAAACAGAAAATCTTGCAAGACGTCACGTACATACAAACATTTGCGTACACTCTATATGTAGTTGCCTAAAAATATCGATCCAACATCTACAAAAGAGGTGTAATTAATCAAACACGTTACATTTTGGTCAAGGGCAAAAATCTAGTTAAAAATGGAAATAACAAATCCACAAGACACATTGGTGGCTGAGTTACATCAAATACAACATGAACAGCACCAATCTGGAGTTGTAACTTAATCCTCTAATCCAAAAATTTGTTTCTACATAAAGTGATTAATCCTAATTATGATAGGTAGTTTTATATTTTTTTTCCGACTGCATGGGAAGGGCGACTCCTATGCCGTTTGTGTCCTCTCAACTAGGTTGCACCAGGATAAAGAAGTTCGCAACCTAGTCAAGAGTTAATTGATCGACCCCAAAGTATATTCGCCCTCCCACTCTCTTCCCCTCCACCCTCTGATGGCTGTTGGGCAGTCAGTAACGAGATGGACTGGAATTTCTTCCGAACCCCCACAGCTTCCTCACAGGAGAGAGCTTACTATGCCCAGGCGATGCATGCGTTTATTCAGTGCGCAGTGATCGGTTAAGATCCCTGTGAGTAACCTCAGCCCGTCTTTTCTCATAAAGACTACATTGCGAAGTCATTTAGTCTTACGCAACTCACGCCAACTGTTTTCCAGTGCAATGCTTAGCACCGAGTTTAGATCTGTCAAAGACTTTGATGCTGGCCCGCACGTCGGTTCTGGACCTATGAATGGTAGTTCGTTAGCACCTCTTGCTAACTCGTCTGCCATTTCATTGCCTTTGATTCCAAAGTGGCTTGGCACCCATCTCAGCGTAATGCAGTGATGTTCTACCACTTTTAATTGAGCTTCCTATGGTATTCAAGTACCACCTTCAGGAATCAAACTTGACAGCGTGTAGTGCTCTAGTAGTAGTTTTATATGGTAACTACTTATCTTTCTCTCCAAGCTTTTTTCCACTAAATTAAACTCATAGATATGAGAGCTGTTAAAACATGAAGCTTACTAGAGCCAAATAGTGCAGATAACAAAGACACCATTTCCAGAATAAAGATGATGATAAACTGATGATTAGCGGTACATACCTTCTATGTATTGCCAATAAGAAATGTTTTTTTTTTCCATTCTGTATGTGCTTTTTGCATTTTGTATTGCCTAACTTAACTCCAAATTAAATATTACTACAATGAGCTCCAGATGAATGGATCATAAAGAACATTTTGTAATTATTGCCTTAGCAGTATTGGTGCATGGATATCTCTTCATTATTTAGTAGTAAAGTTCGTTTAGACAATAGATGTGTGTATATCGTATACAAACGCATCCAACCAAACCAGATCAATACGATCTAAATAATGTCAACATAGAACAGTGCCAGTATCATACTGCATCCAGTAGACTACACAACTAAATCATACCAGTGTCTGACTGACTTCACTCGTATGCACATACTCTCTGGTTCAGATCGATATCCATAGTGCAACGACTGCATTTTTATAAAATGTTTAGTCTGTCACCCAGTCACTCACTTTCGATTTACCCGTTTTGTTTATGTATGCATGTGTATTTACGTAGTCTACATTCGTTTGACATATAGGTACGTTTATTATGTTATGCATTTCTGTGCGAGTGGTTCATAATTGGTTTTCGAATTAAAACCTTGAAAACCTTCTCTTGCTCTTTGAAAGGTTAAGTTTACAACTCAAATTCAATTATGATTATTGCGTAAACATAAGTGATCCAACCATTCGCAGGTTGTTGCAGTTTTAATGTATGAAATAAAAGATCTCTCCATATGTAGTTTATTGAGGTTAAGTAATTACGAATGCGAAATATGGTTAGAAATGTAGTGTGCGTGTGATTTTTGTTGTGTCTAGAATGTTGATTGAGATTTAAGTGCAATATTGTAACGTTCGTACTTGTGCATAGCATTGTAACCTGAAATGCATAAGCTGTAAGAATAATAAAGATAGTCAGAATTGTAAGGCCACCAACTGGTTGTTTAATAAATAATAGTGAAACAAAAAAAATCAGGATAAACAAACATAAACATAAAACAAAGAATGTACACAATGTGGTTCAAAGATTCCCAGATCAATCTTATTCTTGAAATTGTTCAATTTTCATGGAGGTTGTGGCTTACTCAAAACTTACTCATTTGGCTGACTTTCAGAAATTGTACGGACTTTATTACATATTTACCTCAAACAATTTGCTATTAGTAAGCAACCAGTTACAACTTCACAAAATTGCTTTAGGTGATTGTAATTAACGTACATAGTTAATTAATAGCGCATTACTGTAGATAACCTATTCAATATGCACACGGAACCTTAATTAACTCAGAGGTGTGTCCCCATAAACTGCTATTTACAAGCGTTTTTACCTACTTTAACACCATGAACCCAGTATCTTGCCGGAATAATTGCAACAGTAGCATGTAAATGTTTACTTATGTACATGTCGTAAACACTAAAGGCTTTTTCATATCTTAGTTTTCCACAATCAATATTGGCATTATAAAGTTGTATAATTCCTGTTATAGGCGCCGTATGTGGAAATATATGTCGTAGAGTCTATAAACTATAAATCATGAACATCTCCGGTTAGCGTAAGTGTGTGAGAATAAATTGATATTTACAGTTAGGTGTGTGACGCCTACTTTTCAGTTTCGTTAGATAGGAACGAAACAAAACGAGAAGACTCACAACATTTTACAGCTACTTAAGAGTTACGGCTTTACGTCGTTTGTTAGGCGATGCCACGAAACTTTTGTACACGACTTAGGTTTTGGGATAAACGTACGATTTACGTGCTTCTTTGTACGATACGTAAGCGACGTACAGTGAAAGAAATAAAGATGTTCAAGGTAGAGATTTCCGCATAGCAGTAAAATGGTTAAGGCGGCATTAAATCGTAGAGTTCTTTTTAAATATCTACTCGTATAAATCACTTGATTTTCAATGCACGACAGCACATGCAGTGAATTAAATTATTTTTAACAAATGTGGCAAATTCCTCGATATTGCTTCTTCCCATCAGGCATTTGTTTTTCTATGTATATACATAAGTACATTTCAAATACAAATATCGAACACTAGACTGGTCTTGTCGTAGTCCAAAATCATTTGAGGCTCGTTTTCTCTATCTTCGAAAATTCTTTCATTATGTTGACTTGAGAGTGAATGCACCATTCTGTTCTGCCACCTACCTCGTCATCTCATTCCAACCTCACTATGAACTCTGTTTAAGAATCAATATCCAAATTCCCCAAACAAAGAGATTGAAATATATCACTACCGAAAAAATGGTGATTATCGTGTTTTATTCCTGTGATTGTTTGGAGATGCTCTGGTACAGCTCATCTTCATATGAAAACAGAATATGCACTAATTGAGAGATTATCGCTCTTCAACACAATGTGCCATGTACTCACTCAATCACAATCTGGAACGTGGATGAAATCATGGCAACCACAGACGTCTGCCATCCCCACCTATCCTTCTCGTAACAAATATTTCATTGAATCTATAAGGAAATAACTGCCCTTGACAGTCTTCAAGGATGTTGTGATCTGCTGAATTTAAAGCAATATAATAGCGTGCTGAATTGTAGTAATAGACTGCTTGATCTAGCGCGATGATGTTCGTCTAATGGAGAATCTGGATTAGTCTTATTATGGAGGATTCTATCATTAAATCAAAGCCCAGCAGTTCGTGATTTATGATCTCATCTCGATATCCAATGTTTTCGCTTGTCTTCATGACTGACATTATTTTACTTACTGAAACATGGCTTTTAGTAATAGGAATACTTTCCAAGTACTTATAACGTTATGATTTTCGAAGAACTGAAGATTTTTTGGAACAGGTCTGCACCATGAACTTTTTGCGTTAATTGGAATTATTTATTCTAAATTGATTTTGCTGATATGGATGAAGCATAATTGTTTGTAGATGGTCGAATTCTTTTTATAAAATACTATACAGAATCCTTGATAATTGCGTTCCAAAGATTTCAGCATGTGTTGGTGGTCTTCAAGGATGTTGCGATCTGCTGAATTTAAAGCAATATAATAGCGTGCTGAATTGTAGTAATAAACTGCTTGATCTTGTTTTTGCTAATGTAACTAACACCATTTCCATTGAGCGCGATGATGTACCGCTCGTTATGGAGAATTCGTATCACCCTGTTTTATCAATTACTGTTTCTTATGATCTCATTTCGACATCCACTGCCTTCCCTATCTCTAGTGCTAGAATCATATCACAAGAAATGGAAGAATATATGGAAACATGTACTACAAAACGTTATAATGAATTTAAACACCATGGTTTAATAAAACATTCTTAGAAACTAAAATTAAAAATTTATTGACGACCGCACGGAATAATCATATCAAAAATATTGAGGATAGAGTGAAGACGTATCCTCGAAAACTTCGGTCGCTTGTTAGTCAAGTCAAGTCAACAAGGAAAGACTCGCATCTCTGGATCCAGTTTCAACGGAGATAGCTGCTCAGATCCTCAAGAGATTGTGGATAACTTCGCTAAGGTCTTTTCCAACGCTTTTACCTCGGAGTCACATCCCACCAACTTACAAACTTTTCTCGATCTTCCAGCTTTTAAATTGCATCCAATTTCTGACACATCTTTGATAAATATAATGTTCTCTCTTCCGAATAAATCTACATGCGGTGATGACCAAATTCCGTGTTTCCTCGTCAAAAACGCGTGTGCTGCCTTTTTAACGCCTCTAAAAATCTTAATTAATTTGTCTATCGCAACTTCTACTTTTCCTAGTCTATGGAAACGCACGACTCGTATTTATCTGATCGGAGAAATTATGTTTTCTTGAATGGTTATAAATCCACCGAATTTATATCTAGTTCTGGCGTGACACAAGGATCGAACTTAGGCCCACTATTGTTCATATTATTTATTAACGATCTATTGGCATCGCTTTCATGTCGCGCTTTGGGCTATGCCGACGATTTAAAAATATTTGCATGTATCGCTAACATCGACGATATGTTAATGTTGCAAAAGAATCTGGATACTATCGCAAAATTGTCCACGGATAATCAACTTTCTTTGAATATTAAAAGGTGCCAACACATGACCTTTACGCGCAAGAACAAATATTAGAGAGAACAGATTCAATGAAAGATCTTGGAGTAACATTCGAAGTCCACAGGGTGCAATCACTAGAACATCGTAGACAATTACACAGTGCAACATTCTTACATAGAGTCATAAGCAATCATGTTGAGTGCCCAGGCATTTTATCGAACTTGCAGTTCTTTGTGCTGCGTCAGTCATCTCGTGCTGTCCAGTCTTTTAGCTACAACACTCCCCGTACAAACCTTATGCTCAAAGCTTCACTCATTCATATGATACAAAACGCTAATAACATCTATAGCGATATTTTTCTTGGTAGTAAGTATTAAAGAAGATTACATCTGTGCCATCGATAGTTCGAATATTTGCAGTCGTCAGTTTATCTGTTACCATTATCTATTATTATTATTATTATATTTGAATTAATTCATTTAGTATAGTTTATAGGGAATTATAATTTTATGTTTGTATTTTGCATTTACTCCTATGTATTTTGTCCTATTATTAGGTTGTAACCTGTTGGGCAACAAACTATATATTATTATTATTATTACTATAAATATTTCTGTTTTTGCAATTGGAGAGCTGCCAAAATGAAGAAAACAATTGTTTTTACAATCTGACGACAGTCATAAATGATATAACAGTTACGTCAGCTAAAACCACAATAAATACCTGTTTTTAAAAGTTAACGGCGTAAATATTTTAACTGTTATACCTTTCAAAATTGTAAGAATATGACTGGTTTTATAGTTTGACAATTCTCAGGAAAAAGGTAACGTATTAAAACAGTGAAAAACTGGTCTTGTTACAATTTGACATCAGTCAGCAAGATTCATATACAGTGGAATCCGCTTACTACGAACACTGTAAAAACGAGAAATTAATAGGGGGTACGTTATCCAAAGAAAGAATTACAGTTCTTGTGTGTGTTCTTGTGTTGCCGATGGATCCGAAAAGCGTAAGCTACTTATTATAGGAAAGTCCAAATCACCGAGATGTTTTAAAAATGTGACCAGCTGACAGGTAACAAAAATACCTGGATGACATCACACATTGTGTATTAAGTGTTTATTAAAACAAAATTTTAGAAAAATGTGGGTACTGCAATTGATTGATTAATATTGCAATTTCGTGTTCAACGAAATTCGATTATAACGAAGTAAAATCAACGGTCCCCTGCGCTTTCGCTGTAACCGGATTCTACTGTAGTTAAATTGTTAACATGATAAAAATTACTGTCTTCTTACAATTTTGAAGTTAAGAGAAACATTTTTAACTATCAAAGTGATAAAAATAGGTTTTTGACGCTTCCTTACCCCCTCCCCCTCGCCACCCTCCGTCTGGTAACCAATTAGTTGATTTCTAGACCAAGATTGAATGAAAAACAGTTTTAGTTATTGGAGTGATTGAGTTTTGATCCTACTTCTACTACATTCACTTTATCTACACTGCAATAACAACTACAGAGATAAACTTATCTGCAATGGAGTGTGTGACAGCTGTCACAAATATTATGACCTTTACATTTATTAAAACTGTAAGAAGTACCTATTTTTACTGTTTGACAGCTAGCATATGTTTTACCTGTCAAAATTGTAAACAAATTGGTGTTTTATTGTTTGACAACTGCAAATTTGACAGCTATGTTGTCAAAAATATTTTCTTATTTAAACTGTTAAACAGAAAAACGCTTTTTTTAGAGAGATGTTTAATACCTCAACTGGGAAATGGAAAAATAACTGTTTTTAAAATGCACCGGATTTTACAATATCGTGACTCTCAAATATTGACAGCTGCAATTGTCAAATCTAATAAAATAATACTGATTTTATACTTTGACGGCTGTCTGAAACATTTTAACCATTACACGTCAAAACAAAAAAAAAAACGTGCGAAATGGAGTTTGAAGTTGTGCGCTCTTCATGATTATTTTGGGGTTAAGCTAGCGATATGCTTTCACAAAACTTGGACTTGCGTAAATATCTGAAGTTCAAGGAATTACAGGTTAAGCAAAAGTTTATTTGGAACTGTAAGCTATAAAAGTATTGTCGTTTATTTGTCCGTGACACTAAATATCTAAGTCAACACCAATCTTAATTAAATTTAATTTAAAGACCTTACTAAATTTTAACTTTCGGAAATTTTACACCGATTTCTATTCCTTGTCAAAATTCTACAATTTCAGAATTTGTTTGTAAAAAAAAGAAAAGATTATAGTAACGCTCTCTATGCAAATTCCCTACGTAATAATCTCTGTAATGATCGTTAAATTTTAAGTTAAAGAAGCGTACCGGAAAGTCCTTTTTTCTATCTATACTGTAACATAAAATCGTACCCACGTGTATTATTTAGAGAAGCCTTCTCTAACTTTGAAGAAACTCTCCTGGCCGGGATGGCCTTGTGTTAGGTCCATTGACCTATACCCATCTTCGTTCCTGCCTTTCCCGCTCCGATATCATCCTCCTCGTTCTGCGAAGAACGGACGCGCAACTCTCATTTGACATGAACGCATCCTTATCTATCATAGCATTATTTACGCCGTCTTTCTCCAATCGTAAATTGCACTTGCATGTTTTACCTGTTTCTGTCTCACTTTATATGGAATACCCATTTGAAACTGATGTCTTTCGAGCATAGTAAACATTTTTCTTCATTCATTTTTTGTGTGTGCTTCGTTTGGTTCTCTCCGATGGATCTTTCCTTCTTTCTTTTTCTTCTTTTCATCCGTCGGTTCTTTTTTTTTTACTTTCCAGTTCCCCGTTGTTGTCGTCGTCGTCTTCGTCTCCTTCTCCTTTTCTTCTGCTTGCTGACTGCGCGTTGCACCGAGAACCGAGGTTCATGGCTTACCTGATTTAATTCTTTGTGGATTCTTTTCATTTACACGTCGTGTTCTTCTTATACGCTTTTAACGTGAGGTGTATTAATAATAAAATACTTTGTGATGCTTCTCATGAAGCGGATGCACTCTATAACAATGTAATCTTTGAAGGAAAATCAATGTTGGAGAGTCTTTAATTGGTAGGAAATAAAGATTGTAACAGACCTGTTGTTTATATCGTTGATGTATTGATAGAAGTGCTTTCTTCAATTCTGTAACATGCTTTAACAATGCTCCTACTATAAAACTGTGTACTTTATCATTAGTTGACCAAATCTTTCTTGTTCTCAAATAACTGTAATATTTCTATGTGTATGTATCAAATTTAGGACAACATTTAGAGCATTATGTGTTGTTACATTTCTTCTTCCACAGTGTTGAGAGTTCATTTATCTCTACGCAATTGTTCAATTCACACATTCATTAAAATCACTTGTACTGACTCAATCAATTTGAAATGTTGCTTACTTAATTCGAATTACCTAAAATGTTGGAACAACATTACTTTTTTACAATTGTCAATCATATTGTGACATTAATAACTATCTACTAACTATTATATTTGACAGCTATCTGACGTATTTTAACTATTACATCCCTCAAAACAGTAAGCGAGCAAAGCCCTTTCAAAATGTTGAAACTGCAAAAAATACCTGTCTTTGTAGTGTGACAGCTATAAGAAACCGGTAACCGGTACCGGCTGTTTTTAAAGTTTGACAGCTGTAGTAGCGTAATTATTACACCCACCAAAACTGTAAACAAAAATAGGCACCTTCATTGGTTGACAACTCTCAGAAAAAGTGAACGTCTACAAGTGTTGAAATACTGAAACGTAACTGTTTTGACAATTTAACAGCTGTCAGAAATGTTTCATAGTTTGAATGATAATTGAACTGTCAAAATGAACAAACTCACTGTCTTTAAAATATGACAGCTGCTTGTTGTGTTTCCTACAGTTTGACAGTTGTCAAAGTGGAAAAAATTATTTTACAATTTGACGACTGTCAAAACGTAACCCCAGTCAACATGACTATTTCTTAATTTGACATGTATCAGATATGTTGGAAGCTGTCAGAAATTTTGTGGTAATTAAGCTATCAAAATGGGAAAATCTGTTTTTACAATTTGTTGACAACTGTCAAAAATAGTTTGGTTACTATGACACAAAACATTATAAGAAAGAGCTGTTTTATAATTTCACATCTATCAGAAATATTGTGACAGTTACACCTTTTAGATCCGTAACAAGTCTCTGTTCTTACAGTTTGACAGCTGTAGTATTCTAATTTGTTATACTTGTCAAAATCTTAAGAAAACAAAGTGCTTTTCTAATTTGACAATTCGTAGAAAAGATGTACCGTTTCTAAGTGTCGAGAAAGTGACAAATTCCTATTTTACAAGTTGACATCTATCGGACATATTTTCTTAGTAAAACTGTTGAAATAATAAATAATAAATTATTATTGTTTTGTTTTTATAATTTGAGATCTGAGTCGTTTCTTAATTTGACGACTGTCAACCACTTTTTAATCTTATCCACACTTAACAATGTACAATTTGACATCTATTAAACCATCGACTACCTGCCACTCCATTCCAATACGTAAAATACCGACCAATTTCCGACCTTATAATATACCATCTCTTTCTAATCTTGAGATAGACCGAGGTAATATAAAAAAAGAACACCAAAATTGGAACTATTTTACCTATTGAGATGACATGTAAACTGGTCAATAGTTAAACTGTCAAAATGAAGAAGAAATACTGTTTTCTTTTAAGCTTTGAGAGTTCTCCGAAATTGTTTGACCATTACAATGTTTAATGATGTATTTCTAGTTAAATTTGATATCTGTCAAAAGTACATATTTATGTACATGATTAAACTGTCAAAATGGGAAAGGATACTGTTTGTTTAGAATTTAGAACTGTCAAAATGACAAATTGACTGCTTTTTGATCGTCATGACATTCAAATTAAAAAAAAATAAATATTTTTGCAACTGTCAGAATTAGCGAATTAACTGACAAATTGATTCTTTGACAGCTACCAGATAAAGATTTAAAACACGATCGACTTTATAATTATACACCTGTTGATGTTGAATTTAAAATAATTTGACAGTTATCAATATTTTTTATTACCTACTGTCAAATTATAAATTTTATAATTTGACAGCTAAATATTTTGACCATTAAATCTGTTAAAATCGCAACAAATAAATCTTTGTCCTTTGACAGCTGTATCATATTTTATCTGTTACACATCAAAGCAGTAAGAAAATAAAGTGTTTAGCTTGACGGGTTTTTTTATTATTATCATGCCTCTATTTCCATTTTTATCTTGGGAAGTAGGGCCTCTATAATACCGCAAGTCTTGAGACTGAACTAAGTAGCACACATTTTTATTTGAAAATTTAGACGACTAACAACATACTCATCGTCGAGGGCGTACATCATGCGATATACAGACAGGTGTCTACTATTATTCTCGCATGAGATCCTATTGAAATATCAGCTACATGCAACAAAATTACGCAAATATATGATTATTCCCAGTAAACTCCCTCACTCTACAATACATCTCATTACAGCTGCTTGTATAAATACAGTTTAACGTAGTATTTACTAACTGAATCGATATCGGACAGTCGGAGATAATTATAGCTTATTGGAAATTACACACCTATTTTACATGAAGAATTAGGTCATAAAGCTACAGGTATTATTGTTGCGCAAAGCAGCACGAAATGGCACAATGTCGTAACTTGGGGGGTTGATGATACAGTATATGTATGTATATAAGAAACAAATTGCAAAAATGTATACCATTATAGTCGTCCATTATTTATTTCGTCTACTTGAAATGGATATACATGATAATTTATTCATTTATTCGTTTGTAGACGTTATAACGAAGATGTTTCACATTAATCAATAATGCTTGACCATTCAGATAAGCCGTACAGTTTCTGTAGGATTTTATTATTGGAAGCAGCCAAGATAATCAGTGTCTAACAAGGTCCTATTGGCAGTAATTGAAAAGATATGAAAAAAACTGTTATTGTCATATTTCTTAACGATAAAAATCTGTATTAAATGTATTATTATTATTAACATTAAAATAAAATTAATAATGCTAGAATTAAGTTATAAACGTCAAAGTAATTTATGAAGTGTCAAAAGAAACATTCGCTAACAAGTAAGCAAGGATTATAAATTGAAAAAAAATACGGGCTAAATGTTAACTTTACAATTTATATCTTGTCATCGTGTGAATTGACTTTTACTATAAATTCAACATCTAACCAGAGAGGTAGGTAAACACAAAAACCACTATTTTGCCCACAAAACACTAAACATTCAACTCAAAGCTGTGGCTGTTCAATAGCCTAACTTGCTATTGTTGAATTTAACTTTAATATTTCTATGGCTTTGATAATAATAGATTCGCTAATCAAACGCGTCGATTTTATGTTGAATGTTTAGTTGATCAGTTTATTACTCAATCATATTATAAGCAAGTTGGCTTTAACATGAAGATTTATTTTTGATTCTTTTGTTAGGTTTACAAGGAGAGTCATAGTTAATAGACTGATGGAATTATTAAAATTATTTTAATTCTGTATAGTCAATTTGTTCCCAGCTGTTTCTTCAATAAACTTTTTGTTATAATTTAATATCCTCACAGGTGTTTGCAGAATATGTATGAATTTATTTATGTTTCAAGCATTTATGATCAAAAGTTTGGTCATATAAGTAAGTACGTCAAATATTTTCGCATTCTATAATTGTTGCATTGAAATATCAATGAGCGTTTGCAAGAAAAAGAGGGCGTGGTAGGTGGTGGGTGGTTTATTAAATCGAGTTTGTACATACTGTAGCATAATATAGGAACGGATCCATGTAGTCCGTATGGCTTTTTTTGTATGAAATCCTCCTAAAGGTGAAAGAAGCACTATTGCTCAACTGGAATTGGAATTATACATCTTCTGAAGTGGTATACTACCCTAGAGAAGTCAAATGCAGGAAAGCAATTAATATTAAACCTGATCAGAATTATTCATTATTTGGTAGTATTTCCCTAAAAAATTCATAGCGAAACCATGGAAACAAACTTCTATTTTTAAGAAAGAAAAAACTGCTTCTGAATTACAAAATTAAAAGAGTAAAAACAAACAGTTAGAATCAAAGATCCATTTTTTAAATTAAAAGACCACTTCTTTTTGCCGTCACATTTGACAATTTTAAAATCGTGTTAACTTTTGCATCGCTATAAATTTACTTATTTTAGACATTGACACATTTGAAAATGGCAGTAAAACTTACTGAATCAGAACGAATTGAGATATTAATGATGCGTGGGTACGATGATCGTCAACGTTCTTTTGAAGAGGTTCGTATTTTGTTTAATACTGTTTATCCGGATCGTCACATTAGTAAAAGTACGGTATGCCGAACAATTCAAAAGTTTGAAGTCTTTGGTCAGGTGAAGGATTTACCTTGAAGAAGACGTCCATTAACAGCAACAGATGAACAAACCAGATTGAATGTGTTACTTACAGTGGAAGAAAATCATCACGTGTTCACAACAGAATTAGGTCAAATTCATGAGATCTCAAAAATCTGCTCATAAGATTCTTAAATCAGCAAGAATGAAAGCCTATAAAATGTATCCCGTCCATGAGTTAACTGAAGATGATCCAGATCGTAGACTACATTTTTGCGAAACAATGTGACGAGCAGCAGCCTAATGTTTTAGATCACATCATTTTTTCAGATGAGGCAACGTTTTGTCTCAACGTCCCTGTGAACATACATAATTGTCGCTCTTGGTCAATTGAAAATCCGTATTGGACTGATGAAGTCCATACACAGCGTCCTCAAAAGGTGAAGATGTCTGGGCTGGTCTTATTGGAAACAACATCATAGGACCATTTTTTATAAGAGGAAATTTAACTGGAAACGTCTACTTAAATTTATTGCGAAATGAGGTTGATCCAGCACTTGCGACCCTCTTTCCAAATACAAACATAGGTGATCACCCTAATGCACATTTTTGGTTTCAACTAGATGGAGCCCCCCTCCCCTCTCCCCCCCATTTTGCCCATAATGTCCGATTATTTGAATGAAATTTTTCCGGAACGTTGGATCGGACGTAGAGGAGCAATCGAATGGCCAGCACGTTCGCCAGCGTGACCACGTCACTTGAAATGTGGGTACAAAATTCGTCCCCATAATCTTAAACATTGGAATGTAATTGATTAAGCCGTTACTTTAGACAAGTTTAAAAGAAAAAGTTTTTTTTCAAAAAAACATTTTGAACAATTATTTAATCGCAATTCTCCTTGATGATTTGATACTTTTTTATAGTCCTTCAATTGCTTACAATTGGAACGTAGTTTTTTATTTTGCATTAGAAATTGGGGTAAGAATGCTGTATTGCCGATTAAAAAGTGAAAAAAATATGTCACATCATTTTTAGCAATGTATAATTTGTATACTGGACTGTTGAGTTTTTTTCACAGATATGTACAGCGGAACAATTCAAAGGTATCCGGACACCACTAGGTAGAGACATACCTAGCGCTCAATACTGTATTCCAAAGAGCCGCAGGGGCAGCTTATTACCTGTAGAGTGTAACCGTAGTTTGTGGGTCTTATTCTTACTTACTTTTACTCTTATATTGCATTATATAAACGCATATATGTACGTAGACATAGCATTATAGAAAATATTAGATTTATCTACATAAATAACCAGTATGAATTATGACCAGTATAAATAATGGCCAGTATACACAATAACCAATATGATTATGACCACTATAAATAATAACCTGTAATGTCACTTGATGACGTCACTTATTTATTAAAAGCATAAAAATAGTATAATTTGGAATGGATATTGATAATTTAATTGAAATTTCTAATAAAATAATTGTTACATGCAGCCGTATTAGGCCAATCATTTTCATATGAGAAACGTTTTTAAAATTAAGTACAGTATTACTACAACTATATTGATGTGTGGGCACATTTGGTACTACACATAATTGGCCATTATGTATCACTAAGTAGATATGTACATATATGTTTTAGATGTAACTTTAATTACTACATCATCCTTATTATGTGGAACTGGCTCATTTTGTTTCGTTCATAGTAGTTTTTGAGTAATTTTGTCCTGATAGGAGGATTATTATGTTATCAATAAGAAAATGGTGAAAGCTCCAGAAAGCTTTTATGATTTCAAAAGTACATTTATATCCTATTTATACTAATTACATCATAAATGAAATATTTTTATTATCAATGACATCTGCTACTAAGCAACATAACAGGAAGGAATAAAGTATTGAGCGCAAGGTATTTCTCTATCTAGTGGTGTCCGGATACCTTTGAAGGTCACTGTACATCTTAAAGAATTTTACTGCCTGTCTCTGCATATCAGTTTCGAATTCTTCGGATGTCATTTGGAAAGCATTTTCTTCAGATGATACTTTTGATCAGTACAGCTTAACTAAGTTATCAAAAATGCTTCTAATCATTCCATAGAGTCATACGCTTCATTTCTATTAATGTTGTCTATCCCTGAATTTGATAGCATGTTGATGTTCAGTTCTTGGAGGTTAGGGTCTTCATCTTCTTTTTCTTGGTCCATAAACACGCGTTTGATTGATTGGAAAATTTGTGTGTCATGTGAACTCGGTTCTATCCGAAGTAAGCACAGTTGAAATACTTTGAAAATGTCTACGTATGGTAAACAACAAAAATCAATTCGATAACATTCTGGACCTTGACCAGTATGGAATGATTTATCTTTTACTGGCATCATGATTTTGAATTAAACAAAAGTGGTACAGTATTTTCGGCACATCTCCATTTTGCAAATAAGATAAACTAGATATGGCTGAAATTAAATTAAAAGCACGATGTGATCTAGAATGTTTTTAACGTTTAAAAACCTTTGAAAATCGAAACAAAGGGAAACGTTGCATGTTGAGCAGTTTTAGCCTTCAATAATATCAATTGAATTTCCATTAAGCATATTTATAAAGCTACTCTGTCGATAATTTTGTAGTTTACAGTACCAAGAAACTTGTCAACTTCATTCGCATTAGGATTGTTATAAATCAAAGCTTGTAAACATGAGATTTCAATTATTAATGGTTTTTGGCATGTATTCCTTCTTCATCTTGTCAGTTAACAGATTGTTTTTAACGATAATCATTCAAATCATTGACCAATTAACGTCCAAGAAAGCTTTTATTTCTTTTATATTTGTGTTAACTAAGCCTTCTCAGACCATTGAAATAACTGAAAAAGTACGCATGGTGTTGTCAGTCATATTGTTAATAAAATCAGGTATATGAAAAATAAGGTCAAATCATATGCATTTCTGTTTCAATTTCTCTAAATAACTGCAAACACATCTTGAACGATAAAAAGACTCATTCTTCGTAGCCCATTATCCAAATATCAGCACAATCTAATATAGAACCTGCCTTTAATAACCTCTCGAGATAACTGCTTAGATCATTTATTTCGCCCAGAAACCGTTCTCTTCTACACATTATAATTTCTGCATCATCTAGAAAGGACAATGCGTTTAATTTCGAACCACGCTTCAGTAAATTCATTGTAAAATGCAACATGTTCTACTTATTGTTGCGTTTACTTTTCCGATGTAATCATTTAATATAGTTTGTTATATTAGTCTCAATTCTTTTACGTCCTTGACCTGCTTGGCAACCTTGCGAAGTAATCCAAGGCGTTGAAGAATCGTAATGACTCAGCGATTTATTTTTGCATTATCGCCTGATTATTGCTGTGTACAAACACACACAATGTATGATTGTATTAAGAAACTTGTTTAAATAAACTTTGTTTTGGAATTTTGTTGTGGTAATTGCCGCACTTGATACTAAACAAAAAGCTTGATTAATTTATTTTTTCCTCTTTGTAGATACTGATTTATAAACCGTAAACATACACACAGATTTACTATAGCTTCAATGTATGTGTATGTGTACATACAAAAGAGAGAAAGAAAACGCAAATAATAAGGAAACAAAGACCTCTAGGGTATACAGCTATACATACATACATACAAAATACAGAGAGGGAGGTTTTAGATGGGGACGATTTGGACAGGTGTTCGATTGCCGCTTAGTTAGGGGAAGAGAAAGTATACGTTCGGCTAAAATAAGTTTCAGGTTCTGTGAGAGATCCCTGCACGTGATCGGTTGCCGGGTAAAAGATAAAGAGACCTAACCAGACAGCAGGCTTCAATTCGAACGAAGATTAAAATCAGTAAATTAAACTTAACAAGTACTGAATAAACATGCGGCATTGAATATTGAATTCTTTGGTTTCATTTCCTTTAAGCTGCAGCATTGAATTAGTACTGTGATGTTAGATGAGTACAGTTTTAACATTTTTCTTTTAAATTCTTTTCTCAATCACAAATTCCATTCGTGTATCGGAAATAAATACAAGACGTGTTATGGCACCTGTTAATATAGGAAAATTTTAATTAAACGACACCGTTTTTAAAGACTAATGCTTCTGTGGATGCTTCATTGAGGTCCAGTTAAATGAATTAAAGGAAACGTTTAAGTTTGTTTTCAAATGACGTTTAAGCATTGTAGAAGCGTTTTCAAGTCCCATTTATGAGCCAACCTCAAATACATACCATGGCTCGGTTAATTCAAAATTATCAAAACCTAGAATTAGAATCATTATTTTCAATTATTTATAGCAACATCGTTGAGAGTTTTAAATAAATATTCCATCTAAAAAACATATTTTGAATAATATTTCCAACAAACACACACCTAATCTCATAATAATAAAGAAAAAAACACACACGATAAAAAATATATACACCAGATACCTTTCGTGATTTCTTATCGACCAACGTGTTGTAACATTTTCTTGGTTGAGGTTCGTCGCGTAAGTATAGATATGAAGCGATATAAGCAGAAAGTAAACAAACGCATATAGTTTCCACCAACATCGCGGTTCAACGATAAGCCGTGTCACCATCAGTACATAATTCAGATCTCTTGATCCAACAGTAAACATATTGTGACGTAGCGCGTGCATATAAGTTGACGTCGTTGAATTACTACAGTAGATATGATACAACTACAACCCAGTATCCTTGCAGCCACGTCTGTTGTATGTGCACACATCATATAAAATACTCTGATGATCTTTAATGCCATTCGTTTACCTAATTACTGCGTTATGTCAGCCATTGTCTGACCGTAATTTGCATAACAGCTAGCGCACGCATCACAGAATCAATTGTAGTAATTACGTAATTCCGTGCACTAACTAACGTAAAGGTCAAGAAGAATGAATTATGTATTTACGGTGTGTACGTTATGAGGAATGTAGCCAGAGAGATATTTTAGCACGTGTGTTAGTTAGGTTTAATTTTAAAAATATTAAAAGTGTGTGAGAGTTTCGTAGAATCGCATTGCATTAGAGTACAAGCAAGGGTATACAAATCAAAGTTAGAAAGTAAATAAACTTGGCTAATGGAAAATTTAGCCAACATACCTACACACCTTAGGAATGTAATCCCGGAAGTTATATACAGGATGTTTCTCGGTAGCCGAGAGGAACAAGAGGAAATCTGAGTTTTAAAAGTTAACAGCCTTAGCCAGTTAGCAGCCTTGAAACGACTACATTTTCTAGAAGTAACAAAAGTCCTCATCAATTGTCCACCTCTACGGAGTATGTAATCTTCAGAAAACCAAAGACAGTCTTGTCTAGAGGTTGTATTTTATGGCTAGCATGGGGTTGCAGAGAAAGGGTGATTATCCAGTAGTAGTATCAAAACTAGAACTAAGTTTTAGCTGGCTTCGCATGATGACCAAAGTGTTTCAATTAATTAACAAAGATGCCACTGTCTGTCAGAAATACGGAGCAAGAAATGAGCAGCGCCTATCATGTTCTTCACGTGTATGTTTTTCTTCTGTAACGTCTACAACCTCCGAAAAACACCTGAAGTACAACTTGCCATTCATGCAAATGACATCACACCCTATTCTGCCTTAAGAAGTGAAGATTTAGTCTACAATTGACCTGTTATCAAGGCATTGATGACGTTTTAACAACAAGTGGGAGGTTAGAATTAATAACTGGCGGTAAAATTTACTAGAAAGCTACACGATAGTAGAGATCATACTTAGAAATAATGCTTGTAGTAGTGTGATTATCTAGGAAGCAATAAAACTGAGTCTGTTTCCCTTTTCCTTGTATCATGCTTCGGCCAATCAACAAAGATTCCGTTGCCTATTTGTCTATCGTCGTACTCTTCCTGGCAAATAACATGGCTGGTGATATATAAACACTTGAAGCACTGGAAGCACAAAATTGAAGATTGTATGTAAGTTGAGCTATAGGGAGCAATACGACCAGATAATGAATCTTCTCAAAAAAGCGAAGCAAACAAGCAAAAGCTATCCCAAAGAAGAAAACACCCGCTCATGTTTTCTAAACGAGAAGACAGACAGATTGCCTGAATCTGATAAGGTCCACTTCCACTTGCCAGGTACTGTTAGTAAACAAAATTTCCGCAACTGAGCAGCAGAACTTCACCAACGACCACTTCACAACTCTCGTGTGTGTGTGGGGTTCGTATGTTTTCGAAGAAGATGGCTTAACGGTTACTTCAAATCGCCCCTGACACATGATAGAGACCTTCCTTTGACCTAAAATAAACCAGTTTATTGAGGAGCATGAGCAGCCAGATGTCTGGTTGCAAAAAGATGAAAAGATTGTTTCTCTCTTTGCTTGGTTTGGACCTCAAGGTCACCATAGTTATCATCTTGTAATTTCCTTTTGAAACTCTTAAAGTTTCAGTTATATAAACATTGTCCCAGAACACTACGAGTTCTTAAGGAGGTAATTACCCAGAAAAGAGCTGCTATTCCATCGGAAATGACACCAAAAACTATATAGATAACTTTCGGGAAAGGATAAGATATAAGATAAAATTTGCTCTAATTAAACCAGCTTGAGCATTTTTAATTTCTACATTAAGCTAGGTAGTAGGTCGCTAAATTAAAAATTAAAATTACAGAATTACTCTAACACATCTTAGGAATGTAATCCCGTGACTGAAAAAATCTAGGTAGCATGGAAAGTGTGTCTTTGTGCGACACACAAGAAAAATCTGCCCCCTTTTCTGTATACAACAGTGCATCAACTAGGTCCCATCCTCGTTTTCTAATTCAAAATAGTTGTCCTGGCTCGAAATTAGTACATTCTGGTTTGGCCAAAATTTGCGTTAATTAATGATTTTTCTAAAGGTTTGGAACATTGATGATTTTCTAAGATGATAGAATTTTATTTATGCTGTCACTTTTGCTTAGCAAATTCAAATTTCATTCATTTGTATATCCAAAACCTTGTAATTGACACTTATTTGACAGTGACAACTAACAATCAATTGCTAGAATCCATTTTTGAAAGCTGCCAAACTGTGGAAACGCCTGCCTTTTAAATTGTTATAGAATAAAAAAATGTAAACATCTAATTATAATAATATCTGTTTTTTTATGATTATTTGACAGTTGTGAGAATATTTCGAACAATAGGAATTGTGACATCTATCAAATAATTAACTATCTAAGTAATTTGACATGTGGCAAGTAGTTTATGGCAGCTGAAACTGTCGATACAACAAAGTGCGACTACTAAAAGCTTGCCCTTTGCGTTGGAAAACAGTAGCATACGTTCTTATCGAAAAATTGATAAAAATACCAGAGCCAACTAATGTTGTTCATGTATTTTTCGTTGTTCTGTGTGGGTATATTACGGGTTTTTTCCCGTTAGGTTAAAAATACATTTTTGTGTACATTACTCAAGAATAAACGACTTCTTTGTTTTTGTTTAAAGAACGCAAGAACTAATAATGGTGAAATGTCAACTCAAACTTTCGCTGAGATGCACCTGTTGTTTGCAAACCAATGGACCAAATCATGAAATGGGGCAACATTGAAAATTGTATTATTGTGGTTGGCCTACATAAATGTGGCATGGAAACAAGCGATATCTTTCGTACATTGCGACCGCTCAGTGTTACTCGCAATTTTATGTATCGTGCTGTGAAGTTGTTTGAGGATACTAGAGAAGTGACAGACCGCCTAAGATCTGGTCGTTCACGCGATATGAGGACTCTCAAACCCATTAAAGCTGTGAAGAATCGAATTCGTCGAAATCCGTTCCGTAAGCAGAAGATATTGTCACTGGAGATGAAGATCTCAGCGGTAAGCATCTCTCGCATTATGAAAGACGACTTGGAACTTCGAGCATACAGGAGACACACTGGGCACCAGCTTGCGGAAGCATTGAAACACAAACGTAAGCTAAAATCCACAGAAAGGGTGGTCTGTTTACTGGTGAAAAAATTTTCGAGTTTCGAGAGTTCGAAGAGGACATCGTCCGGCTTTTGTGATGGTATGATGGGGAGTCGCGTATGATGGTGTTACGAAGCTTCATTTTTGCGAGAAGGGAGTCAAAACTTCGGCAAAAGTGTATCAATCCGACGTGTTGAAAAAGGTAGTTGGAGCCTCTCAATGAAACATTATTTGCAAATCAGCCTGGATGGACCTTTCAACAAGACTCCGCCCCAACTCACAAGGCAACAAAAAGGAAAGCGTGGTTGAAAGAAAATTTACCAGACTTCATTGCGACGGATGATTGGTCGGCCGGTAGCTCCGACTTGAATCGTTTGGACTACAAGTTGTGGTCCGTTTTAGAGGAATGGTTTGCACTATTCTAAAGTCTAAAATGCAATAGATGAGACATTGCTTCCAACATGTATTCACAAACAATTAATAAATATTACAAAAAATTAGTAAAATGTCTTAAAATGAAGACAACCATTTTATCGTGAGATTGTACCAGAACTTATGAAAGTACTAAAGTAAATTTGATTCATTTGATTCAGTAAAAAAGGTAAACAAAAATGTATTGGAACCTCTATTAGTGGCAGTAGTTTCCTCAAAAACGAAACAAATTCTTGTTTTCAGCACTAAAGCAAAAGAAAGCTGTATATTTACAATCAAATTGTTAATAAGTTTGCGATAAACATGATAAAACAATTTGAAAATAGTGCATACAAACAAGCAGATTATGTCTAGGTTATGTCACCTTCAACAGCAATAAAATTACACATACATACATAGTATGTTTACACATGAATAGTATGTAGTAACTAACCAACATAAAACTATTGTGTATTACATATATGGCACATTTACATAACAATTGACCTTTGTCTATCTATACACATTTCCCTTTCCCTCCGTTTGATGTAATCTATCTTACTATTTATATAAGCAACCGTTGTAAATACATAATATACATAATATGTATGTAATACAGGCCAGCATTCACACATATCGCTGAACGATTTAATCAAACGCGACGAACACAGAAGCTCACGCCCAGTTTACGGTAATTTCACTTCCTCCCACGCACTTCCGGTTGTCCATCATACAATCGTTGGTCGGCGCTGCGGCGTGAATGCACTTGTTCGACCGTATTGCGCGAGCATCGTCGACGACATCAGACTTTCTTTCGCATTTGCTATCTTAGTCTCTCGCAAATACGATGTCCTAAGTATGATGTT
Source organism: Holotrichia oblita (assembly GCA_023690525.1). NCBI lineage: Eukaryota > Metazoa > Arthropoda > Insecta > Coleoptera > Scarabaeidae > Holotrichia > Holotrichia oblita. The sequence goes on along the minus strand of CM043018.1, from coordinate 19,334,307 downwards.
GTTATGTTGATATGTTATCGATGTATCGAAGTACATATTTTGAGCTAATAACAACCTCCACATATACACCACCTCAAATAGCTTAAGCAGGCTTGCTAATATTTCAACGGTCTTTGTATATTTTCTTTTCAGCGTTGCATTTGCGTGAACACGTCAGTAACTAAATACGGTTGAAACACAAACAACACAAGGTCGAGAAACTTTTGTACTATGTAAGCGGGGATAATAAAGAATTGCAATATGCGAGGCACGTCGTTACATATGTCTTTATTGTGTCACTTATGGATTTCCGGAAGCGATTCATCATGCAGAAGGAGAAGAAAGCTGTGGTGAAGTTGTTTGTAGTACACTTGTGTGTTATGCGAATGTATTTTGTTACGCGATCTCTTTGCACAGAGATATTTACAAACACTACCCCTCATAAGTGTTTAGTTACCTTCAAAATAACACAAAAGCGAGTGGAATAGTACTAAATAATTTTACATTTCTTTTGTAATCCCACAAGATACATATTCTACATATTTTTTATCGCCAACCGTCAATACAGCCATACATTACCATAGCGATTTTCGGAAGTAAACAAACACAACATAGCCATAACTGACATATGACATTAAGCAAAAATAGTTTGTCGCTGTCAGGGCTTCAATAGTAAAAGTTTTGTCGCGAATTATTTATAGAAAATAATTGAAGAAGACATTCAGTGGACGCCGCCTGAAATTCAGAAGTCTTTAGAGACGTCTTTCGAAATTCTATCACAAAAATAAGTCGAAAAATACAATCGCCAGTATGACATATTCATGGAGTGGTGTAAAAAATACGGAATTATAAAATATAGTGAAAACGTGTTACTGGCGTATTTTTCCGATTTATCGAAAGAGTATTCTCCTTCTTCGATGTGTGGTCATATTATTCCATGGTGAAAGCAACTCTTTCAGCAAAAAATGACGTCGACATTAGTAAATATGAAAAACTTACGGCTTTTTTTAAACAAAAAGGAAGAAATCATATTCCAGAAAAGTCCAAAACCCTCTCGCAGGAAGAAATACTCAAATTTGATGAAATCTACTTGTTGATGATAATAATAATAATAATAATAATAATAACGTTTATTGATCCATAATGTACAAAAGTAATTGGATAAGTCAAAGAGAAAAAAGAACGAGTAAAAATACACCTATAACTATTCCAACGATATTAATGACTATTATTTCATTATTAGCTGTGATTACAATAGAACGATATACATTTTAGTTATGCAGCTTTGTCAATGAAAAAGATTCGTGAATTCATCACATTGATATGGATGGTCCATTTTAAATCTGAAGATAAGGTCATACCAAGTGTCTTAATAGTGGTCACCTCGTCTATGCTGGTCTCACCTATTCGCAGATCAAGTTGCGACGCAGCGCTCGAAGCATTTGTAGTGAAAATCATGTACTTTGTTTTTGGCACATTGAAAGATAGCTTGTTAGAAGTAAACCACAAGTTCAAGGAGTGTAGCGAACTGTTTGCTTTTCGCTGGATATCGAAAGATTTACTTTCTATCAAAACAGTGGTATCATCGGCATACATTACAGCGTTACAGTCACTGAGAAAGGTTACGATGTCGTTAATAAAAATGGTAAACAAAATGGGAGAAAAGACCGCTCCTTGTGGAACTCCGATCGTGACGGGCAGCAGTTGTGATTGATATATTTTTCTTTTATTGTTGTTGTTTAAGTAAATTTGTACAAATTGCAATCTATTGGACAAGTATGAAGCGAACCATTTGTTTGCTACTCCTCTAATCCCGATCCTATCGAGTTTTTGGACTAGGAAATCGTGTGGCACACAATCGAAGGCTTTGCTTAGGTCACAGAAAACACCAACTGGAACCTGTTTTTCTTCCAGCTTTGTCATTATATTGGTATATATATCTATAATGGCTGTTATTGTCGACTTACCGGATCTGAACCCATGTTGCTTATTTGAGATGATGGAATGCTTATCAAGAAACGATTCTAGACGTTCTAGCATAGCATATTCTAGTATCTTACCAACTGACGAAGTTAATGAAATCGGTCTATAGTTAGTCATATCGGTTGGGTCTCCTTTTTAAAAATTGGTCTAACCATTGAGGTCTTAAAACAGGATGGAAAAATACCTTCCTCGAAGAAGCAGTTCACCAGGTGTGTTATTGGGGAAATAATTTGGTACCTAGCTTCTTTCAAAATTTTTGAAGATATATTGTCTGGCCCAGGAGAACTCTTGCTGTTCATTTTATTGATAACACTTAGCATCTCAGCTTCTGTGAAGGGGAATAGAAAAATTTGCGCTGTAGTCAATATGGGTCTCCATGAATGGAATATTTGTCATGTTCTCATTTAACCGGTGTGGTAGTCTTTGAAAGAAGGAATTAAATGCGTCACTAATTTCTTCAGGAGTAGTTAGCACGTTATCACCTGAAGGTAATTTATGTAAAATTTTCAAAACCAATTTGATATGAATGTAGTAACTATTTTAGATTTGTGTTGTGTTTGGTATTGCTCGAGCTTTACGTAATGAAAAACTTTTGAATTTAAAAGTAAGTAACATAGAGCACAAAGAAACAATTTTGTTTGTTCATATAACTAAAACAATCCTCTACACTTAACAGTAGAAGAGGGACTGATTATATATATATATATACTAAAACAAAGACCAACAGGCCTTGATTATTTGTGATCACTTCAGAGTTTGAAGGAAAAGTAAAATCCATAGAATTATTTAACAAATATTTAGCTCTGCGTTCTAAGCATACGCCCCACGACCGATATTTCCTAACTTCTAGAAATGGAAAGTGCACAGTCCAGCCAGTTGGAATTGGCCTTTTGGAACTGTACCAAGCAAAATTGCCAACTATCTGCATTTGTCGGAACCATCACTTTATATGGGACATTGCTTTCGTAGAACGTCCGCCCCCCTCTTTGCTAACGCAGGCGGCAATAAGGAAAATTTAAAACGCCATGGGGGGTGGAAAAGCGATACGATTGCGCCTAAAATCGCAAAAACGATTTTAGGCGAAGGTCAAACTGACAACACCAATGTTGCCAATGTTGCAGAAGATTTGCAAATTATTAACATAGATAATAACCCTCAGACATTTTCATTTCAAACTCCTTCGACTTCAGGAATTAATTTTTATAATACGTCAGGGTGTACGTTCAACTTTAATATAACAAATAATAAGAGTTTTGTTAAGAAGTTTTTTTCTATTCGCTGTTATTTTTCTATCTGTTTACTTTGTCATAATAAAATGTAATAAGTTATAACCTCTCATTTTTTTTTAATTATATTTTTACGGTTGGCGATAAAAATTTGTATGCACCACGTCAGTAAAGTGTCTCTATCGAACTCGTTCAATAAAGAATCACTTTACTGACTTGGTACATAAATAACTATTTTATCAAGACTTTGCATAATTTCTTGATGCTCCTCAAGAGTTTTGCTAGCATGAGAGAGAATCAGATTCACAATTGAAACAACTAAACCAATCTTGGATACAGGAGGTTGGTCCAAATAGGACATCTGAAGAAAACTAGGAAGTAAAAACATAATTGTAAGTCGGTAGGCTTTGTTGATTGTTGATGTGTTCGAAGAATTTTTGTAGTTTTTCTTTTCCATGTGGCCAAATCACGAAAGCATCGTCGACGTATAATATTTAAATAGCCAGTTTAATAAAGTGTAATACAAGTATCTTAAATTTTGAAGTTTGACATCGATTCTAAAAGTGATCTAAAGATTTCAAACTCTATTATAAATAATACTTCTATAACATTTGACTTTACAACGCAAACAAAAAAGTTTGCGAGAATTTGCGCGGAAGTTCAACTCTGGTTTAACTGAAACCACCAAATTTGACGGCTTAAGCTTGAGTTCAAGTACACGTAACCTCACTTCTGTGTTGTGATACGATACGATCGATGATAATTTATTATTGTATATAAGTGTTTTACATTTTGAAAAAGAATATTGTTGTTCAAAATATGGAAAGATTTATGGATTCAGATGATGACGAGATGTTAGAACTGGTAGGTCTTATAAATCGACAGAAGCATCGCAAAGTATTTTGTCCTCGTAAAAAATAATTTGAAAAATGGAATGATTTGGATTTTATACGAAGATTTCGATTTTCTAAAAATGGACTTCGTTTCTTCCATTAACTTCATTTCATGTGCTGTTTTTTTTCTTCATAAGCTCAAGTTCCAGTTCATGCTTTTCTCTCATAAACTGTAACTTGTTCTTTTTCCAAAAATTTATTTTTTGAAACTTCTAATTGGCTTTTGGCTTCAGCCCACTGGGAAAGCCCGACTTGTGTTGCCATGTTGTTCAGCAATTTTTGTGTTGTCTACGATAAGGTACGTGATCACATTACAGAACAAGATAATAATGTTTTGTTATGCATGTATGTATATGAGCGTTTTATCAAATAGTACATTGAACAACTTCGATCTCAATATGTAGACGCCAAACCAAAACACAAACAAAAGTGACAGTTTGATGCGGTTGATGTTCCAAACACGCATGTGCGAATGTGCATCGCTTGCTTAAACTTAAATTCAAGTTCAGTTGAACATCCGTTTAGTCGAACTCAACTTGAACTTAGATTTGTACAATCGGGCCAAAAAACCGCGTTTTGTGCTGTTTCTGATTTTGAGCTATTTGGTGGTTAAGTTTGTTATGGCCATTATATTTTCTAATGTTCAAAATTTGACCACACCATCGTTCTGCGTTAATTTGACTTTCAAATTTGACGACCAAACTTACGAGGTGTTTACGGTAACAAAAGTAGATTTTAAAAGAGAGAAGTTTGAAAAAATTCTCGCTAGTACATCCATTTTTGTAATTAAATTCCACGTCCAGATCTATGCTTAACCGTTAAGATTCATATTTTTATTTACTGCTAGATTTTCCTTCCTGTCATCTTTTTTTCTTTATACACTTTATTCGTATCTCATTTTTGGCACCAGTATCGTTTTATCCGTAATTTCCTTTTCCTTCGTTTTAATTTAAATTCACCATTACATTAGCGTTCTAAACACTCATTAAAAATGCTAATTTTATTAATTTATCCAGTTTGTTTGGGCGTTAATCTCGGATGAGGTCTTGGCTTGCGTTCGGCGCCATTTTATAGTGTTGTAATTAACAGAATAAAAGCTTGATTTATGATAATTAAAAAGATTTTTTGCAAAAATTATCTCCTACTTAACATATTGCAATATATATTTTCCTGTTTCTTCATAAGTAGTAACTATAACATTAATTCATTGCTTATATGTATGTAGTATGTATACACAACACATTAAATGCTACAATTAATTTTATTTACTTATTTAATTGAAATGCTTCTATGTACATTGTTTGTTTTAACTTCTATTAATAGATACACATCCATGGCTACTATACCATCTTTACACAACTAGACACGCGTTATCTGACCCACTGAGTTGACAAAGTGTGCGAATAAATATAAACAGAAGAAAGTTACATTCCAAACATTGTAGTATCCTACGAAGAGATTAAATATTAATCACTGGTAAATATTTGCATCTGTACACGACCGATTAATGAATTATGAGGTATATATGCTAATTAGATTTGCTAGGTTTATTGTATAGGATAGGCTGGGAAAGTACTTAACGGATTACGTAATCATACAACGTCATATGGCAAATAGTTATAACATTTCTTGTTTTTTTTTTTTCAGAAAAACTGTATTCGATGGATAACTTAACTTTAAATGTGTTACGCGGACAAAATTGTATAATAGGTATGTAGTTTCTGATCTAAAAATACAAAATTTTGAAGGTTAGTTTAATCGGAATGAAACGGAGAACCTATTTTATTCAGAATTATTGTACTCTTTTTTTTTTTTAGATACGTTTTATATCTAAACGGTTTATTTACGCAAATTTATCATGTTTGGACAAACACATCAAGTGTACACAATAGGCAAATTCGAAGAACTCTGTAATGGTTCGATCGCAAATAACGTATTATTATCATTATTACAATTTTCGCGTTTATTACATTTATAATGTCAACAAATGTTGATAAATGTGTGTTTAACCTTAAAATGAAAATGATTATAATACTTGAACATCATAAAGTACTATAACTACTTGATATATTTCCATTTGTAGGCCAATAAAACAAGAATCAACTGAAAATCAATTTATTCTAGAACACAATTGACATTTAGTATGTATCGAATCATATTAAAACCTTTATTTGTGCTTATCAACAAAAATATCTCAAAACAAAGAAATCATTGATAGGTAGGATTGTGCTTACAGTCTCATGGGCAACATTAAAGCATTGCCCAATATAATATGTCTTTGTCAGCCCATCCCCTCTACATTTAATGTGACCGCTTCTTTGATAAGGGTAATAGCTATTTTTCGTAATGTAACATTACAATTATCGAAGAAATGGTCACGTAAAATATGGAGGGGATGCACTGACAAAGACAGCACACTGTCGCTGTTCGAAGACTAAGTCTTGTCGAGTGTACTTATTGGTCAACTTTTAACAAGCCTATTAAAGGACCAGGAGTAAAATATAACAAAAAACCTAGACAAGTATTTAATCGCGTACAATACAGCTTAGTTTAGTGTATCATTTCTTTTTTTTCGGTTTACGACGCCCCCTATCGTTGACTTACTACTTATCTTCTACAGGGATATCAGGCGACAGCTTCCTGTAACATCTCTCGGTGGATCTTTGGACCCTTCCATGACGTTTTTTTAATATAAAATACCTGTATTTAGAGATTAACCGCTTACAATTTAAATATTGTTCCTATGGGACGTTCTAACGGGTCGATGGCCGCAGTGGTTAGGCGGCTGACTATCGTTGTGGGAGGACGATAGGTGCCGGGGTTCAATTCTCTGGTGGGATGGTGACATTTTTTCAGAGAGTTTAATCCCGGATCGACTTGCCATTCGCTGTTGGGAGCAAAGTGATTAACAGCGCGGCATCATAAAAGGCGATATGGTCACAAAGCCATTGAACACAACTTACACACACAAACTACACCGCGAGAATTGCACTGATAGCCAGACAAGCGATACAGCTTACGGAGTCACTGCAACTAAGCACCCACCACACATAAAAAAAATGTGTAAATAAACATTGTAAATATTGATTTCCTGGCGTGTATTAATTCTACCACTACCCCAAGGTTTCAAACAGTTGTGTATAGTAGGTACCACTCCTACCTTCAGGCAGCTGGTGGGCGAGGCCTCTCTCAAGAGGCACGGGATTTGAATTATATTATTGGATATAAACAAGAAGCTGTTCAGTACCTGATAAAAGCTGTTCCATACCTGATAAAAGCCGTTCAGCACCTGATAAAAGCTGTTCCATACCTGATAAAATCCATTCAGTACCTGATCTTATCGAACAGCTTTTATCAGGTACTGAACGGCTTCTCGTTTATATCCAATATTCTAATTCAAATCCCGTGCCTCTTGAGATAGGCCCCGCCCACCAGCTGCCTGAAGGTAGGAGTGGTGGGAGGCGCCCAAGGTGCCCCCATACCTACTGTGTATCAAGATACTATAGGTGTTAAAATACCAAATTAAACTCTGTGTGAGATTGTGAGATAAGCTTATGTAAAAAGTCGTCTGTCACTAACTGGAAAAACCGCCTAGTAATGCTAGCTGACATCAACATAGCAGAAATCTCGACTAACAGAGTTTCTACGCCATTTTGCCGTAAGAAATAATATAGGAACAAACGATTCGGTGGTGGGGTAAGCAAATGGGTGTGAGCTAGTTTAAAGCTGGTTATGAGGTGATTTTGAAAGCAGTTTAGCTGGTTGAGGGCTAATTTGGAGCTAGTTTTGAACTGATTATGAAGGCAGCTTAGCGGTTTAAGCATTGCTACTAGTTCTTGCTTTAACAACAAGCTTAGCTGCTTTCAAATTCAGCTTAAAACCGTCCCAAAAACTAGCCCTCAACCAATGGAGCCGCTTTCACAACTAGTTCACAACCATCTGGTTACCCTCACCACCAAAACACAATTTTTCGTCTCCATGTTACTTCTTATGGGAAAATGGCGGGAAGCCGTATTGCTATTTGTCTACTGCCTAGTTTAATTGTTCCCGACACCAATAACTACCCATTACAAAAACAAGATACTTAAACAAAAAGTCTTCACCCTACAAAAATTAGAATTTACAGAAAGATGTTTTTGGTACAACAATCTTTAATAATGACTATGATTCTTATATAATTATAAATGCTACATTTGTGGAGCTTTCGCAAATGAATGATAGATCCAGATAAATTTAAGAAAGAAGTTGGTCTTTTGGTAGACCAAAATAAATTCGATTTTATTATCTCAAATAATGACAAACATAGACATTGTAAAGAGCTTTTAAATAATGTTGCAAGTCATTTCTAGTGAGTAAGAAATTGATGAAGATGTATTTGAAAATGTACTTTTGATACTGTAATTATACAAGATGTCTCAGATAAGTTTGCACTTTTCTTCCTAATTTTGTTCAGCTATCATCAGCTTTCTTAACCAGCTTTATTTAGAACTTAAAATTACATTTATTGTTCCAAGCAATGCCTTAGATTTTCCAATACTCCTGCGGATAAGTCAGGAGTTTCAATCTCTCCCTGGATACGATTTTTTAACCGAATCAAATTTACTTGGGCGATATTGTAAATTGGACTTTTAAATTATCTCCACAAAAAATTGTTTGAACCCAAGTTCGGGCTGCCTTGTAGTTAACTGGTGTCACCTCTTTTTCATATAAATTTTTCAGAAACAATTCTCTTACGGCTTCTAATGAGATATTTGAAGTATGAGTAGTATCGCCATCTGGCTGGAACCACCACTGATTATTAAAATTCACCAATTCTTATTATTTTCAAGAAATATGGGGCTATTATGCCTTCGAAGAACATTGCTGGCCAAACAGTGATTTTAGGGCGATGTAAGTCGTCAAATCTAGACCGATGCAACTGCAAAACCAAGTCTTGTTTTCACACTGATTGATGTTGACCTTGTACCACTACACTACGAACACAGTAAAGGTATTGATTAGCGTGGATGCTTGAACCAGTTTCGTGAAATTTTTGTATCCAGGATTTGATTAGATTGGTTCTAAGTGCTTCATTGACGTTGTGAAAAGCATAACGATAACATAGCACAAGTGGCTAGGAATAAAGATTTTCAAAGATTTCGGAAACAATTTTTAAAGCAAAGTATTTGAAATACCTTTTTTTTCTTGCCTTATCCAACAGCACTGCTCCAAACAGCGAATGCTAGATTGATCGTAATACAATTCGCCGAGAAAAATGTGAACATTTTTATCCTGCTAGACTTATTAAATTGATCACTATGCACTGAGGATACTAAAATAATAAATTGCAGGCAATTAAAAACGTGATGGCACAAAATCTTCACTTGTTATTGTTTGTGCGTTAAACTTTTATGCAACAGTGTATAATAGTTTAAAAAAATACTGTACCACCTGTAAAGATATATATCGTACACTTTAAGCTAAAGTAAATATTTAAAAGATGATTAATTACACGGCATATAGAGAAATTATCATTGACGAAGCCAACGATTTTTTTCTCTCGATAAGACCACTGCCGCCAACCTTATTTTATCAATATTAGCGAACTAGATGTAATATGTACTTCAGTAACATTGTTTATCTTAACACATCTGTTTCATGTGTTGTAGCATTACGGTAGCGCTGTCTAGAGGTTGTAACGGCTTCCTTGCGTAATTAGCGTAAAGCCTTGAATTTAATTATAGTATACTTAGTAAATTTTTGATAGTACATACATACATTCTCGTATATACATACATACATACATTTTTAGCAGCTAGCAGTACTTCTCAGGCTTGCATTCTAGACGCCGTGTATCACACATATTGTTTTGACGACGATGTTTTAGCTCTCGACAAATTTAGAACAAAGACTATTATGATTCTCTTTGCTGACGTTCGACAAAAAATTTATACGAATCGATGACTAACCTGCATTTTTTTGTTTCTTAAACAATGGAAATTCGTATTTATTGAGATGCTTTTTTAAAAGAATTAATATTTAGTTTAGTCTGCTTTCATTTATTATCTAAATTTAGATTTTTGAAAAGGATTTTTGATAAAGTTAACAATGATCTTAATCGTTTAAATCTATTAAACAGAGCTTCCTTTTAACAGTCATAAAGGATTCTATTAGCCTAGACATTATTACCCATTAACCTTTTTTGTTAACCTAAGATTTTATTTTTTATACATATGTATCTTATCCTTAACACAAAAGAACATAAATATTACAGGACACAATCGATTGTATGCAAATTAGAAGGAAAAAAGAATAAACGAAAGTATATATATGTATATATCCATATTTGTAGGTTGACCCCAAACCTAATAATTAAGTTATGTTAAGTAAACATTGAAGAGTATACAATAAAGATATATTGTAAAGGTAAAGGTATTCTTGGAAGTCGAAGCAAGCCTATTATATTTTAGAAAATCCATATTTACACCGGTTCAGACAACAAAAGAATGTGACATATGTTAACCGTTGTAGATAAGACACGTAAACTCGCAAGTGGTGTATCCCATAATAACTATAATTTTCCAACGACAGACAAGTACATTAACTTCTTTCCAAAGAGCGCTACACGAACTTTAACTTCCGGTTAAGGAAATACATAGTCGTATGCATTTGTAACTCGATCATATAAAGATTTACTCCAATACGATTCACCGTAAAAGGAAAAGTCCCTGATTAATTAAAACCAATAATTGATAAATTATGCAGTCTTACGCTTTTCTATTAATAATTAAATCACTATATTTTATTACGTTAAATCTGCATATTTACGTGTGAGGTGAAATATATACATATTTAATGCTATTTAAACGTCAGAGATTGTGTGGAAACTCCTTTTTTAATTCCTTTTATATGTATGTAGCTGGAAAAACCTTGAGATATGTATATTTATCTTTTGTTAAATCAAGTAGGTACTATTACTTTATATAACTGCGTTTACCTAATTTTTAAAAATGACCAAGGAAAGTGAGTATTGGAGTGATACAATGGTCAACTCAAGAAGAGAAAGCAGCAATAAAATTCGAATTTCATAAGAGAGCCTTTGACTGGTGAGGTGGAACTGCCGCAGGAATTGGTGATGGGCCGACGCTGTGGAACGTCCTGTATGACGATGTTTTTATCCTTGAACTCGCTGTGGAAGCTACGAACATAGGATTCGCAGATGACTTGGACACTGGACTTGGTGGTTAAAGCCAGAAATGGTGACGAACTCACGCTAAATATTAATGAATGCTTAAAAAGAGTCTTGGAAAATTGAAGAATGGAAATCTGTTTTGATCCTTAGAGGCAGAAGAAAATGGAATATTTTGCATTTACTTCAACCTGAATGGGACCAAAATCATCACCACAGATCAAAGTTGTAGGAAATAAAGCGGAAAAGGCGTGGCAAGCCTAACGAGAATAATGCTCAATGCACGGGGTCTTAAGAGTGAAAAGCGGTCATCAGCAGCGCGTTCATAACATTCTGCTTTATGGTACTCCGGTATGGATACCAGTATTAAAACAGCAGAAATACTAACACCTACTCCAGAGAATACAAATAAATATTCTGCTGCGCTGACCTCCGCTTTTAAAACTCTTTCCACCCTGGCCCTACAAGTCATAAAGGCACACCTACGTCCACAGGGCAGATGACACCAGAAAAAAAATCAGAACAGGGCTAGAGCAACCTCGTTAAGTCACTGGCAAGCTAGGTGGGAAGCTGAGGAAGACAAAGCTCAATGGACCAAAAGATTGATAGAACTTCGAATAGTGGGTAAATTCTAAGCACCGGTGCACGGATTACCATTTGACTCAGGCAGTGACTGCACACACCGACGAGTTTTCAGATGCCACGCAAAACGTCATTTCATAAGGTCGTCGTAGACAACTGTACGTATTGCTCTTCAGTACATATGTCCGAACACATTCTCTTCGTGCGCAATGGATGAACCCGTACAGGCACGGAGTGAACGATAGGGTTGGTAGTGTCTTAACATCAGAAACATTCGTACCAATTATGATTGCCAGATGATCAGTGGAAACATGGCGAGCAGGAAAAAACCGACAAACTGACCAGGCAGAAAAACCGTCATGAAGGAATTAATCTGCGGTGAAAAGCTGTAAATCAACGATAGCAAAGACCTCAAGGATTAGAAAGGTTAGCGTCCGAACTCCTAATCCTCTAATTGAGAGAAGAGTGACGTAAGAGAAAGAGAATGAATGGAAGACCCAACACCCTGACGTTATGTCAAACAAAATGTTCCTGGGGTGTGTACATAGGCGGTTCAGAGACACTACTATAACACGGAAGCCCCTCCGTGGAAGTTTTGGATATCAATGCTTCTTAACAGTAGTTTAACAGTTTTGCATCGGGTTCAAGTCTGGGTTGTTGCCAAACCACTTCAAAGATGTAATATTGCAACAATGCCATTGAAACTCATTACAACAAGTGCAGTGGTAGCATTGACGCGCAGTGCAGCTTAAGAAGCTGCTGCAGCTGCGCTTACCACAAAAGGAAACATAAAAATCTATTCAAAACAGAAAAGGGGAAATGAGTACTTTTTTTAGATAGTCTCGTAATTTAAAAAGGAATTGTCTTGCGATCTCCGTCCTCGTGGCATTGTGGCGAATCGTTCTGAAAAACAGTGTCAACAAACAAAGGAAATGGAGCATCTATGGAGGATTCCTAACAAAAATGATGTCAAGCTTTGTTGATTCTTCCGATGAGCACATGAAACTAGTTTTGGTGCTCTCTTGCAAAATTTAGAAAACCTGCGTGCATTTCACTGTTATGAATCGCTTTAATCCAAGAAGCCCTTTCTTGGAGCCTTCTTCGCACCACTCTTGAGTTGATCTTAGTTCCAAACGTTATTTCCATTTCATAAGTTAACACTTTTGAGGTTGCAAACTGACGATATTTGCAAATTTTCGATCCTCTAGACCTTTTTGATTGAACTTAAACTTTTACTGGATGATTTTTTGTTTTTTTTATGAAAAAAATGTATGAGGTGATATATGTCGTCAAAATTACGTTAAAAATATTTTTAAAAAATCCTACATGATTGGTTTTTTGGAAATTTAGATTTTTGGTTGTGTACCATATACATGCAGTAAAACAACTTTTAAAAATTAAAATTTATATTAGGCAAATCTAACAAAGAAACACATTACATTTCTGACATTTTATAAAACTTTTCGGGCCGCAGGGATATTTGCACCGTTGTCTTTCAGATAACCATAATGGAAGATGACTATAACCATTAGTTCGAACCTCTTGCATCGAAAATCAGTTGTCGATTCTCTGTTTCTTTTATTTCGTAAATTTTCCAGAGCAGTACTGGGACGACCTCGAAAGTTGAGTAACTGATTCCTTACCTTATTGAGTAAAAGTCGGATTGCAAAAAGTTTATCATGACCAGGATTACCGGCTGCAATGGTGTCATTATTATTCGCAAAATGTACAAATTGTTTTATCTCTTCCCATCGATTGCATGATATAACTTATGAGATCAAACGGTGATTTAGATTCTGATTCCAATAACTTATACAATTTGGCATTTTTTCACTATTGACATATAAATACAGGTGCCTATGAACTGTTGGAGTTCCTTCTCATATATAATAATGAATATGATATAATTTGCTAAACTTTAACTATTTCATCAGTGAGAAAAAAAAATTAAAAAATGCGTAAGGAGCGTCTTTCTTTCAATTCAGTAGATGAAAATTATAAATAATAATATAATAATAATTTTAAAAACGTCATCTTTATTTTTGTTCTTCTTTAGATTTCGCTGTGTTTCGGCCAAGAAAATATTATCATCATCGCTATCTGAATTGCTTATTTCTAAGTCCAGTTTTGGTATGATAATATCGGATTGATCATGATCATCATCTACATTGTCGTCGTAGTCTGGCTCCGGGCCTAAAATAGTAGGTGGACTATCATCATCTGATAGTCCGTCATCTTCACTATCATCTGGTATATCCATTGGAACAATAATTTTAAAAAATGTGAAGTCTGCCTAATATCACCCACTATGCAGCAAGGGGTTAAGCAAAGTAACGTGACTATATCCTATTTGCTGGGTAATAGTTCTTGATGGAAAATTTGTCTTTTTTTAGGGAAAGAATCACACGTTGCTACAATTCAATCACCTTTGTCCAAGGATGATCTTCTTGGCTGGAATCGATGTAGTCACCGCCTCTGCGATTCTAGGACAAAATATCCTATAGACAAAAAATAAGATGGACAAAAAACATTTTTCTTTCATAGATTTTGTGTAAATGCTGCCTCAACATCATCTGTCAAAATGAACAGCCTTACTGTACGATTCTAAACGAAGCCAGGTTTAGAAAATTCAATTTTTTTTGGTTACTGTTTTTGCTTTCGACCGTATATAGTGTAGCCTAATCTGGCTTTATACATTATAGATTCTAGACTCTCCTCTTTCTTAAGCAGTTCGAATTACCAAATGTTGGCTTCGAAGTCATTTATGATCTCAATAAATTGCAGCTTTTCTACAAGAATGCCGTTTAGTAGGAGACCAAAAAGTCAATAATCATGAAGCTATAGTGTTTTCCATTAACTGCAGTAATTTTGCTTGATTGATATAGTTATTAAAACAGAAATGGCCAGCATCAATATAGTGATATCCAAGTTATTTTTTACTGTATATGAAAAATCATTATATTTTTTTAAATTAGAAGCGATTTTAATATATTACGAAATAGAAATAAAGTCCTATTGTGCTACAAAAAGGTATATACTATATATGTATAGACATATTTTACTCAATGCAGATTTCTATCCAGTCTTCCATCTGTTAAACGTGAACTAAATCTTACTTAACGAAGATACTTACATTACACAGAATTAATGTTATAAAAACCGAAGCTTATGATCTTCATTTATTTGCAGCGAAAAAATCAACCAGGTGTTAACACCTGAACAAAATAATGAAGTATATTCTTAATATTACAGAAAAATCGTTCACTATGTTGCAATAAAAAGAAGGAATTATACGCTGCAAACTAGAACATATGTCCGAAAATTATACACATATATGGCAATAGAAAATTGAATATACTTTATTAATAGATAAATAAAGAACGTGCAAGAAACTGATCAGCTGCCAAACGTGTTAGAATAGCCTGGAGGTTCAATTAATTCCCTTTGTTTCGTTACAGTTGCGGTACTGGCGGTAACAAACCGTTGCTGCAGGTTTTTTTTATAGAATTTTTAAGCGTATATTAGAAAAAGATGGATTTTACCAGACTAGAGAAAAGAGAGACTTGTGATTCGAACACACGACGAAACAATATAAGTTTAAATTGAACATTTCCTTATTATTAGTATACATAGTTAGATATCGATTTAAAAGCATTTGTTGTTAAAACATGTTGCTGTATATCAATTCATTTTTTTTTTGTAATAAAGGAAAGATCATTGGCATCGAGCGTATCAAAATAGCTGAACTTTAATCCTATAAAGCGATGAATCCGTTTGTTTATCGAATGCCATTCAGAATTTATAAATAATTCCCCCATAATACCGTTCGTAATACTATACTAGTAGTGTTAAGTGTGCTATTACTCAAATATACAAATCGATGGCAGTTAATTTCGATAGTATAACGTATTTTTAGCGTTGAATTGTATTCTGCTTATGTTAGCTGGCGTATCTGTCGACTGAGCTGCTGATTCATTGTTTGCAGTCGTCGCATTTCGTTTTTAGATGACGTTGGCTGGATTTCTCATTATACCTAAACGCGAAAATCTACGTCAGATTGCGCATCAGCATTTGCGTAAATATACTAATTTTGCACTACTAAAGTATGTACATATTTTTGTTGAAGTGAAGTTGTTTGTGCTTATAAAAGTCTAGATACACCTTTCTTGGATTTTTGCAATATCAGAGACGTATATGTATTTACATAGTCATATATTATTAGCTAAATGTTTTTAAAATCCCACAATTTTTTAAAAATATTGTTTTTGAGATGTTTACTCTTCTTGGTAATTTTTACAGGATGTACTCAGATAAATACAATATTCTCAGCCGATATTGAGCTAGAAGCCCGAATCTTTCCAAGTTTGTTGACAAAATGTGGACCAGCCTTAAACAAAATAAAGTTTTCGAAATGTTACAAAGGACGTCCAAACAGTTGATTCTAATTTGAAAAATAAAATCGAGAAATATTTTTTACTGGAAATGTTTTGTTTGTTTAAATGAATCTCAACGAAGGAATAAACAAAAATATTATCATATCTTGTTCGAACATTCCAGAATTGACTAAAAGTTATTTTTTTGCTTTTTCACGTCTTCTGTGCTGATCTGTAATAAACTTATTAGAAAAGGACAACGTCTCAAAGATATAGTGGCCTGGAATGGCTATCAACTTGCAAATCAAATATCCGAAATTACAGATACAGATACATATATAGGTATATACTGTAGTCATACGAGGTGTGGCAGAAAAGTAATGAGACTGATTTTTTATTTATCTACCAAAGTTTTAATTTTTTCAAACATCAATGTTATCCCCTTCAAAGTAGTGCTCTTGGACAGCTACACATCGATGGAGATGTTGTTCCCATTGTTGGTAGCAGCGCTAGAAGTCTTCAATCGGTATGGTCTTCAGTGTGTTCGTTACACTCTTTTGGATGTTGTTTAAAGACCTGAAATGACGTCCTTTGAGGACATTTTTCAGTTTACGAAAAAGGAAAAATCACAGAGACTGAGGTCAGGTGAATAAAGAGGCTGGGGTACCACAGGAATGTCTTTTGAGGTCAAAAATTCTGTTATGGACATGGGGCGTTATCATGATGGAGCATCCATTCGTCTGCAATGTCTGGTCTCACGCGAATTATCCTTTTTCTGCACCTTTCAAGGATGTCTTTATAAAAAACTTGATTGACAATTTGTCATCGAGGAACAAATTCTTTGTCGACGATTCCCCTTTTTTCAGCATTGATTTAATCTTCGATTTGCTCATTCGAGCTCTCTTTGGTCGACGAGAGTTTGTAGTGTGCCACTCTTGATTTTACCTTTTGGTCTCAGGATCATATTCAAAAATCCATGATTCATCACCTGTGATCACACGACTAAATAAATCTTGCTCATTAGCGATTGTGTCAAGAAGATCAAAGCACTTGTTCTTTCGAATGTCCTTCTACTCAATTGTGAGGTTTTTCGGCACAATTTTGGCACAGGCTTTTCGCATGTGCAAATGTTTAGTCAAAATTTGATAAACGGTAAATCTGTTCAAATTTAATTGTTCACTCAACATTCTTAATGTTAAACGATGGTCTGATCTCACTAGAGTGTTGACACGTTGAACGTTTTTATCGATTTTAGAAGTTGAAGGCCTCCCTGAACGGTGTTCATCTTCAACGTGATCTCTGCCTTCCAAAAATGATTTGTGCCAGAGAAAATCTTGAGCTCGGGATAAAGAATGTTTCCCATAGGCATGTTTTAACTGTTCATACGTCACACTTGCCGATTCTCCAAGCTTAACACAAAATTTAATGGCACAACGTCAAAACACGTGTTCGGACGTTCGGATGTGTATATGAGCTTCTTTGGTACTAACTGGAGTAAATCCGATATCATGGCCGTCGTCTTCTTCCTGTTCTAGGTTATTTCCTTCTACTATAGCTGCAATTATTTCATCTTCTTCTCTGTGTGAATCTATATCGAAGCAATTAATACCATTGTCTATGTTGACATATTCCTCATAATTTTCCTAACATTGTGGAATGTCTAAATTATTTTCTTCATTTCTCGATACTGCTCTATTTTCTTCAGTTTCCAAGGTTTCATTTTCAAAATTCTTAAAATCACAATGTGCAAAGCAATTACGTATTATTTTATCATTTATATCTCGCCAACTATCAGCAACAAATTGAATTGCTTGCAATATAACTTTTGAACTTACTTCGATAGCAGTCGAAGAAGGTTCAATTCAATGCTTTGTAAGGAGTTACAGTGAGGATGTGTTGCTCAATTATCTACGACAAGAACCATTTTTTTTAGATTCTTACTGTAAACTTCTATCCCATTCTTTTAACCAGTTCTCAAAAATCTGTGACGTCATCCATGCATTTTTATTAGCTAAATCTTGTACAGGTAATCTTTCTATCGTAATTCCTTTGAAGCATCGAGGTTTAGCAGACTTTCCTATTACCAAGAGTCCCTTTTGCCATGTTTGCACAACACAAAACTGTTATTCTGTCAAATGCTTTCTTTGAACCTGCTAATTTCTTGTACTTGTAAACTAAGTATCCATCTGGTGTTGCACAATAATTCGTCGGCAGTATAAATGTTGCCTTTTGACCAACGTTTTAGGGCATCATCTACTTTCGGATCTTTTCCTTCACGATATTGTTTTCGGGATGTTTCTTGATTTTTTTAATCTGCCCATTCTTTTTGCAATTTCTCTTGATTCGTAATTAAACGAGAAATTGTGGGTCTCGAAGCATCTGTTACACGTTAGGAAGGATTTGCAGGTTGTTTTTTCAATTTTCCTATAATTTGTCTTTTATCAAACAAAAGTAGGTCTTTCTGTTGCATTTTAACTAACAAACTTGTGTTGGAGTTGGTGTGTAAGTGCTTTCAGTTAACGAAGCTCACTGTTTGAAGAAATGAAAAACGAACGAAGGGTTTTTAATTTGGGTTATAATCGTCACCATTTTCATTATATTCGATTTAGTTGTTGGAACTGTGGTCACAAAAAATGTCATTATCCTTTTCATATTTATCTCGTACCTATACGTTCCCATCAAGTAATATTTTCTGAAAGCGTATTTTTTATCATATTCAAGCATTGATCCTAAATTTCCCACCAAAGATTAAATTACTCATAATTATTATTTAAAATTATAAACCGTCACCTAGTTATGAAGCTGCTGCGTTAGCAGAAAAATATGTCCAGGCAGTACTTTGTCTACTTCCATATCATTGTATTTTTGAGCATGATCGAACTGATATGGGCTATTACCAAGCGGCATTTTAATAACAATATTGGCAAATACTTATGGTCGGACAGAAGAAAGCTGCATGAAATTTTGGCAGAAAGCTCTCACTAAAATAACTTCAACATGTTAGGCAAACAGCATCGAACACACTGAAATAGAAACTTCTTAAAAGCATGTAAATTATTGTTATTCCTTGAGTATGTACAAGACCTAAGATAAACCTAGATTTTTTATATATAACCAAGATGTAAACAAAATATTTGGCAAGACTGCTTGACGCCAATATGACGTATGTTGTTGACGTGCTTCGTCTGCTATCGTAAATAGATTTTATCAGTTGCAAAGCTAGAAAAAAATTCTTCTAACATGACTTACATATTTAGTTAATTCGGATACTTCGTGGAAACTCCCAGAGTATTGCTTAAGGTTGAAGAGACGAGGAAAGCTCCATAAAATTAAGACAAAAAATATATTTGTAATTCGCACATTATCGAAGGTGTGAATTCGCGATAACTTTATTGAGTCGTTGTAAATTATTATTTGTAGTGTAAACGTTAAAAAAAACCAGACGTTATATAATAGTGATTGGAAATATATACAAAACTAGTCATTAAAATGTTCCGGATAAACCATAAAAGTTCCAACAACTATGATAATACTATTGTAATTTACGACATATACAACAAAAAATGAAATTAGTCATCTAAAAATAATATATAATGAAGCAGTACGTTTATAGTAGCAAATTGTTGCGGCTGAAATTTATGAATCATTTAACAATTTTTTTTAACCGCGAATCGCGTATTTATGAATGGGAAATCTGTAGTAGAATATTCAAATTTTTTGTCGCATAGCAACAGTCGGATAGGACCGATTACCCAACGGACTTTTCCGATGATTTCCTTCATTTCTAATACATACATATGAATAACTGGAAGTGTATTTCCTTCCTCTTAGTGTGTGCGGTTTTGTAATCGTCATTTCCAACAAACGCACACATCATACATAGTTAGAAATTAGAAATATTCTAACGCAGGCAACTAGAAAATATCAAGTCTGCAGAAATGTGAAGCTATAATTACGATTGCATTTGATGACTGGCAAATTACAGAAATTGCAGCTGGGAAAATTCAAAGCGATGGGAAATTAAATATCACCGCAGGAATTAATGAAATTTTTGGAACTTTATGTTTGTACTTTTTACGGCTCGTATTCTCGCGAATGATTAGAATGTTAAATGAGAAACGTTTATAGATGATGATCAATAATGTTTACAGATATACTGAGAAATATTTATATGCACATTTTTATGCAATTTTATTACATGTACGTTTCTCCAGGATTATATTTCCTGTAAAAGGCGTGCTCAAAATTGCCGGATTCATTTATAGGAAAAGTAAGTGCCGTGTGATATACAGGGTGCCCGGATTTGGTAGGGAAAACCTAGGTAATTTTTTATTTGAAGACATAGAGAGACGGTTAACTTGTCATGCTTCATTTGTTTAATATTGAAGAAAAACTGAAATCTCCTAATTTCTTTTATTTGCCGTAACTTTTTCGTTACTTGAGATATTAAGATGCAGTTTGAAGCAATTCAAATTCTAATCTAAATACTTTTATTGACGCTTAATAAAACAAATTTCGTTTGCGCAATTTTTTTGTAATCTCACCCAACCTCAAAATTTTAAATTGGAACCGTGTAATTTTTATGGCTCTTTTAAAAGGAGATGTTTTTCTGAATACAATCATGTATCGCATGATATGGAAATTTTGTCAAAATTTGGAAAATTAGGCTTATCCTGATTATGGGCAAACATCACAACTTTTTGTTTATCGCGTTATCTGTGAAAAAAAAAAACACATAATACCAACCTGTCAGAAATGTCAATATTATTACTTCAATTTATAACGGATAATTTTGATAAATACGATGTATTTTGTTCGTATTCAGGACAAAAATCTCCTTTTAAAAGAGCCACACAAATTGCATTTCTATGTCTTCAAATAAAAAAGTTACCCATGTTGTCCCTACGAAACCCGGGCATCCTGTATACGAGGGTAGTCTGAAATAATTTGTAATAATGAAGATGGCAGCACTCGTCGTTAAGAGCATTTGTTTTTGTGAAAATGGACAAAATCGAGTATCGAACCGTCATTAAAAATTTGTTTTTGAAGGGCAATACGCCAACGCAAATTAAAGATGAATTGGGCGCTGTATACGGGCACTCTGCACCATCATTTACCACAGTGAAATTTTGGGCAGCAGAATTTAACGTGGTCGTGCAAGTTTGGGAGACGATGAGCATTCGGAACATCCAAAAACTGTAACTATAGACGATAACATCGATAAATTTTTCCAAATAGTTTTAAACGGCTGCCGAATTAAAATGAGAGAAATAGCAGAGGTTATGAACACAAGGTTCAAAGAACCTGTTTGTCAGATATTGAATCAAGATTTAGACATAAGAAAGCTGTTGGCGCAGTTTAAGCACAATAAATCAGAATTTTGGCGCCGATTAATTAGTGTAGATGAAACTTGGATACACCATTATATGCTCGAAACAAAAATACAGTCAAAACAGTGGACTGCAAAAGATCCACGTTTGCAGAAAAAATTATTTCACCACGACAATGCGCTGTCTCACACCTTAAATTACGGTTTGTACAGTTTAACCACATTCCTTACTCGCCAGATATAGCCACAAACGATTTCCTTTTCTTCCCTGATTTAAAAATAGCGCTCGAAAGATTTTCGTTAAATGAGGAAGCCATCACTTTCATAAACAATTATTTTGCAGAGAAAGACGCCGAATACGATTTGGAGGCATAAAAGAGATGGGAGATTCGTTGGGAGAAGGAGACTAGATAGAAACATAAAAATAAATTTTAGGAGGTGTCTTTGTTAGGTCGAAAACTTGTCAGACCACCCTCGTATATATATACATATAATGTGTTTTGGAATTTGAGTAACAAACCTAATAACTGTGACAAGATTTAGCTGTTAGATGAGTTGTAGCTTATCGACCGCCATTTGGGTGGAACTTTACCGGGTTTTGTAAGGAGTGAAGCCGACTAATTTTCAACAGTCATCGCTATTTTTAACCGCACAAAATTTTCGACTGATTAGCGTGTATTAGAAAAAATTGCCTTTGTAAATTCCCGTCTTTGATCGTATAATAGCTGTAAGCCTAAATCGTACATCACACAATATTCAAAAAAATTAATTAAAAATATAAATCATATTCATAGAAGTTATCGCTTGAACCAATGCCTAGAAAGGATTAAAAACAATTGTTATTGATATATTTGGCTTACATTAGTTCATTATACAAATTACAAATATGAATCTACACACGTCATTACTACATACATATACGCAATTTCCAACAAAATACAAACGTATGGATCAACATTTTAAAAATGTTCATCAACTTTTGTTTTCATATTCAGCTTTACTCTAGTTATAATGGTAGAGATAGCAGTTTGCTATCTCTGATAAAAGCTCCCAGACTACCATTGTTAGTATACACCATGTAATTGAAATATTAATTATTAACGAACGTAGACCTGGGTCCATGTATTATAAATTGCAGCGCTACCTGAATGTATTTAATATTCTGAGTTTTTTTTTTGTAGTTCACCGTATTGGAGACATTTAAAATACTGTAGAGACGATAACTCCTTTCCAAACATTGCTTGATTGATTGATTTTTTTGTATAATCAGCAATGGTTATTGTTCAGGTGGTTGTTCAGAATCACCTAAAACCATTATTGATTGGTTGATTGATTACTATCAGGGCAGAGCTGTCTTTCATTATCCCTAACACTACGGCCCACTGGGCCTATTATGTTAGTTCTACCTTGATTTCATTTTACTCAAACAGGTTAATTCTCCTCGATCACGTTTAAATGATGGTAAGTCAAATGCGCTGAGAGGCTGTTTCCTCCTCCTCATTACAGAGTCTGCATACGGGTTCATCTTTATTGATCTTCATCTTGTGCAAGTGACCTCTTAGGCAGCCATGTCCTGTTAGACGTGTTACTACCCTAAGCTGAGTCTTGTTTAATGCAAGTAAGTCAGCAGTTAATTGTTGTGACGGTCGTTTCATCATCCGTTTGCATAATCCGCTCATTCGCTAGCTGGTCTGCAGTTTAATTGCCCACTATACCTCTGTGTCCCAGCACCCACACCAATGCGACCTTCTTGTTTCTGGCCAGAACAGTTAGGTGTTGCAGACATTCCCATACTAGTTTGGAGGCTGTATAATAAGATGCTAGAGCCTTTAAGGCTGCCTGACTGTCGGAGAGAAAGCAAATTGCCTCCTCTCCCGGTTGGCGACGCAGACTCTCCAAGACGCAGATTTGTATAGTATATATTTCTGTTTGAAATATCGTGGTGTATCGTCCAAGTGGTTCACATATCTTGTAACCCTGTTTCTCCTAATAGACACCAAAGCCGGAATTAGTACCCGCTCTTACCCATCTGTGAACCAGTTTTGGGTGCGCGGTTTTTTCCCTTCACCATTTTTCCACTCATCCCAATTCAAGAAAACTTTGAAGGGTTTATCGTAGGAAATTCTGGTGATTACTATGTCCCTGTCCATATCTCAAACCATTAAGTCCTAAGTTTGGTTGAAAACAAAAAATACACCCTAAAAAATTTTCAGGTTCAATTTAAATTTTGTGTTCATAAGCTTGCCCATACAACATTTTTAATCTGTCACAACCAAATACAAGATCCGTTCAAAGATATCCAAACAATTATTATTTTAAATTTCATAAATGAAAATCTTATCGCAAGTATTAGGAGAGCAGACGTTTTTATACATGTTAGAATAAGGAAACAAGATTGGAATCATACCGAATGCAAGGAAATTATTTAAATTACAGGAAGATTCTCCACTTAATCAATGAAAGTTTGTTATATGTGGACAGTCCTAACAGACAAGCTGTTTTTTTGGGGTCTCATATGCCAGACTCACCCCATATTGAAGGTCATCAGATGTGATCCAAACATCTGAGGTTCAACGACAGCCGATTGTGAAAGCAGGGTTTCCACTGAAATCAATTGTGACACAGCTGTATTTGAGGAAGTCATTAACTTTCAAAGTTTTTAAAATGCGATGCTTGCTGCAAACCTTTTCCAAGCTAGGCCTTAAACTATCTACCCTTCTATACACCCTGACGTTTTTAACTCGTTTCTGCGCTCACCAAGTAGTGCTAAAATTCGTCAAACCTTTTCGCCACACCACCATCTCACTATCTCAGAGAACCTTAAGACGAGCCAGCTTAGCACTCATCCGTCAACGAATCAAATAATATATCTGCCGTGAACCAGACCTTGTATACCTTCATTTAGAATTTTCCAGATTTTTGAAGATGATGAAGATGATTGATCTCTAGTAGATCGCATTTCTTCTAGCCAAGCTCAAAGAACCTCAGAACGCATTAAGGAATATCAGATTTGGAAATTTCAATTGCTTGCTCCAAATAATAAAAAACCGTTACCCATTTAGCATCAAAAACGGTCAAAATTCTATCGTCAACCTTCTCCCCCCTCGCCCCTCCCCACCCCAAGGTTATGTACTAGACCAGGTATTAGCTACTCAGCAAGTTATTTAGGTCAATTCAACAACTGCTACAAAACACAACATTGGAAAGCTGCCAAAAGGGTACTTCGAAAGGGACCATTGATGTTGGATTTTATTCTATAGAAATGATAAGAAGCCAGTAAAGGGATTTGCAGATGCGGATTGGGGAGGATGCATAGAAGAAAAATACCTATACCTTCATTCTTAGTAGTGCACCAATCTCATGGAATGCGAGAAAGCAAAGGAGAGTTATTCCACTTGCCTCGATAGCGTTTTTCAACAGTGGAAATATCCTGATCAAATCTTTCCCCATGCTCGTCACTAACATCGCCAAGATTCGGGGGAAAGAAGTTCAGGTGCGAATGCAAGAAATGTATTCCAAGACTAAGTAATTTTATCCTTATTTTTACTGGAAAACCCGAAGGTCGTTGTACAGCAAAAGTAGCAGTCTGTTGAATGATCCTTTGTTCCCACCAAATCATAGGCCTACCAAATGGCATAGCTATGTTCTTACCTCTTATCCAGCTCCTCAAACTAACAGCACATCGTGGACGGACATTGTGAGGGGTCCACAACTTGCCTTGATTTGTAATTTTGAATTTAAAATAAAGGTTATACGATTTTTCTATTATCGGTGTAATATTTCGTCTATGCTGTTGAACGGTGAATTCTCCACATACATAGCAAAAACTGTTAGGATTGTTTACACACCTACGAGACATTGCGAATTCTAAAAACGGTTAACTAATGTTACTATCATACATTGAGTCAATTTGAGTCGTGTCTGTAAGGTCTTGTACGAGGGAGCGTTTTTATATTCGCGGAATGAGCGGGTTGTAGGGCGGTGATTAGGCGCATTGGGGGCGTGGCCTGTGCAGTGACTCATAATTATTATAAATACGAAGTTTCACTGTTATTAGACAGTTAGTCGGAGGCAATACGCGATGCGCTTGAAAGGAAAGAGACCCTTGGCGCTGTCTTTTTAGATATCGCAAGGGCTTTTGACACGGTCTGGCATAAGGGCCTAGTATACAAGCTAATTTCTAACGGCATCAACTCCAATCTTACAAGAATTGTTTACTCGTACCTGACGAATAGGACCTTTTCCGCTCGATGTGATGGTCATCTCTCTACCATCCGACCAATCGCTGCTGGAGTTCCACAGGGCTCCCTTCTGGCCCCGTTTCTTTTTATAATATACATGGCAGATATCCCCAAGGCAGAGGCTGTTCAACTGGCGATCTATGCTGACGACACCGCCCTTTACACGGTGTCGACAGACGAAAATCTTCTCCAGCGCAGACTTCAACATCATTTGGACGACGTTCTTTCTTGGGCCTCCAAGTGGAGACTGAAGATTAACGAATCAAAATGCGTGGCCATTCGCTTTACGAATAGGCGCCGCCCTCCACCGGACAATATTATTGTTGACAACTTCAGGCTCCCTTGGAGCCCTTCCGTCCTTTACCTGGGGATGAGACTTGATGCACGCCTCACACTGCGACTTCACGTCAGCAAAACGATTGAGAAGTTCAACGCGGCCAGAAGTTGTGCTTATCCTCTGCTCTGTGCAAAAAGTCGTCTTTCGCTTAGAATCAAAATATTAATTTATTACTCCTTTCTACGACCGATCGTCGCCTATGGGGCGCTGGCGTGGTCGAGCATTGCTAAGACCCACTTTAAATAGCTGGAAACATTACAAAACAAAGTCTTAAGACTCATCACTGGATCGCCTTGGTTTGTCAGGAATCAGCAACTCCGCGATGATCTTGGAGTCGAATCGCTTCAACGATTTGTGACAGGCCTGGCAGCCAAGACGTTACAGAGGGTTGAAAGATCAGAAAACCCCCTTATCAGCCAGCTGGCCATTCTCGACCCCGACAGGCCGCCCCCTAGAGTGAGAATAAGAAGGATTCTGGCGATTGACGACTAACTCTTTCTATTCATCGAAGTTTTCTTACATTACCTAAAATAGTCATATTAGACAGCGATTTCGTCCTTTTAATAAATTCATATTTCCTGTCCTAAAAAGGACATTCACAGAATACTAAAGGGCTTAAGAACAACCGTTCGGCCTTAGAAGAGAAATAAAGACCATAGTTAGACAGTTAGTCTTTGAGCTATCGTCAACCAAGTAACATAATCAGGAGTGAAAAGTGAAATATGGAAAAAATCGAATATCGTGCCGTTATAAAGTTCCTTACCAGGCAAGGAAAATCAGTCGCGACCATAATGAATGAGATGTCATTGGTTTACGGCGACTCTTGTCCAGGAAAAACTATGGTGTACAAGTGGCATAGTTTATTTAAACAAGGAAGGGAATCCCTTGAAGACGACCCGAGCTGGGAAACTCATGGCAACGGTATTTTGGGACTCGGAAGGAATATTGTTGATTGATTATAAAGATAAAGGTGCTTCTATAACCGGAGAATATTACGCTTCAATATTAGAGCGACTAAAAGAAGCCATTGAAGAGAAAAGACGGGGAAAATTGACAAAAGGTGTGCTGCTTTTGTACGACAACGCGCCCGTCCACAAGAGCCGCGTTGCGTTAGCTGCCCTGCATAAGGTGGGCCTCGAAATTGTGAATCACCCACCCTACAGCCCAGACCTGGCCCCGAGTGATTATTACCTGTTTCCGAAAATGAAAAAAGAGCTGCGGGGTAAAAAATTTACTGCCGATGATGAAGTCAAGGAGGCAGTTTCGGCGTATTTTGCAGATAAAGAGAAATCATTTTTTTTTATGAGGGTATAAATAAATTAATTGAAAGATGTGAAAAATGTATCCGTCTTGCAGGTGAATATATTGAAAAAAAAAATAATTTGGTTTTTTATTTCCACCCCTTATCCCCCATTCCGCGAATATAAAAACGCTCCCTCGTATATACTCACATACGCACAGATCTATTAATTCCTTGATTTGATTGCTTCTAAAGAAAAAAAGGGAGTGGTTTAACGACTATGACGTACAAATGAAGCCCAAACATGTTAAATCTTGTTCAGACATGCCCGTTAGTATGATAATAACTTGACAGTTTCTTTTAACTTACTTATAAAAAATATCTTTACACGTATCAGTGTAAGAAAAAAATTTTTTTTATTGAGTAGTCGTCCAATATTGATTGGAGAGTTATCTTAAACAATGATATTATTTTCCGAGAATATACGAACTTTGGGTGTCCAGTAATGTTTTAGTCAAAATCCAGGAAAGCATCTAGTCACCTATTGACTTCTTTCTACGCTTATAGTTTGAACAAAGAACTGCTCTCTCTTTGTAGTTAGTATTTGCGGCGATCTAATAGAAATTAGTCGTTTCAGTTTTAACTCAATTGAAGCTAAGTTGGTACACATATTTAGTGGTAGTAGTAGTTTAGCAGCATCTGGTAATGATTCTTACACAATAATTTCAATTTTTTTAAACATTTTGCAACTTTACGAAACAGAGGAATTAATTTTGAACTTACTTTCTTGCTAAATACATTTGTAATGGCTGTGCCAACATTTTCCTGGATTCACACAATACATACATACGTGAAAACGTGTTTGAACTAGAGCGCTGTATGTATATAATATACATTCTTATTATCTAGATTCTAGCGTGTAGGATTTTTACTTTTTAACATTTTTCTCTTCTAAGAAATGCAATCCCCTTCGAAAGGTTCACGTTATATACAAGGAAAGAGTAGTAATATCTCTGTCGACTATGTATATACAACGTCGAAGGAGCAACAAGCGAAGTCAACTGTTCACGTTGGGAGTCATGGGCGAGCATCGGGCAGCCAGTCAGGCGGGCAGGCATACGTCTACGTCACGCAAACACACACACACAGCCGCAACGAATACGTGAAACGTTGGAGAGGCAACAAACACGAACCCACCGAACAGCGAACCGACATCGTTGCAATAGATGCAACTAAAATGTTCGCGCTAGACTGAGACGGCTCAGTTGCGTAGTAGAGGTAGTGTAGTGCAAGAGCATAGTCAGGAAGACTCGGTCTGTAGCGTTGAGAGCGTACTCAATACACTCTCAGTCGTATAAGAGTACGGACTCACCGCGCGTTTATAAGGAACAGTATTACAAGCGTAGTGAATAAAGTTATTTCTCTAATACTCATAAATATAGAACGTATTCAAATATACTTACCTAAGGGAAAAAGATCAGTGTTCAAGCTTATTTTTTATTTCGTGTAAGTGTAGTTCTTCCTTTACGGATAATGTGCTGTTTTATTCTTTTATTGTGTGTTGTAAACGCGCCTGCAACTCGAATAGGTCTTCTACCTCTGATGCGACCCTACTACTACACTTCTACAACTATATAGTGCCAGTTTATTTTAAAATTTCATCAACACGTGCTGTTAACTGGTGTGTCGTGCAATTCCTTTTTGCCTTCAGAGTTCGTGTGCCAGAATTTTTGAAATCTATATTTAAATGTGTTCATCTCATCGTATCTCACTTGGATATATTACACCACCATCTAAAACTAAATTAATGTGATAATAAACTGTTTAGAATATAAAGGAAAAACTAAAACAATGTTTTATCTCCCAACTCAAGTTTATACGTGATTACATATTAAGTTGTAGTGATTCTTTTTTTTTGTAAAAAAAAAGGAAAATAGTGTTTTATTTTATATGAGTGTTGCTCAACACGTATTCATTGTGTGGAATTCCTTCGGATCTCACAGTTTAGTGAAAGATTTGTTTGTATGCATCAGTGGCGTTGGTTTTTCGAATGGCCGCGGTGGCAGCACATGCAAGGTTCACCGAAGGCTGCTTACTTGATTCATCTAACATGTGGTATGTCATTGTTTATTATGTTTATTTCTTTTTTTTTGTATAAACAAATCGGGCGATTGATGTTTTGACAATATGATCGGTTATAGTCCTATCTATGACTTTCATTTAGTCGTTCTTTTTTATCTATGCATTCTTATCGCGTGAACCTCTCTCAAAACCTCTGTCAAGTACATATTTGTTATCAGGCTCATCCGTTCCCCGTGTTAAGTACGTTTGTCGTACATAAAATGTATATAAGTGCTTATTTATCTGGCACTGGTTTATCAGGAATTATTATATGCTCGTATTAGATGTATATAACTAGGGTGCCTTTGTTTGATCGCGGTTAAAAAAATTAGTGTCTAGTTTAGCGTAGACTATCTATAATTCGTTATCTAGTGATTCCAAATCTAACGATGGTTTATCCGTCCGTTATTTATAGCCTTTGTTCTCTATTCATATTGCAGGTTTGTCCTCTTACTTGATGTACTTTTATGTATAGTGTCCATTTAACTTCAACTTAACACGCACATCTCACCAATTAAATAACGTTTTTACTGAATAATTATTGCATATTACACGAGTGGCAATTTTTAGTTATTTATTTAGCTATGAAAGAAATGAGTTAGAATCCAAACAAAATTTTATTTCTCAACGTAACGCTATGCCTTCTAAAAAGAATTCTTTTTGTAATTCAGCAAAACAGATAAAAATTGAGTGTTTTTTTGAGTTTTTGGACGGGGATAATAGTCGCAGGAGACCAAGTCGGGACTGTAGAGTGTGCAACAAAATTGTAACCATTCATCAATCGTTCCACAGAAAACTCTGTGTTTGCCTTCTCACGCGGAGGAGAACCCCTATGAAGCAAATTGCATTGGCACAAATCTATCATCTACACAATTTCTGTTCGGGACTCTAGGAATCCAAAGTCTTACCATTTTGCTCAATTCCCAAATCTACTCGGTGGTCAGTCAACATCAAATCGATTTGTGATTCTTTCACATTAAATCACTTAATTAAGGTGTTTCACGCAAGGAGCACGGCTTTATTTTTGCTATTTTCCTCCATTTTAAGTTGTTAACTTTTGAAATTTGTGCGGACCACCACCGAAGTGAACTTTCGTATCTTGCAACGAAATAGCTCTAACTTAATGATGTCTATTATGTTGCAACTTTATTATAATAGATTCATTTCCAACATTACTGCAATCATTAATTTGAATTTCAATCTTTATTTCTTTCGTTTTAACTAATTTATTTTATTATCTTAAGCTATTAACGTCCATAGTTTTAAATTTCATATTAATTGCCGGTCTTACATTAAGATAATATTTCCTTCATATGGCCAAGTTCGAAAGTATTCTTTCATATCGCAGCTATTAGTTTTAGTGTAGAAGTGATAGTTATTGCTTACGTAGCTATTAAAATTCGCTGAAAAATAGGTGGGTTTACATAAAATGGATTTGAGGTAAGTCGCAAATAGAATCTGCATGAGCAGATGCAATTATATACAGATAACATTCAAAAAACAATTTTATAATCCAGAAGATCCTCAGGACGCCGACTATCTTGTACCATTCTTCAAATAATAACTCTTCTTTGTATTTTCTATCAAATGGACCTGCCCGGAACAAGCATAATTTTCTTGAACTAATATTGAAGTAGAAGCTTGCTTTATTGCACGTTTACTAACAACGTATGGGCCAAATTTAAACAAAAGAATATATCGGAATTGTTACGCAGGTTCTCCAATATAGTCGATTCAAATTTTGATAAATAAAATTGGGATTTTTTTTTTTTATGGAAACTCCCCATTTTATTTTTATTTTTCTACATAGTCTCCTTCTATAGTGCAACCAAGTAGAATTGAGAGCTGAAGCAGCACTGTCGAATTAAGGGGTACATTCGGAGACACGAGTTTTGTGGCGTAAAATTTGAATTTTTAACAGATAAATCGCGAAATAGAGACAAATGAGCAGTACGGAAGCAAACGAAACGAGACTGTACTTGATTGTCATTAGTTCGCATATTTAACGGGTCCCAAATCTGTTTGGTCGCACTATAGTAAGTGTACAAATTTCTTACAGCGATTCTCCCATCTCTTCAACGCCTCCGAATAGTACTCGGCGTCTTTCTCTGCAATATAAGTGTTTACAAAGGTGATGGCCTCCTCATTTGATGAAAATCTCTGTCGAACGTTGGTTAAGCAGCTCAAACTTATTAACTTAAATTTGTGGATTTTCGCCATGGCTGAGGCGTGAGACGGCTGTCTTGATGAGACAAAAAAAATTTCTGCAAATGTGGCTGTTTTTCAGCAGATGAATCAGTAGACGAATAGTTTGTCTAAATGGTTAGTGGCACATATACGAGGGTGGTCTGACAAATTTCCAACCTATCGAAAACAAGGCAATTTTTTCCTAACATTTTTTATTCTACATATATAGTCTCCTTGTAAGTGTTACAAATGGCGATGCTCCCATCTCTTCAACCCGACCAGATAGTGATCGGCGTCTTTCTCTGCAAAATAACTGTTTAGAAATAAATAGCCTTCTTATTTGACGAAAATCTCTATGTTCTGAACGCAATTTTTAGATTAGGGAACAAAAAAAAGTCGCTGTGGGATAGATCTGGTGAGTAAGAAGGGTAGTTAAGCAGTTCAAATTGTAATTCGTGGATTTTCGCCATGCCAACAGTTGAGGTGTGAGACAAAGTCTTTGTTCTGCAAATGTTCTGTCCTTAACTTCTCAAGTAATGATGTGTACTATGCTCTTGTAATGGTTTTTTCCTCTTTGAAGATAAACGATTAAGATAACTGCCATCTTATAAAGATATTTATATAATTATTGATAAACAATGCAGCTTGCGAAGCCGCTACAGCTGTACCCAAAACAACAGAAAATTAGGTCCGCGAAGTTGGCACCACAAAGTGGTCAAAAATCGACAGAAATGCTGGAAGGGATTGACCATTTATTGACCACTATTGACCACCTTTTGTTTAGGCTACAGCCTCTATACCCATATTTTGGGGTCTAATGGCGAAAATGCTAAAATTAGCCAATATAGAAATTTTGTTCATCGGATACGATTAACCATCGTTTGACCATGTTTGACAACCCTTCACATTTTCAAAATTTTCAAAAAAAAATTTGTTCGAATTTTTTTTTACTGCAAACTAAAATTTTGTTGCAGTATAGGATTGACCAACGTTTGACCATGATTGACCACCAAATAATTTTTTTTTTCATATCTCCAATGAAATGACATTAAACCCAGATAATGTCATAACCTCTTGCGTCGCATTTTTCACAAATTTCGAGAGGTAGTCAAACGCTGAAAATAATAGAACTTATTGTCTCGTGTCTCTAGACCACACAAAACTGAAAATTATCGTTCGACCACCCTCTGGTTAAATTTTATCCAATCTTAAAGTTACATATAACAGTTTCAAAGTTTATCGCATTTTTCACCAATTTTGAGAATTGGTCAAACGCTGAAAATAATAGAACTTATTGTCTCGTGTCTCTAGACCACAGAAAACTGAAAATTATCGTTTGACCACCCTCCGATTAAATTTTATCCAATCTTAAAGTTACATATAACAGTTTCAAAGTTTATCGCATTTTTCACAAATTTTGAGAGGTGGTCAAACGATAATTTTCAGTTTTCTGTGGTCTAGAGTCACGAGACACTTAATCCTATCATTTCAACGTTTGACCACCTCTCGAAATTTGTGGAAAATGCGACGCAAGAGGTTATGACATTATCTGGGTTTGATATCATTTAATTGGAGATATGAACTTGTTTTTTTCATTTTTTTTTCGAGTATTTTTAAATTTTCAACAAAATTATTTGGTGGTCAATCATGGTCAAACGTTGGTCAATCCTATACTGCATCAAAATTTTATAGTTTGCAGTAAAAAAAAATTCGAACAAAATTTGTTCAATCGATGGTCAATCGTATCCCATGAACAAAATGTCTATATTGGCTAATTTTAGCATTTTCGCCATTAGACCCCAAAATATGGGTATAGAGGCTGTAGCCTAAACAAAAGGTGGTCAATCGAAATCGCTGATGGTCAACAGTGGTCAATAAATGGTCAATCCTTTCTAGCATTTTTGTCGATTTTTGACCACTTTGTGGTGCCAACTTCTGAGGTCTGCGAAGTTGGCACCACAAAGTGAAAATTATGTACAATCGACATACCCTTCAGATATTTCATCTAGTTTTGGAACCAACCTCGCGAAGCTATCACCATATGGAAAGAATATATAATCAAAATGTTTTTAATTCAAGTAGTAGGAATTTCTTAACAAACAAAGAAATAATCAGAACAATGCCACTAGAACACTGCTCATTAGATTAACATTATATGTTCATATTAAATTAATGAAATTCGAGTAATCTGTAATTCACGTTGCTTTATGAACAAGTTGATATAAAATATATATAAACAAGCAATTTTATTGACTTAAATTACAGAGCAGCGTTACTCAATCTTTTAAAGATTTCTGGGTTGCAAGTTCACTAAGATTAAACATGCATAATTGCACAACGTTATGAGTAATCGTTAGTAATCTACAATAATGTATTAGATAATGTACAGTAATTATAAATAAATAATAAAGCATGCACATGTCAAGTGAACAACTTATTTGGTAGGTTATGTTCTAAATGTCTATCACAGTAATAAATAAGGATTATATCTATTTCATTTTCAAAAACATTATTTATATTATACTGAAAATTGCTTACCTATAAAATGTTCAACTGTCCCCGTGTTAACTTCGTGCAGGATACATATTCGTTTATACAGTTATTCGACGGTTATATTTTCCGTGTGTTCTCGAGTTAATAATACCGAAACTTCACAATTGTTATATTATTATTGTTATTATACTTAATTTTCTCTCGATAATATTCAAATACCATTCAAACGAAAATAGAATTGTATCACTTTCTTTTTACTCTACTCAGCGAACATAAAATATAAAAATAATACATTCGATTGTTTCGAGCTTAATTACATAATATAAAATTTATCGTTTAAACAGAAATTACAGAATAGCGTTTACGAGTTTAATTAATGTTCGTATGATTAATTTATGCGTGTTTGATTATCTTAATATAATGACGATAGTTAGTTATCAAGAATTTACTACGCGATAACAGCTTTTAATGTTATAATTTCTAAATTATCATCATCTAATTAGGTAACGATTTCAATTCCTATCTTCTAAGTAATACTTATCGACTTCTGGAATTCATAGAAACTAATGTTACCTAATAGTTTCGACTGATTTTACATAATAACGTACATACGATTACATCGATTAACTAGGGAATTCTTCTGCATTGCGGAATATGTACTAAAAATTAAATTTCCCGAATTTATCTTCGTTAGATCACAAAGGGAAATACAGAATTGACATAATAGAAAGTATGTAACGCTATGAGTGTATGCACTATTTATAGCTATATATCAGAATGTAGGTTGTGTTGACGTCTTCAAATCTATGCTGCCGATGCAGTAATGACGTCTCAAAACCGCAAAATTAAATTAATTGGTGCTTTTTCTATCTTCTAGTGCAAGAATGGAAAGTATTTTGTTTTAATTTGATGATAATATTGCAAAGTGCAAAACTTTATTACTAATTTGCTTTAGTCTACTTCTTTTGCTGCAGGAATGTGCACTATGAATACTACCGACGTAAAAAAAGTTTTATAGCCGTTTATATTTTGAAAACATTGCCAAAAATTAAAACGCGTTGCAATCATGAATGACAGAATTAGTAATTGGACTGAGTGATAGGAAAAAACCGTCTGCAAATTATAAGGTGTGACAGGCGTCTTTTCAAGAGAAATTTAGGAGACTGACAAAGTGACATTCGAACGTAATTGGAACGAGCATCTCTTAAATCACTCGTAAAAGGAAGTCCAAACGGCTGGTCGGGACGAAAACACTATCGAAAGACTAATCTGTGATATTATTCAGAAATCATATAGGTATGGATGTTGAACGGGTTTTGTTTATAAAAATTGGCCACCAAGGAATATAATAAACAAGCGATATTGTAAATCAAATGTTTTAAATATTGTTCTCACAAGTTTTTTTACTACTGACTCTGCCACATTTTGGAAACTCTGAATCATTAGCTTATATTCTACATCCATAATATACAGCCTTGGCCTTAAGTATTGAGCACCCAGGTTAACTTTCAGTTTTTGAAGGATTTTAAATTGAAATAAATTAAAACTACTTGCACAGGTTTATGAAGTTTATTATTAAGAAAAAACCAATATTTATTTGGCCCACCCACCGTTCCATTCTAGGCGCCAACGATCCTTTAACTCGTTTTTTGTTGAATTGATTGT
This sequence comes from Holotrichia oblita, assembly GCA_023690525.1. NCBI lineage: Eukaryota > Metazoa > Arthropoda > Insecta > Coleoptera > Scarabaeidae > Holotrichia > Holotrichia oblita. Next base: position 19,298,490 of record CM043018.1, on the reverse strand, counting down.
GTAACGCCTAGCTTTTCGCTTTAATAAATCCCTTAAACACTGGATGGGGTTCAGATCCGGCGACAAAGCAGGCCAGTCCAGAAGTTGTAATTTTCCCTAAACCAAGAGTTTGTGTGGGCAGCTTTGTGACAGGTTGCTTTATCCTGTTGGAACTTAGCGCCGTCCATTTTATATCGCCAAAAGGCGAGCAGAAAGAAAGGCTGCCAAAATACTTCGTAACCAACAGGGTTTATTTACTATTATAGTTATCGCATCCGTGCAAAATTTGTAGGGTGCTCAATATTTAAATCCAAGGCTGTACATAGGATATAGAAAAAGCAACAACAATTTTTTGTGTTTTTTTTTTGTGGTGGCTCCAGCTGCAGCGGCTTCCTAACCTGTATTGCTTATCAAGACTGGACATTACCTCGTTGCAAATAATATTGAGTTGTTAATTATGATTTAACAATGAATGTAATAGAAATTTAAAATTGGTTTGCCAGATATATAAGCTCAGACATGTAAAAAAAGAATTTGTTTGGTGAAGCGTCATCAGAAACTCGGATAATATGATTTCTCCGAGAAATCATAAATGTGGCAATAGATTGAGTGAAGCAAATAATGAAAATGTATTAAATATAATAAGGACCGAAACTTTTTTAAAGATGTAATATTTCACCGCAAATAATGAGCATCATTGGGCTGTTTAAAGCCCTTATATGAAGCGACAACTACGGAGGGTCAAGGAAGGCAATAGTTTAATGCCTGCCTTGGCATCACAAAGATATAAAATATTCCTAAGAACAAAATTGTGGAGCTGTTGCTCGTCCAAACATAGTAGAACTCTTATATTGACACCAATACGGTGCTCGATTTCTTATTTTTGACCCTCCTATGGACTTACACCCTACGCCCTCTCGCCCTCCCATGATATTTCGCGCCAGTCTCTTGCGCTTTCCAATTTTTTCGTTTATGAGCATGTTTGCTACAATGGTAGTTGGTGTTAGATGGCCTGTAGTCCTTTCTACAGGCTGTCTCTCCGGAACCCCATATCAAATCTACAAAGGAATGCCTGGTAGGAACAATGCTCTATCATAGACTGCTTGAGAAAATTTATTAATAAAGCGTATTTTTTTCAGCCTACCTAATCTATAAAGTTCAAAAGGTGTTATGTTATGAATCCCAAACAAAATTCGTAAATAGCACAATGTGCTGATCTAGTTTTATGCGATTTTGTATTGAAAATGGAAGGTTTATGGTTGCTTACGTTTTCAAAATATTTGAATTTTTTGAGGTGCTGTTGGCACCCTAAAATATTTAAAACCAATTGTAGCCAAAAATTTTGTATTAATTTTGTGCCGTTTTGTGCTGTAGTTGGTGTTAGATGGCCTGTAGTCCTTTCTGCTTGCTATCGCTCTGGGACCCATGTTAGACACTCAAAGAAGCTATCTCCTACCGTGTCAATCCCATTGAAATAATTATACTTATCCGTTTCGCTTACAGCAAATCCGCGAAGGAATACCTGGCAGGAACCATGCTCTGTCATAAGCTGCTCGACTATGTTTTCCATCTACCCACGACCTTAGATCCAGTATTAGTTTTTTAGTCCAGATAGCACTTCCGATATCGTTGTTCCATCTGTTCTACCATTTATGGAGCATGTTATTACGAATTGTTTCTCTGCTTATGTCGCTTCCTTGATTCTTTTTTACGCCAACAAGTCTATAGGTCGTTCCCCAGCTAGTTTAAAGAGAGCCTCAGATGATGCCGTTTTGTATCCTCCTGTGATTCGGATTGCGAGTTTTCGTTGGACGCTTTCGTAATACTTCTTTCGATTGGTCCTCTTTCACATGTCGTCATTCCAGATAGACTCCCCATAGAGTAGTACAGACTGCACCGTAGCATCAAGTAGTCTTCTACTACACTCACTCGACTTATAACATCTAAATCATTTCTAATTTTCTTAATGTAACCTTTCTAGGGAAATATATTGGAAATAGAGGACCCATCAGATGGCTTGCAAGAAGACTAGATTTATTTTTGTGGGAATATATAAAAAAATTAGCTATAAATTCTTACCAATATTTAAGAATGGCCTTCGATAATTTAATTTAATTTATAATCTTCATAAAAATCATGTAAGTATTCATTTGAGCGATACACTCCATAATCTATGCACCGATATTTCCATAGAATTACAGTCATTATGAAATTACACACTTTACTTAATAATGTTTAGTTATATGCAGAAATTTTTATGTTCTGTGTTTTATAACCTGTTGACCAGTCGATAACATCTCACGCATTATTTTTAGTAGCATATTACGTATAAAATGTTGCGGCTATAATTATTATATAAAACTTACTTATACAGGGAGTCCTAGTTTTGTTCTTTAATAGTGAAATAAAAAGTTTCGTTTACGTTTAAGTACCTGAAAACAAAAGAGTTCAAGATTATAATTATGAAACTGGGTTACTGATCCAAATAATATGGTGCGTCACAAAGGATATTTTTATTCAAATTTCGAAACCACGATTTATTGGCATACTTGCATATTATATGCTAACACTAACAGTAATACATTCCTCCATACATTGTCACAATTTTATCTACCAACATTACCCATACACATAGTGATATAAATTTAAAAATATACATACATAGATTCCGATCAAACCACGACACTTACCGCAAATTACATGTCATACACTTTTGATAAGTTTATTTTTAAGTTTGTTGAATTTTGTAATCTCATCAACCATATAAGGATTATATACTTTTCCATCGAAATTAACCTTGCTCTACTGTATTGTGGTGTAAAAGAAGAAATGACTTGACTAACATCAAGGTAAATCATAAAAATTCCTTTTCGTTTTCCAAACAAGTCTTAAGAGTTATTGGAAGTGTCTGTAAATTAGTTCTAGTTACAGCAACTAGTTGCGTAGTTGGAAATATTTATCGCTAATTAAAGCTTACCGTATACGACACGCAAGTTATAAAAACCATTAGGCTACTACTAGTTTCTAGCATTGTTGGATGAAGGAAACTATTTAAAATCCTTTTCACATGCCTATAAAAGTAATTATGATAATTATAATAATATAAAAGACCTACTACCTTATGTTTAAGATTAATTTAAATGTTAGGGAAAAATCTGGTGTTCAAGAAAGGAGCTCCAAGTTAAGTGAAGGTTTGTGAAGTATTTGCTGGCATGCATAATAAAGTTAAGAGCTTTAAGTGGATATAAGCACGTATTGATTTTATAGGGTGAAAAACTTGAGCGGAAGCTGGACCTTTAGGGTCTTTTATCGTTGGAAATCGTCGAATCTGTGTTTTTATTGAAAAGAATCTTATTTAGAATAAAATTCTGCAATATCAATCCTTGTAAATAAATCTTGTGTCCTTTTTCAGCTTACCTAATCTACAAAGTTCAAAAGGTGTTATGTTATGAATTCCAAACAAAATTCTTAAATAGCACAATATGCTGTTCTAGTTTTATACGATTTTGTACGGAAAATTGAACGTTTAGGGTTGCCTACGTTTTCAAAATGGTTGAATTTCTTTTTCAAGATGTCATAGCCAACCATCACAAGAGAAAATTAAATAAAGCTGCGGTCAAATTTTTGTGCTATAATTGGAAGGATTGAATTGCTTCTGTTTTCAAAATATTTGAATTTTTTTGAGGTACTGTAGACATGTCGGTACCCTGAAATATTGAAAATCAATTGTAGCTAACATTTTGTGCCGATTTCTGCTGTAAATCGGGAAGTTAGTGCTATATCTCCTGACACATTTAATTTTTTTTGAGATTATCGTAGACCTGGACATGGATAAAACCGATATAAAAAAAAACTCGTGTGTCACAAGATTCACAATTTGGGCGGAGGGTGGTAGAGGGCCGGCACAAAACCTGTTCTCGACATCTTAAAACTTTAATACAAAAAAGTCTACAGTCTCAATTCGGGCTGATTAATTTAGGGTCGTATTTATAGTTCGTGCTTTTGAGGTCGTATCGATGCTTAAGGACGCAATTTTGACATATTCGTAATGACATTTACGTCAAAATCGCGGTAGGGGGCCAGCACAAAACTTGTTCTCGACATCATAAAACTTTGATACATCATTTGTTGTATTAAAAAAGTCTGCAATCTCAATTCGGGTTGATTAATGGAGGGTCATATTTATAGTATGTGCTTGAGATCGTGTCGATGGTTGAGTACGAGTTCGACACATTTGTATTGACATTTTCGTCAAAATCACGTGCCAAGCATCGACACAACCTTAAGAATGGAGTATAAATATGACCCTTAATTAGTACTATAAAAAATGTGTACCATTTTGAGAAAAAAAACACCATTCCTGCTAATTCAACATTAAGGTAGCAGGACCACAAATACAAAAATTCTAAAATATCAAAATAAGGATGCAAACAATGCAAAGGACTGAATTACTACTCAATTGTACTGTCAGAAATATTTATAAATATTCCCTGTAGTTGATTAAAAAAAATGATGTTATCTCGATACTAAGCTAGTATGATGACTGATCACCAACAACAATTGCGAAAAAGTGTAAAACAAAGACAGAAACGAACAGATTTGAATTTAATCTAATTTTACCATCCTTGTTATTGCAATTATAAACAATACGTATTATGACCAATTTTAAACAATGACAATACTACGTCGTTAAATTAAAAGCTTAATATCCATAATAGCAGCGTTAAGTATTGCCTTTTTGACTACAGAAAATATTTTTATTGATAAATTTTTGTCTTTTGTTTTGTTTTAAATTTTAATTTCTTTTTGCTAATTTGTATCAAACGAATGGTAAACAAGTAAGTTGATTCAATTTATTTCTTCCAATTTGGTTGTGCCAGATTCAAATGTCTCAAAAAATGGAAGCAATACAAAGCTTTGACTGAAATTGTTTATGGCTTAAGTATGTTTTGTTGAAAAGACTGAAAACAACACAAAACTTCCAGTTTGCAGTTGACATAGCACCAAGCTTTGTGCTATTTAAAAATTTGATTTGTAATTGTTGGAATATCGTTGGACTGCTCTTTTCTTGCTGTTTTAGATCTTGAATTATGGTTTTTTTTGGCTTCGTAAAAATGTTACGTTAATGTGCAATAGAGTCGCTATTATGTTGTTTGTATTACAACAAAATTTAAGTTTGGTGGAGGACATTAAACTGACAAATATATAACAAATTACATGTGATATTAATATCTGATTAAGCCGATTTTGGCAACAGTTTCTGCCACTTTCTTCTGCAGCAGCCATTAATAACACAGTTTGAGTTGAAGTTTTCCTTAGGCCACAAACTTAATGGCTGTTGAATCCTGATGATATAACTGAACTACAGGGTATTATCTATAATTCTAATTATCAGAACTAGATTCATGGAGACGATGTCAATACATATATCCACATTTTAGAGAGGAGCTGAAAGAGGACAAAGGGTCAGGAACTGAAGATGGCCCAATAGTTGCTCCTATTTCCCCTTCCGGGGCAAAGTCCTTCTTGCGACTTTGGGTCTGGACTGTAAGGAGGGTGCAGAAGAAGTTTCAGTCTTGTGGTGGTCATATATTCGTTACAAGCTTTTGCACGGTAAGCTAGAGCTTTGCTATGATGGAGAAACCAAGTGACCATTCTTGAGTTTGCCCGCAGGATCTTCATCGATTTGATGACTTCAGACAGGCACTGTGCTGTGTACCACTTAGGTGTTATTGTCTTTTGTGTGTCCAAGACGACAGTCTCTACAATTCGAGTCAGTTTGTCAGTCTTCATCATCAAAACCCTAATTTTGTTTTCAGTCTAGGTCGCCACATCATAATAATATAACTCTTAGCAAACATTTTTAGGATCTCTCGGCACTAAGTCACACTTTATGTCATCTGCTCTACAGTTAGTCGATCATGCAGAATCGAACGAATTGTCGATGCATTTAGGCCTAAGCTGTCCTCTATCTACTGGTACGTCACTCGTCTGTATTCGTTAAGCATTGTCGAGACAGCAGTAATGGTTTCTTCCCTAACCGACATTCATGGCCCTCATACTCTTTCAGCGTCCCCAAAATGAAATATGTACCACCTGAATATAGTTGTACCATGTCGACAAACATCACCTATTGCAACAGTTTTTTCTTGTAAGCACCGGCCTCATTTCGTGACCACGATGCCACATTATCACTTCTAATCAATAACACACTCTTGAGACTTTTTATGAAAATTTTCTTCCTTCTACAATTTTTGACTCAATAACAATAATTGAAATAATTATCACATTAACAGTTAGCGCTGAAAAAATTGTAATAGATCTCAAGGTTATTATACCAGATCATTATGAAACTGATAGATTTGTAACATACATATGTAACAATTTCCTAGTAGGCATACTTTTGTATGTAAAGAGTATTTGCCCACATCTGTTCAAATGTTTGGTCTGTAACGTTTATTTTTTTTTGTGTTCCTTGAAACATCTTATTCGGAAATATTAAATAGAAATTAATTCTAAGTTTGTTAAAGAAAATTACTAATATTAATTGCTAAATAATGTGGCTTTGTATCTTTGCAATAATTTTTCGAAATTTAAACGACAGATTAGAAAATGTTACGAATTAGAATTATCTACTTAGGTTATATTTAGAAGCGCTAATACATTTGATTACTAATAATTAGCACCATTAAACTAACATACATACATGTAAAATGATACTCTAACTATGTTATAGGAATAATATATTAAATTAAATTTATTGTAGTTGATCTTTATCGTCTCCATTTTGATAAAATTATGTTATTGTACGTGAAATATAAAGATAAATATCGAAGTTGTAGAGCAAGTTTCAAGGCCCCTAAAATATGCTAGAGGAAAAAAACAGTTTGAAATCCTGCCATTTTAAAGCAGTTTATTGTTTCATAATAAATATTGTTGACAACCACATCTAATACTTTACAACTGAAGTTTTACCAGAAAAGGGAATACATTTACTTTGTTATACGACTTAAATTTGTTACACTAAAGTAGTAAAACCCGTAGACTTTAAAAACCTTATTGCAGCTATAAAATCGAAATAACTACACGACTTTACAAATAACTCTGTTAATCCTCAGATGGGTCGTCTCAGTCCACTTTAGTTCGGTTAAAATATCAGGTGCAGATTGTCCTTTAAACCTTTGCAATAGCGAAAAAAAAAACCTCTTAACAATGCAAAGTAGTTTTGAGAGAAAGTCATCTACCATAAATATTGATTAGATTCTATAATGCCGTATACGCAGACTGCAAAAGAAGAAAACAAGGTCTAACAACTGTTGGGTGGTGTATGGGGTAACTATAATAAAACCCTCTCCTGCTGTATTAGAGAGGGTGATTTTTTTTTCACATGCTCTAAAATCGAAACCGGTCTATCGTGTTAAGGGTAGGGGGTTAGACTCTAAAATTTAATATCGATGTTGTAGTTTCTAATTTCAACTATTAAAGTCTTTAAATATTTTATTAATTAAAATTTTTATTAACATCAATGTATTTAAATTTTAGCTGAGTTGTCTTTATTGACACAAGATTAGCGCAAAAATATATACATATCGTATCAGGAAGATAGTTTTCTGAGATAACGAACACTTGTGGCCGTGACGATTTTAAAATCTATTTATTGAAGTATACGTTATATTTTTAAACTGTCAATCTTTAAGAAAATAACATGTTTTAAGTGGATATATTTGGACTTTGGAAAATCGTATAATTTCATGGCCTTAAAACAAGTTCCTTTAAATTAAAATGTAATATTTAATTATAATTTGAACTGTTCGCTTTAACTAATGAATGAACTAATATGCCATGTTAATCATTCACATAATTAGACTTCACTGCAAAACGATTGATTGTCTTTAAACAAAATATAGAACATTTTCTGTAATTTTGTAATCATATGCATCAAATTGAACAAACACAAAACACCATATATATTTATAGAAGCACAATTACAAGTAATAAATGACATTACACGGTAATTAAGCAGTGTTTGTTGAATTTATTACTTTGTCTTAAAGATCATAGTAAAGATAAGTTAGTTTCATATTAATAATAATTGTAAAATAAATACATAATACATATAAAGGAAGATTCGAAATGACTGCTCGTCAAACCTGGCAAAATCTTCAACAGTTTTTTGCTGAGAGGGTTGTTGTGGCCAAAATATGGCCTCCGAGATCGCCTCTCTTCATGATTAAATCGATTTGTGATCAGCTTTAGCAACCAATCTTTGACTTGTTTGACTTAAAATAATTCTGTTTATAATCAAGAGTAATTAGTTCATTAATTAAACACTGAAACACGTGTTTCAGTGTTTTCTCAAAGTGGACCCTTAAGGGACAAAACAGGGTGCAAAGTTTATATAGAAAAAAGTTAGGAAATTATATTTTGATGATCAAATTTACTGGCAACTTGATATGAGGGTGGCAACGTTTGTATGATAAATATTCTTATGGTAGGTATTAATTGTATAATGGAACAGTAGAGGTGACACCACATCAATTTGCTGCAGAAAAGCTAGTTTAATTATAAAATCATTGAATACATGTACATACCTACAATACAGCAACGTTAACTGGTTTTAATAGCCTTCATCCTAATGATGATGATCTTGGATCCTGATTTTGATAACCAAAAGATAACCAAACATAACATAAATCATTGGAAAGTTAACCCACGACCATTTCAGGAATTAGAATACATCAAAGGTAGCCGCCAGAGCTGGTTGTAAACTAGTTTGAAAGGAAGTTGGTTGATTGAGAGCTGATTTTCAAGGAAATTTTGCTGGTTTTGAAAGCAGCGTATCTAGTTGAAGACTAGTTTTGAGTTGATTTTGAAACTAGCTTAAAACCAGGTAAGTTAATCAGCTTTTTGGCAGCTTACTTTGATGTATTCCATGGAAGTGGTGGCTCCCTTTGATATATTTTGATTTCCGGACATGGAAATGGCCTAACGTCCACACGGAATTTTCCCATGGCGAAGTACCGTACCTACTGGATTTGTACTGATTCTAAACACTCGGTTTTGTTATCCTTAGAGTTTTGGCGAAACATGACCGCTAGAGGGTTCCAAAATTGAGTGTCGTCCAAAGAAAAGCGAAATAAATCATTAATGTCACCCTGAGTGACAGGAAACAAAGAATATTTCAATTAACAGAATAAAACCTAACAACTTTTGAAAACTGATATGAAGACAGCTTATACTGTTAATGTATCTCTCCGTGCTATCAAAGTTAAACAAGCAACTATTGTTTGGCTTTGTTTTGGTCTTTTGCCAAAAGGAGAAAGAAAGCAAGTAAAATATGTAGACAAACCAGTGAGAGACGAATCCTAATAAATCAGGATACTATTTCCAAACTGTAAGGAATGGAGTTCTCCTAGATCTAAACTTGAAAATAAATCACCATGATATAGTCATAGAATGAGGATTAGCCTAACAAAAACTATTTCCAAACTATGGGATTATCAAAATCATGGTATAAAAAAACTATGTCACCGAGATATTCTAGTTGGTAAATCTAGGGTTTTGAGCTCCATTCATAGTAATTTAAACGAGAAAAAATTGATCCAGGAACAGACTAAGTTCTCAAAAGTCCTTATCTGACATCAGGTGAAACCAAGGTAATGTTCTGACTACCTTTATCGTCAAATCTTATTTATTAATATACAAAGCTTCAGAAAATCGTCAAATCTGGCTAAAAATGGAATATAAACATCGACAGCCCAAAATTTGCCCAAATTACAATCATAGCGAAGAAGCAGCAGTGATATATATTTTAAAAAACAAGATAAACGAACTGATTAGTCCAAAGAAAATCTTAACTGTCTCTGAAGAATAAATTCACCATAATCATAAGCCCAAAACTTATATGGATCTATGTTATTACACATTGAAACTTAGATACAAAGATGGGAGACGTCCCATTGTACATATCTAAGTCTTGCAAGATTTGGAATTATTATTACAGAAAAATAAGCAGCACATTGTCAGTAGTAAATTGAAAAGGTTATGATCAGAAAATCTAATAATTAATTAGGTGCTTGGTGAAAAGAAAGCAACAAAAGAAAATCTTAAAAGGCGATTGAAGGTTTTGTGCAATTATCATGAATCATCCATCTAGAACTAGAGGGATTATCGCTTGAATTCGTTAATCTAATAAAGTTTCAATACTACTGTCTACCAGCTGTCGGTTAAATTAAGAAGAATGGCATCCTGTATAAGACAGGCAGTGGTCTGTAAGTTTATGATCGGACAAACTAATAAAGCAATAAATACTGTCGTAAAATCTACCCAACATATACCAATTTGTGCAAAATGATCTGCTGTACTTTCCTAACTTGGATTTTAAATCGGACAATACATCTATATATTTTTTCTTGTCGTAAAATAACCTCCTATAGTAGAGAAATATTTGTATTTTGAAGATTTTATATACAGAACTCGTAAGAATAGAAGTTTAGGGTTCCTTATCTAGGCGAACATTGCATTTAGCAGGTAAAGAAACCTTTTCAAATGGTATACGCTTCAATGTGCGCTCACGTCGAGTATAGCGTCCTTTATGGCCATAGAAGAGCGAGATGGTAGATAAACGTTAGAACGAGACACACGAACAGTGGTAGCATAGGAGGGTGAAATATTAATAGACATCCTAGCAGTGTTACAAAAGCCCCATTACAGTTACTTTAGAGCGAGATAGAACTTGAGGAAATGTGTCTGTGTTTGATTTTTTTTTCCAACTATACTGTGATATTTTGGAGGGGCACTATTCATCCATGTATACGCATAGAAGACAAGTCAGTGTACAGAGTGCGGTGTGAAGAGTTTGTGTGTTATATACGAAAAATCTATCTTTCCTTTCGTTTTTTTTTTTACTCTAACTAACCACGGTGTGTTTGTTTAAAAAAGAACTGTTTTAAAAATAAACTTTATGTGGTAAACGTGTATAGTTCCGAATTTAATATGTTTGGCCATTTGCTACTTCTGCTCGTTGTTTCGAAATCGATGGATAAATCGCAAGCAGATGTTCAGCAGCAACGCGCGTTTGTTTTCAAGCTGAACTCGGATGGATTGTAAAATGTGCCTTTGTAATAGCGTTCTTGATCCCAGGTCAGTGATGTAAGATAAGGATTTTTGTGTCGAGAAGCAGATATTATAGCGCAAAGTATGTAAATATAATGAGTAATAATGTAATCATCGTTTACGTTGTAATTTCATTCTGATTTTTATCACAAATCAGCTAATTAATAATAATTTGCTCGCTTCCTATTGCGTGAACGAGATGCATTTATTAGAACTGGTTTTATAAATTACATCAATGATATATTTACTATTATTACATAACTCTTAATTCCTCACTAATACTTATCTCTAAAACACGACTTTTGAACATTATCCTCATCAGTTAATCTTATCAGCGTAAGCAGCACTTTAATTGATAAAATTTTTTTTGGATGTTATGATTATGAATGATATAATTATTGAAGTGCATTGAAATATTTTAGACTTATTTTTGCTCGTAATGCCTGTCGAATTTAGAAGCTATATTTATATAGGAAATAATAAATTAAGATTAAAATTCCAATCAATTATTGGTATACTTAATAGGTGTGTTTTGAAGTATAGGACGCGTGATATATTTTTGTTGAATTCAAATTTTTATCGTTAAAACAATTACAAATCTACTCGTATGTTTTTAACAGACGCAGGCGGTGAGAATTTCTACTACAATATTTTGATTTGAAACTGAATTAAAAGAATCATGTTATACTAATCTTAAAAGAATTAGTAAGTTCTTCCAAACATTGCAAGCAAAGAAAAGCAAAAAAAAGTGTTATCAATTTTCTGTTATCAATGTTTTTAATCGCTGCTGATTCTCATAGCATCAATCATTCCAGAATCAGCTGAAATCTATGAAACGATCTTGTTCGTGGAATGGTTGTTTTAATTATTTTGTCCAGATGTTGTTCAAGACTTTCCTTTTTAGCTAGACGTTTGATAATGATGGACTAGTGAGAGTCCATCAGATTTTTTTTTCTGCAACTTTTTAACTTTGAAGTTGGACATCCAACTTTTGTGACCTATCGATAATTCTCTATCAGAATATTTTTTAAAATTTTACTGATTGGATGGGATTATAGTATCTCCCATATCATTAGTTAAGATCTAGTGGTTACCTTGAGTCTCTTCTTGTATTGCGATAGAGTCTTCATTATGACAGTCCTCAAATTGTGACTGTAAAAATTGGACAAGATAATATATTTTATGAGCATTTGTCTTAATATTTCAGCGTACATGCTGTTCCTGTTCCTTCACAAACAATATTCGATATCAGTTCCTTCTAATCGTCCTCAATACTTGCTCCATAACAGGAACAAACACGTTTCATTCAAATCTGAGATCATGGGCGTAATGACATGGATTGATCGTACAAGTAATGCCAATTGATATAACGATAGGAACAATGATAATACTTGCATCAAGCCTAGCCGTTTATATTTAAAGTAATGACTGCTCAAGGGTCATATTTAGAGTCCGTGCTTGAAGTTGTTTCGATGCTTGAGCACGCGATTCTGACGTAAATGTCATTAGAAATCGCGTGCTCAAGCATCGAACTGAACCTCAAGCACGAACTGAAATATGACCCTAATTAATTGCAAACCAACCTCTGATTTTACCAATAAAATTGTAGCCTCTGCAATGTACAATGTACGATTGTAGACAAACAATAACATAGACTTTAACTATAGTCAAGAATAATCAGAGAAAAATGTCGTAAAGTGACAGTTCAGCTATAATAATATCGGTTTATCCTTTGATGATAACAATAGAGCTTCTACTGCTCCTGCTGTTGGCGTTTTTTTTCCGGTTAAGTATTTGCGGTCCATCAAACCGCAGGGTTTCTACAGTCGAGGATGCTTATTTAGAGATCCGCCATCGACAAGATTTTTCGCCATCACACGGGGTGCGGGTCTATTGGGATTTAGCTCTCCCTAGTACTGGATCAACGGGACTCCAACCTGGAAGCCCTTTGATGGGTTCTTCTGGTCAGCGCCATCGCGTATTCGCTCAATAATTAAAAATTTCAACCTCGATGGATTTGAGTGTTGCTCACGAACCAAGGTGCTGCGACGATAATTCGCAGCACCCAGTTTTAAAGAATCTCAAGCCGTTTCACTTGCGATCAGGGCACCATAGGTGAAAATAGATTGGATAAACACCGTTTAAATCATGAACTTGCTCTTTAAGCTCATGGAGCTCTTCCAGAACAAGAGAAGAGCTATAGAGACACGTGTGCAGGGAGAAATTTAATAGCGACGTTAGAAAAGTGCTATTTAAAGGTCAACCTTGTGTTTAGTCTTATTTCAAGGTACTACACGCGGGTTTCTCATGGTAATCTGCGACCTCCGAGGAGATTTCAAATGGCCACTGACTTTTTTTCATTTGTGTAACATTTTATAAATCTTGATGTTGTTTTTTGACCGTTTTTTTTGTTAAACAATAAAATTTGTACGGGTTTTTCGGTCCTTTAGTAAATAAAAATCTTTATTTTCAATATTTCGTCACAATTCTGTGACTTCTTCAGGAAATTATATTAATTCTAAAAGTATAAAGTAACAATATATAAATTATACAAATGTAAAAATGTTTATAAAAACTTACAAAAAGAATTTAGATTAACGTCTAGTTTGGAGTAATTCAAAATTTTGTCGATGTTGTCAGAATTTGTTTTTAAATGTCAAACTACATAATTTTTTTAATTAATCAAGGAAATTAAAGTACAATCAACAGCAATATATTAAATTGTATTTCTATTATGTTTGAAGAGATTACAATATATATTGCTCAAGTTCATTCACAGTATTTTCAGTAATATTTATATAAAACAGTTATTTTCTAAAGTAATATTTATATAAAACATTTCAAGAAATAACCTATTCTAATATATTTTGTTGTTCTTTATCTAAAATTACAGTATTTAAACAAAGCAAAAGTTTATGATTAAATCAATTCTAATGCATGATTTACCGATGAATAGTTTCACAAGAACTTTGCTTATCTGAGTTCTAATTTCGCTATGATTAATTAAAAATGTTTATGTTTCAACCATTGTGACGACAAAACAAAAAGTTTTGTTCCAAACGTAGGAGTTCTTAACAATCACTACAAGTTTTTAATTTTATATTGATTAAATCATTTTAAAAATTTTCCGAAGAAGCCAAACTCTCTGAAAATAAAGTTTGTTAAAGGACCGAAAACTGTACACTTTTTATAAGTAGGTAATACAATGAAAGGAATTTCAACTGAAGGAGGTTGATTGTACCAAAATCTGTGTTATGGGCACAATTTTATGATCGAAAATATAAAACCCTGTACGGGTCACATGTTTAATTATTTGACAGCAAGGTGTTTGGTTACGTTTGTATTAATGAATGGTTGCTTACTATATAGTCTTCTAACTACTTACTACCAACCATATAGTATTACTAAATGAAAATTTGAAATTGCACTATTCTAATTCATGTTCTCAACCTATCAATTGGAAAAATCTTTAGAGACATGTCAAAATCAACTCGATACCTAACCCCTAACTAAAGGACGCGCTAATAGAGTTTGCGGTCATACTTGTGTTAGTTTAAATAAAATATGCTCAGTTTGGCAAGCATGCACCACTTCGCTAAAAACATCGCGAGGGAGAGAGACAGCAATCTTTAGAATATCTTGGAAGACGGTGACTGGTAACAACATAACCAGCTTAAACGTAATGTTTCACGGTAATAGCTAGATTCAGGAAAAATTCTTAAAAGAGAAGATAAAATGGCCTCAAATTATGCACAGTCTATGCGTAGAACTTGTACAGTCTTTACAAGATTACACGACACAACTTAGATAACATAACTGATTCAAGAACTAACTTTTTTACATACTTGAGTAGGTACTTTACACAATTTTGTCATAAAACCATAGTTTCCGCAAGTGCTGTACTATTTTCAGAAATACGAATCATCTCTAGTTAAAGTAAAGTATAAAGTTTACTAAAGTTTACTGCGTGATTCATCAAATAAGTTGTTTGAGATGAGGTATATTATCAAATTCTGGTTCTAACGAATCATACAATTAACAATGAAGCCAGCCAAGTTATAATATAAAATGACAAAGAATATGAGCAAAAGTCGTACTCTTTGTTTACATGCTAATGATCCAGTATTGTTACAATCGCAATAATAACGAAATACGTAGAAATACAAATAGTAATCTTTAGAAATATAATGTATACAAAAGATTTCAATTGTGATATCATTTCAAAACGTATTTAGATAAGATTTAAATATAAATAACTTACTAACACCATTGTTTCCAAGATTAAAGTGAAAGTTAAAGAGTTACGAATACGGGTGATTTTTTTCATAATAAGAAAATAAATGTTAACATCTATTTATTATGTTTTCTTTCATTGCAGTGGCGTGGCGGTGCTGAGTTGTACAGATTGTAGCGGTAGCAGTACTTCCAGCGATATCACCGATCCAGGTTCTCCGTTCAGTATCGCATCTAGTCACTCCGAGGACTCCGCCTCGCAATCCGCCAAAATGCCTCCGACACAAAGTGCTCATCATCCCCCCTGGTCGTGGACAGAAGAGAACAATCCACCATTGAAACGGCCCACCACTACTCAAGACAAGGCCGTCTTCACGAAACGCCTAAAGACAGACGGGGAGGAAACCAAACAATCACCGACTTGCCTAATAATCGATAACATAAATAATAAAAGCACACAAATAACCGCTACGAGTACACCTAATAATAATCTACATCTAAATAACAACAACAATAATAATAATAGGAAGTCCGTAATTATCGCACAAACGCCTATAGTAAACGCCGTAAATGACAGAAGCAATCGGAATCAACCTAGTCCTAATCATAATAATAATAATAATAATATATTAAACGGAAAATTATCGGGTAAAAATAGTAGTAATAAAACGATAATAACATCATCGACGCAAGCGAAGAAACAGGAAATCGTAATTGCACCGAGGATTATGCAGCAAGGTAAAATAACCGAATATTTTAAATCTCAAATTAAATCGAACGGCATGAAGAAGGAGTTGTCGAACATCGCATTGAAAACGAATCCGTTGCAAAAATTCGCTTCGATAGTGGATAAACACAAGAAAGTCGTGCGAAAGATCGAATTGGTGCGCACCATCACTTCGACTAACGTGAAGAAAGTCGCTAGTTCGCCGGTGAAGAACCGGAAACAGTCGCCGATTTCGGTGCCGCGAAAGATTTTACCAGCACCGAGTAAAATCCCCGAAAAGATTACGGTGAATAATGTTGGTATTAATAATTTCCATCCAGTGACATTGACAGCTGTGACGTTTCCGCCGAATTTAACGTATATACATACGAAAACGCCGAAACCGCCCGATAATACGAATATATTCGTACCGCATTTCACGACTATAACCGGTGATAAAATCAATACGATACCGATAGTGAATCGGACACCGTGCCTCAACGTCATACAACCGATACAGAAATTTACCACCATCAACAATTTCAACAGCTGTGTTAAACTCAATGCTACTGTAGTGCCTATCGTCAAACTGAACGCTCTGCCTTCGCGATTAAACGGGTCAAATTTCAATGTGTTAAGTGTCGAAACGGCATCACCTACCGTACTGTCAGCCAAACCACCTGTCACACTGACAACGCCGACTGCGACTAGTATAGCACCAAAACAACAAGTGAACAATATTACGAACACCAGCCCTCCTGCAGCCAACAATGCAACTAGTAATAGTATCAATATCAACACTAACGGAAATAGTAGTAGTAGTAGTACGAATACCGATTCGATTCTGGGTATCTGTCGGAACGACGAACCGGCGACTCCCGATTCGGATAGCGGCATCTCGAGTACCAAGGATATTCTGGAGGTATCGGTGAGCGAAACGGTCACCGATGAACCGCAAAAATCGCCAATCTTGTCGCAACCGAAGACGATAAGGTTCCCAGCCAAACAACAGGAAAGTTCCGAAACGAAGGAGAAAGGCTCGCACTCTTCCGATTCAACCGCCTGTCAGTGGTCCAAATGCCATTTACTCTTCGATACCAGCGGGGCCTTATTAGAACATCTACAGGTAAGAAATTTTGAATTGTTTTAGTTTAGAATACCAGTTTGTTCCTTAACATTACTTTGACAAAGATGATTGCAATATTAATTAGATTGTGTACACCTTTTTTCGCA
Organism: Holotrichia oblita; assembly: GCA_023690525.1. Classification (NCBI taxonomy): domain Eukaryota; kingdom Metazoa; phylum Arthropoda; class Insecta; order Coleoptera; family Scarabaeidae; genus Holotrichia; species Holotrichia oblita. Next base: position 19,281,224 of record CM043018.1, on the reverse strand, counting down.
TAGAGTCAGGTCTTTTTAAAATGCTCCTACGTCACAATTGACGTCCTGTGACAACTTTTCCATTTATTAAGACTAACTGATCAAAAGTACCACTTTTTTTGTTTTAGACAAATCAACGAATATTTCAGGTTAGGTTTGCATCTCGAAATATCACAGTTCAGTCATTATGCAGAAAATGCAACACATATACTCATGAATTTGTGGCTCACGGACACTAATTTTTTTTTATTTTATGAAATAATTGAAGAAAAATATTATGTATGTACTTACACATTTCCTGCGAAGTTGCTGTTGCTGACAACAGCCCAAACATTTTCATATGGGTTAATGTTCGGGGGTTACCAAGACCATATTGATGCAAAACCATTTCCATCCCCTGAATAGTTATCTGCGATGTTTTGGTCATTATTATTTTTTTCTAAGATCAAATATGTACACCACAGTCTTTAAACGACACTTTTACCGAGCTTAGAAGCCCCCTTTTGTGTTTAAAATACCTCTAAACACGCTAAAATTTCCAAAACGTCACATGTTAAAGCAACCCTCCAAACATGAACCCACAGGATGTTTTAGAGTGCGCTGCAAAATACGTTTTTTTGGTCGTGGACCATGGCTTCTTAGCAAGTGATCAGGATCAGTAAGACGATTTGCTTATAACCGGAACGACGGACCAATCTCTGTTGAAATTTTCTTGTGCTTAAATCACTTGCTTTTGCTGATGTTTGTCAGACAGAATTGACTTCTAATTGGCATTAAGCTAATATACATAAATGTTTTTTTTTTGGCTATTTATGATTGTCCCCCAATGAAACAGCAAAAAATGCTCATATATTCCCAGATTAATGTTTTCACACTACACTATTAAACTTCACTCGAATAAACCTACTCAGCAAAACCATGCTTTCGAAATGAGTTCCAGATATTTTGATTCGGCTAGCAAATCTTATCTTACATTCGAGATTTTCTTCGTTACCACTAGATAGAATGCGTGCATTGTCTAATGGAAAAATATAAATTACATCAATTGGTAGAGTTCAAAGAGATGATGCTCAATTATAATGTGATCTGTCACTGTGGGTTCTCAATGAATTATCTCGGTTTTGAGCACAAAAGTTGTTAAAAATAATACAGCCATGATATTAATCGTAATCACAATAATAATTCCAATAATTTGTTCACAAGACCTTCCAAAAATAGTGACAATCAATCCGGTATTCCTTTCTTAATATTTGACATTTAAGATTCTTAACTGAAGCTAGTTTAGGCTAAAGTTGATGTGTGACAGTGTTATGAAACACATCCATTCATTTGTCGAATACATCCATCAGTATTGAAATAAATATTTGATCACCTTTGTAACAGATAAGTGGGTACGGTTGTTGGAATGTATCTTGGTACTGCTCAAATTTCGTAGAAGAATCTTTGGAGGTAGAATTATCGTTACTGATATAATTTTGAAACACTGAAAGAGGTTTGATCTCATTCTCATTGACATGTAGAAAATGAATTGTAACTAGTGAAATTAGTAATTTATCATGTCAGATATGATTAGCAACTACTGGATTTTCCTCAGGACGAACGACTATGTTGATTCACAGACGATTCAAGGTATGGTACTAACTCCAAATTATCTTCGATCAATTATACTTCTTTTTTATGCTCTGTCATTCTATTCTCTTTCTAGTGCCTCTTAAGTCATATTTTCATAGTAGCCTTTACACCAATCTCACTGATTTCAGGAAAAACTGTTCTTATTAAATCTAAAGAACATTTTAAAAATGACAAATTAAGTTTTTATATCTTGTTTTCCCCAAAAATGATAAAAGACTGCAAAAGCTCAAAATGCTATTGATGTATCTACTGAAATCTTCTCCCAAAGATGACAGGTATGACGATTATATAAAACATAAACAAATAGATAATTGAAAAAGCCAACAAAACACAAACTAAAGCAAGAGAATTATATTTATCTTTCGAAGGATTCTTCTAAATTGTCGATATCGTATTCAAATTTCAGTGGAAACTAAAACCCTATAGAATTTAATAACAAGGCAAAACTAATCCTTCAGATAGGTACATACATTTACTGAAAATACTTTCGTTTAATGCCAGCAGTATTAATAAACTGTGTTCTTAAAAATGTATTTATACAAAACAGTTTGTCTTTTCGATTACAGCTCCGTATATCCTCTTCAATAATATACTACAGAAATATACTAGTAGATCCTCTCTCACCCTTTCGGTCACTATTTATTTTGGTTCAGAGAAAAAAATCTGAAACTGTGGTACTAGAAAGTCTGATTTATTTGCAATTTTTTCATATCACTTGTGAAGAGTTACCAACCCCTGTTCAGGGGTTAGCACATGTCGTCAATTGACAATGTCGTGGCTATAGGTGGGACCAAATCTTTGATTCTGTTGTATGGCATACAAATTTGTGAACTCAACCATTTCTTCAAACAGTTCGTCGCAAAAGTATTGAGAAAAAAACAACATTGGACTTTCTAACTCAACTACATCTTCAACTGTTTTCTCAAACCACTTGATGCTTGGAGTTAGAAATTGGATCCGTTTTCTCCAACCAATCTTGTCTTTGGGAGTTAGTTCATTTTGCATCATGAAATCCATCATTACCTACGTCTGTTTTGCGCGTTGAAGCTGAACGTGAGGTGCTTGGGTCAGGCTGAGGTTCAGTAAGCACTTCTTCAGCAGGTACATCTTCCTCGACTTGTTCAGTTTCCACAACTTCTTCAGATTCCTGGATTTGTTCATTTTCTTCTTCAAAATCTTCGTTATTCGCAGTCAAAGACTCAGGTCTAGAGCTTTCATTGGGTCAGGGGAAGGGGGAGGAGGGATTTTCATCGTTTTTGCTCAGATCTTCAATATCCGATAGATGCTCGGCCAATGGTCGTTTAGACGACATTTGCAACATTCAAAATGTAGTGTACAGCACCTTGTAACGACACAAGTCGTCCACCAACATAGAAATTTTCATTTTTTGTTCTGCCTTTTTGACACCACAGTGCATTTTATTCATTGCCAATAATGTGTTCAATTGTTTACACCATGACGAAATGGTATTTGCAGCTATTCAGTTCCTATGCTGGAAACTAAAATACGGTGTCATCAATTCATCGATTCTCATCTGGATTGGCTGATAATCTGTGATTTCTTATGCCATTTAGATCTTTACAGCCAACCATCATTTTTGACAGTATCAATATTTAATTGTTTTGAATGGTAATAGTAGTATAATCCCCGAAACTGGTAAACTCTTGTCTCTTTGTTTAACTGCTAAAATGGGAAATCTGATTTTTTTTCCACCGATGGAACGTGTAAATAGACAATAAGTTTTTAATTTTTTTGAATACCTGAAATTGTTGATTTTCAAACTCCGTATTTTTTAGATCAGTGACTAACATTTACTCGGATTATATTGGCTCTCAAACTCAGAAATTTCTTGCATTTCTTGTTTTAAGCATTCACATCACAATTTATTTACATTGGAGAGACATTCACAACAAACTTTATACATGGAATATTAATATTAATTTCAAAGATTGACGACATTCACGATATGACCAAATTTTAAATGGAATTTCTATTTTCTATGAGGATGGTTTCAGGTTAAAATTTTGTATTGTAAAGTAAAGGCTTTTTAATAAAAGTTTATTACTGATTATGGCACTTATGTCAATAAAATTCTACAATTCACAGCTAATCTAAGACTTTTAAATTTATGTTGAACAGATAACTGCAAATACAAAATGTATAATGAAATAAAATTTTAGCCTGAGACCATACTCAGTGAGCTCTTTAAAAGGAGGACCCACCCATTTCATTTAAAATTTTGATGCTATATCGCCCCCTGTCGTCAATCTTTGAAACTAAATAGAAATTTTACTTCAGGAATGTAGTACATATATAATATTTATATTAATGGCCCAATATCAGGAGGAGGTGAAACATACTTTAGAACCGCACTGTATATAAAATTCTGAAAGTTGTAATATGTTTAATCGGTAAAGATAAGAAAGTACAAAATTTTAGTTAAAATTTATTTTTTATGTCTGTCATAGCGGCAGAAATAAGTAGTTAAAAAAATAATGAAAAATCCTCTGAAAAATGATTATTGAAATGGAAATATTACTGTTGTATATGCAACCAGATCTACGCGCGTGTATCTTCAGTCATATATCTTCGGATAAGAAGCATTTAAAGCATATTTAAACTTGAATGATTTAACTTATTTAGTAACTTTGAATTAATCAATTAAAATTCTAAAATTCCTAAATGTCGGTTAAAAATGTGAATTTTATCAATAATGTCTACAATGCGTGCTATGGATGATTAATTTATACGTTTTAACAATTTTAACATTAAATTAGATTCAAGGCGTTTTATTTCTAAAATTAAAATATTTTAATCGAACAAGATCCTGAAAATGAAAATTTACGAAAAAGCCAAGTAGGCATATAATTAGGGATATTGTCATATCGATGACTAGAAGGACAAATAGTAAAGTTATTACTCATCTAAAATCCAAAACTAGTTTCAATATTAGAAATCAATGGATGACCTTGAAGAATTTTCACATTTTCGCGAAATTATGCTGTCTAATAATAAGCGGATTTTAATAATGGTAAGTGTTACTGTTGGAGACCTCATACGTATATATTACAATCTAGTTCAGATAAAATGTTGATTATGATATCAAATATTAGCGAATTTGTGTTATATATGTACACAAGTGCGTTTCCATATATAAATGAATATCATGTGGAGCAACCACTAGATAAACATAATCTAACGTATAGTACGCATACAACGTGCAGCGAGTTCACATGTGCACAGCACCACATAGAGAGAAAATAAAACGTGTAAATGTTAATTAAACGGGAGAAAACTTAAACTATAAGCATTATTGGGTTCATATCGGGACATATATTGATCTATACAAAGTAAATAAAACTAATTTTAGGCTCAAATAACCTACATAGAATATACACGAAATTAGAAAAGTTTTATACCATTAATAAACGTGTTAAATTAATTGTTTCTCTTTTCATTTTAATAGGTTGAACATGTGATATCTCAAGCAACCCAGGAACAGTATGTGTGCCTATGGCTCGGCTGTAAAGTACATGGTCGCACTTCGTGTTCAAGATCATGGTTGGAACGTCATGTCTTAGCGCATGCTGGAACCAAACCTTTTAGATGCATCGTAGATGGCTGCGGGATGAGATTTAATTCACAGGTAATTTATCTTCTCTTCATCATAATTTAATATTAAGTATTAGAAATGTGGAATTTATTGTTGAATAAAAAAAATTATCGTATAAATTTCCGGTATCTAGTTATCGCTGGAAAGGCACGTCAACAATCATTTCAACTCGGATAGTAGTCAGAATGGCAACAACAAGAAGGCTGTGGAAAATGGATCGGCGAAGCTGTTTAAAAGAAACGGGAAGAAAATTAGATTTCGTAGGCAGCCTTGGTCAGGTAATACTTATGTTTTTTTTTATTAGTATCTGTGCTCGGAGTCAATACTAACTATCACTGTCAACATAATTATTTATATTAGGGTGAAAAATTTGTAAGGATCTCGTTAGTATCATCGCTACAAAATTGCTGGTGTAAGAGGTTGATTTTTTTTTAATTTACTGTAATAATCTGTGCTTTTTTAAAATAAATAGATAATCTCGTGACTAACATTTTTACGAGGATAGCACCGATTATTTCTACAAACTAATAAACCAAAATGTTGTAGTCAACAATTATTCTTATTATTGTTTTTCAAAATATTCCACTCTTCTTGAATCGGATATAAGATTTTTGAAGGTTCTCACTGCAATTTCTGGGCTTACAAATCGTACAACACACATTTTATTCTTTAGTCTTGGAAATAAAAAGAAATCTGAAGGTGCCAAGGTATCAAGCACGATTGTTGTGATAGGTTTTGATTTTGAGAAGAAACTGGCTACCATTTTCTTTCGGACACTTCGAGATTTTTTCACTTTGACTTGATTAGGTTCTGTTGAGAACACCCATTGAGTTGGTTGCCGTTTTGATTCCGGTTCAATCAATGCATATATCCAGTTTTTATCACCAGTAATGAACCAGTCGTAAACTGCTTTAGATCTACCACCATCATATTTCTTAAGCGTTTTTTTTTACACCATTCGACTCAGTATTGTTTTTCGTTCCTGTGTTAAATTATGAGGTATCCAACGACAACCTCCTCACATCCTAATTATTATGTAAAATCTTGCTTATTGCAGTCATGTCAATACACAAGTTGCTCCTAATAATTCTTTACATGACTCGATTGTTGTCTTGAATCATTCTTGGCAAGGCGTCTACATTTGTTCCAGTAACGACTGAGATTGGTCTTCCTTCGCGAAAACGTCACTAAGTGAAACTATTTGAAATTTAAATTCGTTATACCAGTTGTAAACACTCCTCTGAGACTTGGAGCTTGATCACCAAATGCAGCACGATGTCTTGGAACACTTTCTTTGGGAATTAAAGAACTTTTAAAATCGAAGTAAATCGAGGCTCTAAAATTTTCTCTCGTTAAATGCATTTTTACTGAGGACTACTCAGTCTGAAATTAGCTTCCAAAATTACTGTTGCAGTTATCACCACTAAATTCGACCTATCAAAATAGAAAACAATAAGTGCACATTTTTGCACTGCTAAGTGTATGTTTTGATGAATTCCTTCAAATTCAACAAAATTCGATGTGTCAACCACGCTAGAGGCGGAAACCCTCTGATCAGAAAAAGGTTTTCATGTCTAGCATTTAGTTCTTTTCCTCTGCTAGTATTGCCACTCTTTCCTTAAAATTATCTGCACACTTTTTAATCTATAAAATAAAAAATTAAACTTAATTTATAAACTATTTTCTAAAAAAAATTTTTTTCCCTATTCTTGACCGACTTCCACGTACTCTTTCACATTTTCAGATCTAAATTTTGGCTAAATATTAGATTTAAGTTGTAAAACTTCTGCCGATGCTCGTTTAAAATCTTGAACGTCCCGGAAAAATATTGTGTGCAAGAAACAAACTACCTTTTAGGACGAACTGCTTCATGTTTTATTTTTGTTTGCACCATTATTACGTAGAACTGCTAACCTGATTGTGCTTAGCCAAAACTCATCTAAGAAAACTGGAAGCCCTCCAAACCAGAAGAATTAGATTGATTCTGTATAGTAGGAACCCCTTGGCTTGCAGGTAATGCAAGTATTAGATGTTCTCTGCGTCCATGTCTTGGTCAAACAGTTGTTACATATCTAGGTTTGCCTCTTCATATGGCAATAAGGGGGTCTCAAGAAGTCATTATAATACCATCAACATTACCATTTCATTCTAACTTCATTCTGACAGCGTGGGAAATTGACCATCGGCTCTAAAGTCAACTGCATTTAGAATATTTTCAAATGAAATTTTTGCGTAAATTGCCGACCTAGCACCAAACAAACCACATCCAGGACAGCTCAAAAAATCCTCGTAGAAACAAATCTATCCCACAATGTGAGACCTCTCCATGTTGACTGCAGTTATTTTGTCAAAATGTTGCGTTGTAATAAGACAGCCATGGTCATAGTCATATGTATCTATCGGAAAAACAAGAAGATGGAATACTAGACGTTTTAGTGTAGCCTATCTTAAAGCTATAATTTAATTGAGGCCATTTCTGCTTTCTTCAACTTCTCACCTTTACATCTGAACAAGAAACTAAAGTTGATTTATGTTAAATAATTCACATTGTTCTCGTTTCCAAAATGTATTAACCCCAAAAAATATTCAGCATGCTGCTCGATAAAAGCAGTCTAGAAATTGCTGGAAAACATTGGTTCTATCAGTTGATAAAAAGAACCTGCGAATCAGACGTCAGAAAACCAGAAATACGTTGTTCTGTTGTGCTCTTTTTCTGTCCTCGGTTGTTTATATTGACCATGTTCAGTGCTAAAATCAAATCTCCATTTGAATAAGCTTGCTGATGATATGGTCAATTGAACAAGAAACAGTTCAACTAATTTAAAGGAAAACATTAATTCTAATCAAATGTTAATTTGAAAAATTAAACATTAAATTATGATTTAAATTTCCAGTCAAAAATTCACATACATGTGCGATCAAACGAATGTTTTTTCCCCCAAAATTGATTACAAAGGTGAAGTTGTGCTTCAAAATCAGATGGTTCTCTAGTATGTTTCTCTTTCACTCCCTGCTCTGACTTTTTTTCTTCCTCTATTTTTTGTACTTTCATTCGAGTTATTTTCTTTTACTATTGAGTCATGTCCACATCTGATTCAAAACGCATCGAAAATTTCTAGAAATTTAGGATTAGCTGGAAGTCCGAACGAGCTAAATCTGTGCCAACATGGTGCCCTAATTCTATCACTTAATAGAAATAAGAAACTGGTAAAAATGTTCCAACATAATTTTTAAATTCTAGCTCGTATGTTTGATTTCATCGACTCCGGCATAATGGAGGGCCTACAATACCGTCTGCTAACCATGACTGAGAAGAGGACGTCGGGGGAATTTGAGAACGTAGCCGGTGATGCCGTTACGGTTCATAGTCAAATATTAGCTAGAAGGATAGAACCAGACGGCTCGAAAAAATTACTACTACGATGGCATCCCAAAGATATGTAAGTAACGTTATGAAAGGGAATTAACGATATTCTAAATTTTATCCTCGCAGAGTTCCAGACGAATGGATTTCTGAAAAAGAATACACTGCCAAAAAGAACGTATCGATTCCAAAGTTGATGGCGTCCTCCAAGGATGCGTTGAATCCAGTGCTGTTCCCGAACGATGGAATGAGAACGAGACAGAAGCACCGGCGTAAACCTAGTAAAACGACGTGATATAAGAGAAATGTTAATTTTACATTGTAACCGATTGCAACCTTTGTAGATTTTCCGCGTCGTAGCGAATATAGACTTTTAATCATCATTAACTTAATGGATTTGCTTTTTTAGCGGCAAATTAATAACAACTCATTACTTTTTCTCTTTTTATTTCGTATTTATAATACGTTTAGTTAATTTCTGCGCAATGTTTGTGTGCGCTAAAGTCTGAGAATCATCAAAGTCTTAACGCGTATTTATTTATATTTTTTTTTCGTTTTTTTTTTCTTTACTATGTACCGTATTCTCTTGCTTAGGAGTTAATTGGTCGTTTCTGGTTGAAAGATACCTGGAAAAAAAATCTATTTAATTGTGAGTATGCAATTACTTTTTTTTCTAGCATTAATATGATTAGTTTGATGTCATGATAAACACAAATGATTGTAGTGCCAAATTTTTATCATTTTCATTAGCGATTCATCTTTATTTTAATTTGAGAGAAGCATGAATAAAATTGATATTTAAAACTGGAAATAATATCTTTAAGTGTTGTCTTAGTGATATTGTAACATTTCCAATAGTATCTCAGCTACTTTTTTATGCAAACCAGTTCAATGCTTCTGTTTTAGCCTTAATCTTGTTGGTTCCCTTTCTTCTTATCTTCTTTGCCTCCTTATTTTCTAGTTTATCATATTTGGGCTTTCCTGATTTTCTTATCGGAGTACGGAGCACGCTCTACTTTAGCAAACTTTTTTAATGTTTTAACGCCCTTAGTCTCATTCTACCTTTCCAACTCAAATCCCAATTTATATTTTCAAATTGTCAAAAGTCGTAAATTCTTCTAACGACTTCCTTAAATTTCTTTCGGCATTTATTACTCTGAAACCCTGCTATTTTAAAGATTTTTAAATGTTATAGAAAAGCTTTTCCATGAATAAATTGTTGCAGTTCATGCTTTCTGTATTTTAGCGTCATTTCATCGATAGATAAATGATTTCTCCATGTCTGGAATTGGGGAAAACTTTCTGCAACACTGCTTTCTTTCTAAAACCGTTTTTACAGTTTATACAGAGAAACCATGTTGCAGTTTGTAGTTTTTTTTTTCAAGTCGCCATATATTATGTAGGAAGGGGGAGGGGGTGGTAAAGTTTCAACTATCACTAAAGAATAATTGAGATAGACATTTTATTTATTCTTAAGACTTCTTTCTACGTGGTCACCTTTAAAAAATTATACATTTCGCCTAGCATTTTTTGACGTTTCAAAAGCTGCCCGACCCCGTAATGTCGGTGCAGGACGTGTGTCCATCTTACGACATTAATGGCTATAATTTACAACATTATGTACAGTTTGTGGATTAAGTAATGTGTTCCCCTTTGAAGCGCTTATCAAACTTTCTTCCGCTCACGCCGATTTGGTCGTTTTCGTAAATGATCTCGAGATACATATATAATTGGGTATAGCTCAGAATAGCTCGACCGAACGAAGACGACCAAATCGGCGTGAGCGGAAGAGAGTTTGATAAGTGCTTCAAAGGGGAAGACATTATTTAATCCATAAACCGACATAGGAGCATTGAATATGCCGAATAAATTTTATCTAGATATCTCAGTTACGCTTCAGTATCAAAAACATCATTTGATCGTCATTGCAGAGATCTTCATCAACGTTTTTTTCTTCTTTATTTTCCAATGCAATCACAATAACGATCAAAATAATAAATAAAACGGCTGCAATGGAAAAGAAAATGGGTCAAAATAACTTTAAAAACATATCAAATATGTCAAAGACTATGAAAATTAAGGAGAATCCATTCGTCGCTGTTGAATTCTGACACTAAAGTAACAATGTTCAATTCCAAAGAGATTTGATGATAAATTTTTTTTGATAATAATTTGAATTTCATATCGACCAAGAGCTGTTTCTGATTCACCACATTCTTACAGTGTTTCCAGTTCATGTTTACAGCACTTCAATAGTCTATATTCCGATTTTGTTCTGCTCTGTTTCCAAATTTTACTCTTAAGACATAAATCGGTGGCATGTCTTGATGTATCTATGTTCCATTGGGTTAAATCATCCATTATATTGTACTTATGAAATGAAGAAGAAAGCTGGTTACTTCATTCTAGTTTTTGCCACCTATGATTTCATCATATACATAAAAATAGCTTTCACCATTATCACCGATATGATCACAAAAGTTACAAACCCATCACCGTCTCTTATAAAACACCGTCACTTGAATAGACTGGTAAAGGCATATTCTATTGAAAATCAAAGGTAATAAATCCCACTGTTGCATCAGTTTTGGCCAAATTTGTGACACATTTCATTACAGAGTACAACCCTTTGACTTTTCTTAAGTGCAGATTATTCGGTTTCGAATTTTTTTAAAATGTTCTGCAAAATACTGTGTGAAAAATTCCAACTTTATCATGGGCTTATTTGTTTTTATCTCTACCTACCAAACCTATATCTTAGATACATTCAATGTAATGTGACTTGTATCTCGGAAAATTGTTAACTGAGATTTTATTCGGTCTACTTCCATGTCTTGGGATTATGTCAACAGGTGGAGTGTTCTTTTAACATGCTAGTTGTTTTTGTGAACTTTTGAGTCTACTTTTTTTCTAATTCGTGGACCTTTTTGGTACATCTACCTTTTTTTACAGAATACACAGGTTTTTGTAACAGAATTTTAACAGAACTCACTTCTGACTGTTTGATTTTTCCTTTTCGACAAGACCAGACAAACAGGAGTTTTGCCCTCAACATCTTTTGACATAATTTCTGTTTTTTTTTTTTTGATAACCTGTAGCTAACCTGTAGCAGCTGCTGGTGGACAGTTTTGTTCCTCACTCATTCTCACTAATATCGAACGATATTTTAACATTAAAACACACATTTAGTCTTCTTATAACACCTTTTATATTCATTTTAATACATAGCAATTCACCGCATGCCTTTTGACAAACACAACACGCATTACTTTGCAAAAGCATGGTAAGTTCTGGACGTACCACGTTCTTGTAAAGTATTCGTAGATAGACTCGTAGATCACTACAACATTGTGTTGTGTTTGGATCTAGATTTAAATCTCGTTTTTCGCACAGGACAAATCTTACATAATTATGCTAAGCAAAAATATCCCACCATCTCTTTTCTCCATAAAAGTAAGCTAGTCGAGCTATGGCATTAGATTCCTCAATTCTTCAGTTTCTCCTTTATGTTTATTCAGCTGTTTTTTGACCCTGTCTCGTCAGAGAATTCCTTTCCTGGTTACTTTTTTTTTTTTTTATAGTGAACAATTCTAAAGCTTGATAATTAAATTTCGGCAATTAAAGACTTGTGTGTCTGATAAAAAAATGTTTTCAGATTTATTAATTGCACCGCTTAATCGCTTCTTCTGATGCTATGAAGAGATTCCAAACTTCTTTGATGTTTTAGATTCCATTCTTTTACTTTTTCATCGGCATTTAAAGCAATTCTTCCTTTTATCCTTGTGTTTACAATTTTTTTTCTATTTTGCTAATTTAAACAAAACAAAAACACTCAATATTAGTTTCCAGTTTTATTATTTATGCTTCTGAAATGAAATATTTATTTAATTAAAATTATTTACTCATATAAATAATATTCATCTAATCACGAGCAGTATGTTACTCAAACATATTACCTATTTATTATATTTAATTAATTTAGTTTCACCCTTATTTTTTCCTTTCATTTTTGGTGCTGAAATATCTTCTTATAATGTTAATTATATTTTAATAGTGCAATAGTTGATAATGTGCTATTGTGACTCGCATATTTCGGCGTGTAGTTCTCTTTTTTTAATTATAATATATTATTTAAATAATGTGTATGTATACAGAAGATATATTATATACATAAAACGTATGTGTTTTTTGATCTCATTTCAAAAGCGAAAATTACAAAGGTTTGCAATATACCCGACTGTACGATAATATAATAAATGGGAACACATGTGTATATTTTGTGAAGTCTTTCACTGTGTATAGTAGATTGTATATGTATTGTAAGTATCTTTTAGTTAGGAAGAAAGACGGATTGGCTTGTGCGACCGTTTTACAACCAGCAGATTGTCACTGCCATGTTACTGATGGTTGTTTAGACACTTATACATATTATATATATATTATATATAAATATATAAAACATTAAAAATAGATTTAGCCCAATTTAATAAGGTATTCGAGTAATTTTTAAGTTTAAATAACTTTCTTTTTTTATATACAATGTAATATTAAAGAAAAGTAATATTATGTAAACAATGTGTTCGCGATTTTACTATATGCAAACTGTTCTTAATCCGTCGTTATTTTATATTATGTAATTCTTTTTATTACTAAACAATGATTCCCCTTTTCGATTTGAACAAGAGTTGATTTTCAAATTGTTAAAATTTTTCCCTAAAACGTATTTTGCGCTTTAGATCATTAATCTAGTAGTGATTTGGGCTCTTTCTTTTTGACATTCCTCTCCGAATATTGCGAGCTAAACTCTTGTTTGAACAAAAGTTAAATTGTGGAAACATCTATAAAAATACATCGACAAATTTTTTGTGTTCACGTCTTTTTTTTTTTAGTTTCGAGTTTTTTTTTTATTTAAACCGGATTTTTTTTCTAGCTAGAATTGAAATCTTGATACGACACCATGTCTTCAATAATTCACGCTAACCGAATTTGGTTTTATTAAATATTTCTCACCAATTAATATTGTATCAAATTGGGAACTTGGAAATAGGAAGAGATACAGATTTTATTTATTATTTTTAAATGTGGCCATTTGCAACTTTTTCAACGTATTTTTTCCTAAAGTATGTGTACGTTTGTTCTTTCTTTTTGGATCTTTAGCGATAACTACTGAACTGGTGAAAATAAGTGACGACAAACTTGTAGAGAAATCGAATAGAAAGTACGTTTGCTGGTTGATTCTTTATACTATCGTGTGTTAATGTCGGTGATCTTTTTCCGAACGCCTGTTATCTTTACAGGCCGAAAGGCTATACCCTCTCTTACTGATCCAAAAGCCACATACTAAACGCAAAAAAATATCTAAGTAGCACACTGGAAATATACAGGATGCGGCCTCAAAATCTAGAAAAAATATTAAATGAACGTTTTAATCAAAAAGTGAAAAAGTTGGGTAGAAAATTATTAGCAAGATTATAAAGAACAGAATTATCTAATATAGCCCCTACTTACTTGAACGACCCCCCATTCTCTATCTGATCCTGTGTCATGCTCTCTTCAATGCATTGCGGTTCGGATCGCAATGATGTTACCTTGGAATGTCACGGTTTATTAGCGCGGATTCAAATTTGGACCTTTGGGAGACCAGAATTCTTTCGATTAAAACATGGTAGTGTCGTCTAACAGTCGATTTTATACGATCATATCGATCATCCAGACGACACACTTTCCTTTAAATAACGTCAAGCGTTCTTTCGAGTGAGTTGTCCTCATCGGTAATAACAAACCTTCATTGGAGTTCACCGAGGTATTATAGGTACTTCAGAAAGAGTCGATTTTGTGTACCTAGAGAGGCAAGCGACTTTTGGAGGAAACACCTTCAATAATAACAGCTTTCTGGTGATATTCAACACTTGCATTCAACTATGTATCTGTTTTGATGAGATGTGTGCTATTTCGATGATCAAAAATGTCGAAAGTGAATTGAAAGTTCTCAGGATTTTGACGCCGCACCCTGTATAAATCAGATTTTATTATTATGTTAAAAAAAGGGTGCAATATTCTTCAACAAATAGTAGACAATGTGGAGTTTAGTCGGTTTTTGGATTAAATATATTCCATATTGGAAGTTACTAACCAGGAGAGAATTACGGCATAAATTTGAGTGAAACGGAGGTGACGTAAATTGGACAGTCAATGAAACGATGTATCCAAAAAATACTGTTCTAAATGTGTTGGTACGCACTTTAAAATCCTGTCGGGATGTTCAGTGTGTCAGCAATCCAATTTCTAATGTTTGTTATAGAACAAGATACAAAAATTTGTTAAATAAATGGCATCGGAATGCCCTCAAGAGGCAAATGTACAACCGAATACTTAGAACGTTCAAAATTGGTTCCTTGTAATGCCCGATTACAAATCGCAGGTTATTTCGATAATACACTCTTCAAAAAGAGCTTAAGTATTAATCTCCAAAACACATTTCTGAATTTGAAAATTATTACTCGAATCTTTCTTTGTACTACAGCCAACAATAACTAGATTCGAAATTCGGTTTCAAGCAGTAAACGTTAACAAATCTGTTTTAGCGCTTACGAGCTTTAGTTCTAACGAGAAACAAAGTTATGTTACTACCAATCAGCGGATTCACTGCAATCTCTGTAGTACATATACAGGGCGGCCCATTGAAAACGAAACAGACGAATTGTCATTGAAACGGTAGCTTTTCGAGAAAAATACCGAAAGACAAAGTTGTTGTCTAGGGGGACACATGTATATTTTACATTTATACAGCACAAAATAAACGCAAACTGCAAAAACTTTTTTTATTTCTGGATATTTTTACAAAAAAAAGAATTGTCCGCGGTTTGAGTGAAGTCTAGCAAGTATGGTATCGTTGTAAAGAGAATTTAATTTCCTTTCATTTGAGGCATCACTTGATCCCTTGATCTCCTATGATGATATGGGAAGGGGTAGCTCCCCCTGCCGGGGGGATAAAGTTAGGAGGTTACATTTATAACGTACATGTGTCCTCCTAGACAACTTTAACGTCTTTCGGCATTTTTTTCAAAAAGCTACCGTTTCAAAGACAATTCGTCTGTTTCGTTTTCGATGGGCCACCCTGTATGAATCACATTGAGCGCAACTATTTCAGTCGTCTAGTTTCTTCATTCGTATACGTTAGGTAAAGTGGAGTCCTCTAGCGAACACTATTATAAGAAATTGTTTACTTGGTATAATATTTGACAACTATGCTCATGTGCTGTCTCATTACATTGAGGGGTTGGCGTTTTTATTAAGTGTTTTGTTTATTGGCTATGTCATCTGTAAACGTTAACAATGAGAAGTCTTTCATGCGTTTCTAACAACGTAAATTTAAGAATTGATTTAATTCTTGTTGAAGCACTTCAACACACATTATCATTCCTATTGCTGATTAAATACGAAATGCAAGTGGAGCGATTTGTAGGTGTCATGCACAACTATGAGAGGACACGGTACAAGGTGTACCAGGCCCTTCTTCTTGTGTATCTTTCTGCCCAATTGCTGCTGGTATATTCAATTTTTACTTCGAGACCATCAAAGCAGCACAACTTTAAACTACCGGCTAATATTTTCATCTGGTGATTGACGCGTATAAGGCCAGTATAGTATAATTGTTATTACTAGACCTGGGATTTACGCGGATTATATTACAAACGGTAGGATGTGGCAAATCATCGTTTAATCGATTGCATTTCGTATTTACAATTCTGATTAGAATTCAATTGGTGGGGGTGATTACTGTTATGCGTTGTATCTCTACTCGCAGCGATCTAAATTCCAAATAATTGCCAATTGTTAAGAAACACTACCAGGGCGTCCTTTTATATTGGAAACAATATAACTCCTCGTACAAAGCTGGTGTATGACGTTTACTTCACTTTTGTTTTAGAAAGTCACGACAAGATTAATACTCACCAACAAAAATTCTTGCTATCTAATAGACAACACAGTTTGGTGCGACCTTGTGGAGACATTAGTTTTAAAGATGCTCCTCTCCCACCCCTCATCTCTCCACCTTACAACGATACTGTTGAAGTTTCGGATGAATTACACTTGATACACCTTAACTCAATGTATTGGTATTGTTTCCGCTCACAATGATCAACTTTTTGTGATTGTTCGCGTAATCTCATACAATAAACAAAACCGTCACACACATTGTGAAACAGCTGTAGCTGCCTCTACTTTGTGTTTGTTTAGCAATCATGTCAACTTGCCGAAACTTACTTAATTTCTCCAAATCATATTCTGTAAAATATTAGAAAAGATGCAAACAGCGAAAGTAGCCGGTCATTTTAGTTGTAATTGGTTGTACGAAGTGGTGGTCGTATTAGATGGATATTTCTGTATTAATCAAACAAACACAAAAAGACGTCAACATAAAACGTAATTGAAAGTGCATTTTAAAGATGTCTCCCGTTGATATCGAGAAGTACAAATTTTAGCATCGGTTTGCATTAGTACTGTGTGATTTTTTTTTAAATAGTAACGTAAAACTAATATTTATATGTACACATTTTTTATATATAATTTCGTACGTACGTAGTTAATATGGTAGTAATTATAAACAAAAAAAAACAAATCAATTTAAAACAATCACTGCCAATTGACTGCCACAAGTTAGTAGTAAATTTAGGAAATGCCATGACTTAAAAAAAAGGACTTTGTTTTTATTTTTCGCTTTCGAAATTTTCGTTCGTCTCTTTGCTGTGCCATTCTCATCCAAAAAATTTAAAGAAAAGTCTTATAAGGGTTTTCGGCATTCATTTTATACACATGCTAGATACATATTTATTTTTTGCTGTTATTTAAATTTAATAAATCGGCTTATATTACGTTATTTTTTAGGTCGCAATTTAGAGCAAAAAATTCACGACTGATCTCTAAAAAAAAAACAATAATTACGAGGTGTCTCTTTAAAAATAAGCAGTAATTAAATTAAATATGATTAAAGGCTTATATTGGCAATGTTGTTAAAAATGATGGTATAGGTTCATTTATTCCTTTGTTTTGAAGCTATTTTTCTGTTCCTTGCTTCCTATCTAAATTGACAGCTGTTCTCGTGATTTTTTTTTTGGACACACCTCGTATATTCCTTTTTTACAAAAAATGTTAATTTTAACATATAGAAAAGTACAAAGAAATTCTGTTTTGTTGTCGTATAGATTTTCATATAAGCAATATTATTTTCATCATTTTTTTAAGATATATTGTACTTAAAACCCACATTTTAAAATCATATCATGAATTCGTACCATATTCTCCCTCCTTTTATTATTAATAATTCTTTTTTATTTATTTTATATATATCGCACATTGCTCATACTTTTATAATTTCATCGAATAGACTGAAAATCATTATCAATTCAATTTATTTATTTAAAAAAAAAATGGAAAACATTTCGACTGAGTTTTTAGATAATTATTTTACACTTGACGCTATATTGTATTTGTAAATTTTATAAATAGATTTTTTACTTAGAAGTGGATATAATTAATAAAATAAGGCAATATTAATAATTTTTTTTAAAATTAAATATGGAACTGAAATCAGTATTTCGAATAAACCAAAAAATACATTAAATGCAATGATACCTATATAAAAAAATAATTTAAAATATATTGCCTTAATTTATAGAATTATATCAAAATTTGTAAGTGGACGTATCCCCCTATTTATAATAATTAATAATGACATTATTTTGAATTAATTCAATTTTTTTTAAATATAATATGAATCGGTTGCTATATTCAAAGATATATATTTCGTCTTTTGGTACATACATACATACATAGCTGTAAATAATATGTGAATGTAATTAATATTTCAGTATTTATATACCTATATAAAATAAAGAGAATTAACAATTCACAATTTTGCTATATAATTCAACGTATATAGTATTTATATTGCAAATTTTAGCAGCCATTCATGTTTTTTTTTTCTTTATAAATATTTTTTGTTAATAATTTATTAAATGTAAGATTGTAAATAACTTAAAAGTAAATAAAATAGAAGAACAAATGTTGGAGCTCCGATAAATAACTTGTAATATAATATACTTAGGTCATAATGATAGTTTGTATCTACCAGGTTTCTATAATAATAATAATAATAATAATAACTCAGAAAAAGTATAACTTTTATAAACTATTCTTTTACATTAGAAATGAGAGACAAAAATGCAAAATCTCTAAATAAAAAAAAATAAATTAAAGACTGTTCGAAATTATATCAAAACGTAAAAAAAAAAAAAAAATTAAGAATGGTTCGTTTTTTATTTTTTTCTTCTCCAGAAATTAATAATTTTATTTCTACAACAAATTTAATCATACGATAAAGTTTAATTTTTAAAATCTTCCATTTTTGAGAGGATTAAAAGAAAACTAGGTACTCATAAGGCTAATACACTATTTTAAGTGTAGCTAAGGTAATACTTATACAATTGTGGAATGTAAATGTGCAATTGTGTGCCTATACAAGCGACATCTTTTGATACAGGTGTTTTTTAATACATTACAAAAAAAAATGCGCAAAAAATACTTCGGATATCATAAGTTTGAAGTACCGTTATCGTTTCGTTCTTTTGGGGAAATTTTTGACAGCTTTATTGATCGATTTCAACTTGTTGTGGAATATTTTTATATAAATACAGAATTACGAGGTGCTTCTTATGAACTGGTACCACATAAATATGCAATTTTTTTTTTTTTCAAGCTTTTTTGGTAAGTCTTTTCTTGCCTTCTGAGCGAAGTGGGACACAATTTGTAGTATTGTCTTCGTGAGATAATTTTCCAACATTTTTTCCGTTTTTCTTAACAGTTGAGTGGCTTCCTTGTTGTCCAATTTCTACCGCTTTATCAAAAGCCAAAGTAGTACCGTCTTCTTCAAATAAACAGTCTATCTTTTCCAGTTTGTTCTTCGCTAGATGCTGTTTCAAGTCTTAGGAATCTAATATAGTATTTATTCCTTTACTAAGGAGTATTGTTTTTTGCATTTGAAAGTTTGGATCTGGTTTGTTATTACAATTTTACTGTACCCGGATTTTTCGTTAGGTTAGTTTCATCATAATTAACAGCAAAATAAATAAAAACATATACATATGTGGCTGTAAGATTTACTAAAAGACTAAGAGCTCCCCATGATAACAACTTTCTGGGTATTGATTCTAAGTATTGGTATCGCTTAAGTATTGGCAGACTTTCATTTTTTATCATTTATTTCTTGATATCAATATCCTACTATTGATTTCCGGACATCGATACCTTCGCTATCTGAGATATTGGAGAATCGATACCCGTTATGGTATTTGATGATACTTGGCCCAGCTTTAGATAGGATCGTTGAAGTAATTGGCAAAGGTGAAATGGGAATGCTAGTAGGCAAACTAAGTCATTACGAACTCAACCACTTGATGTGGACACGGTGTATCTGTCAAATTTTTTTTTCGCTTCTAACGTTTGCTATATCCATCTCTCTTTTCTTAATATATATATTTTATAATATGACGTAGATTTCTTTTTTGGAATGTCTTATTGTTGTGTGTGAGTTCAATCCAACTAAAAATGTTTTTTTTTAAATCAATATTACAAAAAAAAAAAGTGAAATTATAATTATCCTTTACTTTCCTAGCTAGAAAGTACGTTTTAGAAAGCTTAATCCCAAACTTGCATGGGTTTAAGAACAATGTATGCTTAGATATCATCTGAGGAATATTTCTGCTATTAAGTCAGAATTTTCACTAACAGCTAAAATCAACGTAAACAGAAATCCCACCACACTAATTCCACAATTGACGTCTAAGTATTTGGTGGAGCCTAGTTCCACCCCCTCCCATAACTTTAAGTGTCTAAATCATCTATTAATTGTTCAAAAAATTTCCTGGACAACCATTGGCTTCAATCTTTGATGATATCGAGCAACAACAACTCTTGAGCAAAACAAATGTCATCAATGGAGTGTGTTAGTCCACGATTCTTTTATTCCAATTACAATTCTTTTCAGGCTAAACTTTCCAATTTCTCAACCTGATTTCTCTCGCTGCTAGATCCAGTGTGCAATACGAAGGTACCACCGATTATTACAAAATGTTGTAGTCAAATGTTGTTATTCAAAATCCAGGTATCATAGCATAAATTCCATTCTTCTTAAGTCATTTCAGATATGAGGTTTTGAAGGCTCTCCATTACATCTTCTGGGCTTGCAAATCGTACACCACGTATGTTCAAAACTGTTGTGATAGGTTCTGATTTTGAGAAGAAACTGGCTACCATTTTCTTTCCAACACTTCGAGATTTTTTTCACTTTGACGGGATTATTGTTTATGGTCACGTCAATACCCAAGCTGCTCCTAATAATTCTATGCGTGACTCGATTGTCGTCTTGAGTCATTCTTCGTACGACGTCTACATTTGTTTTAGTAACGGCTGAGATTGGCCTTCCTTCGTTAAAATCGTTACTAAGTGCCACCCTTTGAAATTTAAATTCTTTCTACCAGTTGTAAACACTCCTCTGAGGAGATTGAAACGCTTTGTTTTGGAATTAATTTTTTTTTCTGCAGACCACTCGGTTTGAAATTAGCTTGAGAAATAACTGTTGCAGTTATCCGTTCATAAGAAGTACTGCAAATGTAAAAAAAATGACAGTTATGTTATTGGAAATTGTCTTTTTTGTATTTTTCGGATTATAAACGGAATACGAATTGTTGCAACAGAAAGTCAAACGCTAATGTATCTAAGAACAAGAAAGATGCTTTCATTTTCAATGGAATATGAATGTGTTGTTAGGTAGAGGAATAGTTTTAAATATTCGCTTACAAATAAATCTGTTTGCTTCGGTTATTTATTAGTGGTAAATGTAATTTCTTTCGAGATATGTAAAGGCTAATCGTAACGGTTATATCATCATCAGGATCATATATATAAGAATTAAGAAAATAAAAATCAATCGAAAGAGATAGAATTATTTGTACGTAGTGATTATGGAAATGTTTGAATTTACTATACTAAGTGTTAGTGGCTGGTTAGAGTATTTTAATAATTAAAATAAAGGTTGTATAAAAGTTGCTTAAATGTTTATGAAAGTGTGACAAATAATATTGAGAACGATGAAATTATTATATCAGATCTTTTTGTCCCTAATTGGTGTCTTATATTTACTAAATTCTAATAATGCGAATATAGTTAATTTTTTTCAGATATTATACAAGAAAAAAATCAATTATTTATACCTATCCATTCATTAAATTCGATAGTTATAAATAATTTCGATAAATACATTGTTTAATATGAAACGGTAGATATAGAACAGTTGTGTTTTGCTAATGAATAGCTATTGTAAGGTGATTTCCAGGTAATTCCCCGGAAAACACTACGAAAAAGGAGTTGATTGATAACAATTTCCAATTATAGTGTTGTATGTATATATAGTTAATTGTCCTTATTTTCTAATTTAATATCCCGAAACTTTTTGTGTTTTTTTTTCGTTTTAATTGTCAAACTCGAACTTTGTTTTTGCGTTAAAGAAATCCTATGCTATACATTGAAACAAAAAAAGTAAAATGCAATTTAAAAAAAGATAACATAGAAAATATATTGGTTCAATTGGAAACAAATTCTACCTCACTCACGTTTATAATAGTTTTTCTCTTTATTCTAAGTTATTTGCAACTAATTTTTGTTTTTTGTAATAATTGAGTTAATTTTGTAGCTCTGGTGTCTGTTCGAATTAAAAAAAAAAGAAGACTGTATGCAGTGGGAATGAGTTTTTTCGTTCCTCACACGTTTTTTA
The DNA here is from genome assembly GCA_023690525.1 of Holotrichia oblita. Lineage (NCBI taxonomy): Eukaryota > Metazoa > Arthropoda > Insecta > Coleoptera > Scarabaeidae > Holotrichia > Holotrichia oblita. Next base: position 19,258,805 of record CM043018.1, on the reverse strand, counting down.
GAAATTAACTGCATTTTATTTGTGATTCGACAGACTTCAAACTTATGTATCTATCTTATTCTATTGAGAATAAATCTGTAAATAAATTCTTTTGTGTTTTAGTTTTTGTTGCAATCTTTCGAATCATGTGGATTATCTTATTATAAATTTAAGAATTCATATATTTACGGTAAGTATCCACAAAACCTGCAACTATTCACTTATTCTCGTCTTGTTTTTTAATCTTATTTTTCGTGTTATTTTTTTATATATATATATGGTCTAGAAGACTTACAGGAGATTGGTGGGAGACTTTGCATTCAATATGTTCATAGTAGCCAATTAGGTTTGTATCTGAAAAGGATATGATTAGGGTTTGAACACAAGACTTATAAGACTTTGTTTGTGACTCTATTGTGTCTATTGGGTTTCTTGTGCTTTAACTATCAATTTTAATCGGATTTATTAAAATATTTTGATCAAAAGCCGTTCTCCAGCTTCAAAATATTTTGGTGTATACATATATAAGAGGTTTAATTTCATTTCTGAGACGTGTGGGATTCTTTAGCGTAATATAAAGTGTAAGTATTGGTTCAAAACGAGCCCGATACTTAGAAAGCGCTCCAAACTAATTTGTTTAAATTTAAATAACCAATTGTTATTGTATTGTATCTAAAACTGTAAACACTCATCGAATATTTAAATCACTCATGATCATCAAATATTATTTTTACATATAACAGCTGATCAAATTCGATATTTGAAGGATTTTTAGTTTTCTAGCTTAAAATAAACCAGAACGAAATATTCAAGCCTTAAATAACAAACAAGATCAAAATATTCAAGTCTTAAGTAGTACAATAAGTAGTAGAAAGAATTGGAATGATAGTGAAAGAAAACGAAGGCTTTTTACAGAACTATTGATTCGCTAAAAGAAGAAAGAAAGAACAAATGAACCAAGAATCATTCCTTGAAAATATCAATGTGGTTCAAGTATAAAAAATATCAAAATCGAATATATATCAAACCATTTGAGCAATGGAGGGAAAACGTTGAAGATCAACAATAAATATCATAAGACACAGATTAGAAGATATCTCACTTTCATTGGTTCGAATTAGTTAAAAATAAATACATGAGAGCAAATGACTTTGAACCACTTCTGAAAGCAATTCTGGAATGAACTGCAACAGGATTATGAAAAGAAATAATTGCTCACAATATACTTAACAATGCTAATAATTCGTGTGATCTATATAATAAATGTAAGCATATTCTAAATCTATCAGAAAATAAGATACCTACTTAAGTATTTGCTCAATCTTTTGATACACAATTTACACAACAACAGCTATGTACAGTAGTAGTTGTGATAGCAATACGGCTTAGGAAATCGCTGCAGCTGCATTCGCCACAAGAATAGACATGATAAATTATTATAATTCAAGAGACGAGTCAACTCAAAATCTAACAACAACAACTATATCTGAAATACAGGAAAGAATTACATCTGGCCTATTATCACACAACGATACAATTTTTGCAATAGGTACAGCAGGTAAAATATAACTCTCACCAATACATAACCCGAGAAATTACGTACCTCAACTATCCAACCACCCAAATATCCACAAATGGCAAAAATTTGGGATAATATCTCGCAAAATACATCATTTGATGAGAGAGATAGTTGAACCTCTTTTATTTGAGGTGTTTATTTTTCTCAAGATCTACAAACCTAAAACAATGTCGGTTATTCTCTACAACTTCGCTAAAGCTTTTCCTCTAATTAAATTCCATACTTTAGCTACAAAAAAAAACACAGTATCATGGAAAGTGTCTCACTTCAAATTTACTCCATTTTTTTTATTTGGCAAGCTTTTCAGGGCAGTCTTTATATTGTACGCAAATTTCTGATATGGTATTTTGTAGAGCCATTGTTGTTAATTTACGATATGATCAAAAAATTATGTTTCATTTTGATTGCCATAACTAGAAAATTTCCGATATTATGATTGATAAAAGTTGATTAAAAAACATAGCAGGTTATACACATCTGCGAGGTCTTCGTCTTTTCCCAAGTCTGGTTCGGTTTCACCGCTGAGCTTTAAGAAATTAATTGCTTTGCAGAGGCGGTGACTGGGTCGTAACTTGGCATTGTTATTGCTCTTCTAGGATGCATTGCGTTCTCTCACCAACGGTGGAGACCGTTCAGACCGGTGGGATCTCAGTAACATCCTCGCGAGATTCCTTAGTGTTTGGATATCGAAATGTCTATGGATTTGTAAGTTGGACACAAAGTATGGAAGCGCTACAATGATACGTAGGGCGTGGTTCTGAAGCACGTCGAGTCTGAGAGTTGTAGGCGCTGGAGCATGTCCAGGAACCGTACGTTGGAATCAGTATAAATAAATAACTTGATTTGTCAGCTCCAGAAACTTTTCCGGCAGAGGAGTCGATAGAAGATAGACCTCGCACGTAGAAATTTAGCAGCAATATCAGAAAAGTGCTATCTGAAGGTGAGGCAGAGGTGTTGGTTGGGGGTGAACTTCTCTTCCCAGAAAATCTTACGAACAAAAAATATTTAATGAAGAAAATAGAAGTTACTGATGATACACCACACAAACTAAATTGTTTCAATTCAATTCCTCCTACAGCAACAGATGATAGAACGACTAAATTCTCATTTATTAATCCCATGTGATTGTAAAAATAAGAAAAATTTGGCCAACCGTTAAGACTATGTCTCAATGTACGACTAGTAAGCAAAAGAGTAAAATCTAGTTTTGAAAATCTCACCACTATATTGACGTATTTACCTCAAAATATACCTAAGGAAAGATCTGCACTAAACTAGGCCGCAAATCAGGTTTCCAATTAATACTGCCTATCGAAAGATTAAAAACTATACTGCCTTTAGCATAGATGGTACTCGTAATTTATTCCATTTTAACATACAATTTGGATTCAAGGAAATTCATATAAAGAATTTTCTATCCATTATTTCGAAAATACGAAGTTCTTCACTGGATCTCTTGGTGCAGAAGTAGAATACTAAACACTTCAACCCACTGTTAATAAAACTGCAGTTTTATTATCGCCTTCATAATGGCAGCGTTGCTGTCGAAACGCGTCTGTGTTTAGTTAAAACTTGTTTAATGGGTTGAAGTGTTTAGTGTTGGATTTCTAAAATACATTAATCTTTTCTGAAAATGATAAAACAGTACTTTTTTCATTCAAAAAGAACACTTCCACTTTTTAAACATTTACAAAAGAATACAAAATGGCATTGAAATTCCGAGGAAGTAACTGCGTCTATGGATTTAAAGGAAAGCTTCGTAAGAGAATTACTGCTACATCATCCAGAACTGAACTTATCCTTCATCGTGAGAACAGATGTTGAACCTCACTGCACCTGGTCGGACTGATACAATTCCAAGAAATCGTCAAAGCACCCAGACAATTTATTTTCGGAATACTTTAGGTACGACTGTGTGATAGTTGTTGACCTACTAAGTAGAAAATATGAACCTAAAAATATATTGAAGAAGGACAGGTTTTCACCCCAGAACTTCCAACAGATCATAGGAAAATTAAAAATTATACATATTACAAACGATATTTCCTAAGTGCCGATCTACTTAAGAAGAAATTCAAGGATGGAGATGTACAAGTGATAACCAACACTTTTATTAAAGAAATCATCAATGTTGGTTAACTTTTCGTGAAGTTTTCATAAGCACCAATCACTCCAGCCATAGAGTATTTAAGACTGGTGTGGTACTGTGTGGTAAGTGTATGCAATCTGTATGTGTTAACTTGGAAGTGGTCATATTTCTTTAACGTTTTATCGAAACATCACATAATCAGTATCAAACGATATCATACACCAACACACCTGAACATGTAATTATTAAGATAAATTTAAAGCAATTTATTCTTGGTCTCTTAATGTAATGTAATCAAATTAAGTTAGACTAAACTAAACATACAAGCTTTCAGTATTTTACCTTACTATTAATAATATACATTGTGTTTTGTTTGATCAAAATTAATTTAATGCCAAATAACCAAGAATAAAATTGTCTGAAACAAGTGTTGGCAAAGAAAAATGTTTAATGTTTGTAAAATTTAAATTTAATTTTAAGACAGAAAAACTAATAAGTATTATTTCTATTTTACATATAGGAGATTTATAAAAAAAAGAAAACTGACAGAAAGTATTATAAAATAATTTATTTAAATTTAAATATCCAATTGTTATTATTATATTAGTACTTACGTAAAATTGTAAACACTCCTTGGTACATTTAAATTACTCGTAATTACGAAATACTATTTTTACAAAAGTCGTTGTTTCTTCAAATAAAATTCCATAATGGTAATCTTCTAATAATTCCATTTATTAAATTCCCAATTGGTTTTTTCCAGTTCATTTTCTTAAGTTTTGTAAGGAAAACGTGTATCTGTTTTTTATAGGTGGTTAGTTAGCCTTTGATATGATACTAGACGTTGTTTGCTTCTGAACGGTACACCATTAAGGTCTAAATGCAGAAAATTTTTCTTCCGAAGTAACGCTCTGGATGAGTGATTATATTCAAAGAGAGCTCTTGTTTCTCTCTCTACGGTTTATATATCCGATTATGGACAATTGTTCTCTAATCCTCTAAAATACGTTGATAGTGATATTTGTTTGTTTATAAGCGTCTTCATTAACTTCTACAGGTTCGACCAATTCACTAGATACAGTGATGTTCAAAAGTTTACGGCCACACTACCATCTATGTTTTTCTTCTTAAAATCTCTCTAACTGAACTGGTATCTTCGTTCATCTTTAGTTTTCTCCAGAAAGTTACTTCCGAAGAATTGATGTTGTAGTAGAATATTAATATGAGATAAATAACAATTGGTTAGTGATTTAGTTTAATCAGGATTAGCCACACTTGCAATGAGTACAAAAGATGTGATCCCAACAAATTTTCTTCCGCTGGTTGTTAATTATGACATCTTGTGAGGAAGTTAATTTTTCTCCAAGACTGTGCATAGTAAATAAACATCCCTTAACAGGTTCTGTAAGTTTTGATAATCATGCTTATGTGGTGGTACTAAATGGAAGACTTCCAGAATCATCATTCTGCCTACAGACAATAGTGGGAACAAATCTAATAACATCATTTCCAAAGCCAAAGTCAATTCATGATGTTCAGGAAATCTCTATCAAAATCTTTTATGGCTAGAACACATCCGAGTAATACAAGCGATTATTCAATACAGCGCCCTACAGCCCAAACGATCAGCTGTACAGTCTGGTGTACAATCGTAGTTGGTTCGACGGTCTACCTTAGAAGGAAAAAACAGCGACTGATTTGTTTCTACGACTTTATTGAAATGCCAGATTCCGGAAACAAACTAAGGCTCTTTAATTATTTGAATTCATATTATATTAATTTCAGTAACAAGAACATGAGGCTTTAGAACATTAGGTAAATTCCGTGGGTGGTTTAGATATCTTTTCTAGGGAGGAATGAAAGAAGAAAAATTGAAAGAGTAAGTTTTCTAAAACTATCTATAATTGAGGATTGTTATTCAGTCACAGTTTGAGAAATTCCATTCTATGTCCACAATTCTCCAGAGACCACAATCTACCCCAGGCATATATAAACTTTTTATAGACTTTGTTTTACTTCCGAGTTTTTGAAAGGTGAAAATAGTTCATTAAATTTACTGAGATAAAGAATCTTTCTGATTCCACACTAACCACAACATTGACTGTTAATTGTTCTAATTATACTTCTAAATTATTACTTTTCAGGTATTCTTTTATTTTAATTTTAAAATATTGTTCGTTATGTTATTATACTATAAAGAACGCAACCCTTAATCTAATAAATTTGGTACAAAATTCAAATAAAATTGGAGTTTGATTTACTATCAAAATAACCCCTTACCAATGATCGAAAAAAAAGAGTGAATTGCAAGGAGTTAAGCCGAGCTTCACAAACCACAACGAAGGTAAGTTTAATTAACGCACACTACACTGCAACCCAACAGTCTATAACTAGCGGATAGGTTTAGTTAAAATGTCACTTATTGTTTCTTAGTTCATCTATAAGACAAGTGACAGTCAGTTTTTGAAGTACACATTTATAAATATCTTTAATAGCAATTCTTGTCAGGTACATATTTAGTTGAATGATGAAAAATTACAGCTTCTAAAGTCAGATTTAAGAACAAGTAAGTAGAAGTAAAAAGCAATTGAAAACTTTGGAACCCACCACAGGTAAAATCAAAAACGATTCTAAATTGGCGATAGCACCATTCCCAGAATTTTTTGTCCCACTTCTTTAGAATTAGTTCAGGAAGAATAAAACAAAGAAATACATAAAGGAAAGAATAGGGTAATTGTCAAAATGGGTTAAATGTGATATCAAATCTAAATTTCGTAAAGTTTCCTAAAATCTAACAAGCCATTAAAACCTAAAGGTTTTCGTGACGTAAAAAAGCAAAAGAAAGCCAAACCAATTGTATTGGATTTGAATCATAAGCTAGAACTACTGAGAGACATCATCATTTTAGAAAAGACATAATTTAAGTCTCATATTTAAACTTCTGAAAAAATACTTTAAACTGAAATCCATCATTAGTACATTTTTAAGGAACTAATGTCTGAGACCAACCACAAGATGTTGACGATATCTTCCGTGGAATGTCTTATAGTGAAAAGAGGGTCGATGGATGTTATTTTGTTCAACTAAGATGGGAATTCGTTACATATTAGCACATGGGTCATTGAATGGCAAGACGATAAACTATTTTTATTGTACTGTAACTTGTTCTAATCTATTAAGCTTGTTGTATTTAAATCTGTGAAAACAGCTTGGGATAAGAAATTGTTTAAGTATCAGAGACACAATATTGGAGGCCAGAAAAGATGTTTTCTAACTTATTCCCAAAACACAGAAAGACACTAAGACAAATATAAAAATATCTGGTTTTAGACAGTCTGGTATTTTGCCATTTGGTGACAAGATTGTGGTAAGAGAAAAATTAGTCTTGCAAAACACTACACTCAATAGCAGTACACAATAATGATGAGCCAAAAAATCAGTTTCAAAATACTTCCTGTGAGATAACTTAGATCAATGCTTCCTTTGAACAAAATTTGACAATATTGCATCTTTAAATGGAACTGATTCTTTTGAACACCTTTGCAAACAATGCGTTGGAACTCAAGCTATTACAAATTGGACGCGAAAATACAAACAAAAAGCTATGTTGGACGTACCAGTCCGATAAATCAGTACCAAGATTCTGAATAGGTCGTGCAATTAAGAAACAATGAGAAAAACAATACGAGTCACTACTATTACACTAGAAAAAAAAATGCAACAATTTTTTTTCCGAAACATTGTTTTTGGTAATTTTACACTTTAAAAATTGTAGTTTAAATTTATTTTTAGAATACTTCGTTACTATTATTTGCAAGCAGTTCTAAAAAAAACGAATGAAATTGAAAAGTTTGAATTATTTGTAGAGTAGATTTAAGACCTACTTGATATGCAGCCAAGCACTACATGATTCAGAGTTTCGTGGGAATATGAACTTGAACATTACTACTGTAGATCAGATAGGAGCAAATTATGCAAGCGATTGCAATAAATTAACAATGTTAATTTAAATCTCGGCATAATAATATCCATATTCTATCTAATTCGAAAGCGTCTCTAATATACGTCATATTCAAAATTCGAAAAAGATTCGTATACATACGTATGGAACACAGTCAAAATAAGGCGTATCGTATGGACAAGCTAGATATATGAACTTTATGCGCATATCATTTCCTCCTGCTTATAGAGGTTAGCAATGTTAATTAAGTTTCGCACGTAACTTTGTTCTAAACTCTTTGTATCAGATTTGCATAGTTTACGGTTATCTTTCTATGCTAATATTCATCTGTATTTTGATTTGAGTTTATGTATATGTACGTAATTATACAAATTTAAATGTGTCTTATAATGCATAAAACACGCCTTTTGAAAATTATCGTACACATTAAAATATACAGTGCGTAAAATATCAATTATCAACAATTTGTTCCCAGCTTACATTGTCGATGGAGTTATTAGGTTGTCCATAGCGACTAATGAGTGACATCAATTTCGTTGGTAGTAGCGTTGTACTACCAAGTTGTGCTTGAGGCTGGAAACAAAGCAACGGAAACTTTTGCAAAAGATCAACAGGTCTATGGAGGCCGAGCTTTCTCAACCGTCGGTTAAACAATTTTCGAAGCTAAAGAATCTGACAGAATCTGGCATCTTGTACATTCAGATCATCAGATTTTGAACAACGATAAGAATTGTGTTAAAAAATTGCATTCAACATGTGATACACCAGAACTTAAAGCTGAACTTAGACAGAAAGGACAAAAACGAAAAAGACAGTCAAACTAAATACTTTTATATCCACTAGGGATAACTTTTTGAAATCTATTGTAAATGATCCCCATCTCCTGGTAAAGAGTCTTGGATATGGCATCACAATATTCAATGTCACTAAGGGAAATAAACAACAACTAAGAGCAAGTCTAAGATCAAATGCACGCTGATTTTGCAGAATTGGTACAAGCACTGACAGACAAAATCGTTTATTCGTCACATTAAAATGTTACACATTGGAGGCTTCATCAGTACTAACTGATTATTAAACGTAATATTTAAAATAGAATAATATAGCAGGAACTGTACAACAAATCTGTATTTAAGATATGATTTTTTTTTGGGGAGGGGAAAAATCTTTCAAAGACACCCAAGTTCGCTGGATAGTGTTGGATTTCCACCGGCTAAAATACCTTTGCTATCTTCACCCCTCCGAACTGCGTGGGCACTACTTCAAGGAGAGGTGGTTAAGTTCTTGGAGCACTCCCTATTCTTAGTGGTCTACTTCTTTAAACTCCTTTCTCCCTTCTCCTTTGTTACTAAGATGTTTTTAGCCATTTTGTTTATGTATTTCCTGCTCATACTCTTCATCATCTAGCATCCTCTCAATGAGGTACTCCTTCGTCAGTTCTCCTACTTTTTCTACAACCCTTTTCCTTTCGTCATCCCATCCTCTGCATACAAAAACGTGCGTTCCACAGTGTCGTTTTGTCCAAAGTATGTAGATACATGCGTCCGTACTGCTTATCTTAAAACGATGCAGTCACGTGTCCTGACAGTATTTGCGTGAGGAAATAATTGACTTCCCCATGCTTTTTCAAGTACCAGACTCTTATGTCTTTTATTAATTCCTTTGTCCAGCGTGCTGTACCATCTCCTTCCTTCCACGTCTCCTGCCAAATGTCAAGTAGGTGATCTCTTGCGGTGCTCTAGATTTCTCTTTTTGCATGTACGTCCTCTCTTTCTTTAGCTAGTTGACATATTGGCGGTGTTCTAGCTATCACGAGAAGAGCTGTCGTGGATGCTTTTCTTTACGGTCTGAGATATGTATTTCTGTATACTTTTTTATCCTTGGCCCTTATCCATATTGGAGCTCCATACAACATTATTGACAGTGTTATCGAAGATTCGAATTTTCCTACTTCTATCACGTGGTCTGCCTAGTCATAAGGCATAAGTCTGCTAACCGTAGCTAGTGCCTTTCTCGTTTTTTCCGTCTTTCTGTTGATGTGTCCCCTCATCTTCCAGTTTCTCCCGAGATATATGTCTACCCAAGTATTTTGTCGATTCTAGACTATCTATTTCAATGTTTTGCACCTTCACTTTTATGCTTTTTGCCCTTCTGTTTTATGTGGCCCATCTTGAGCTTTTTGGAAGCAAGCCAGTGGGCTATTTGTTTTATTTAAGAGACGATTTGAATTAGAATATTTTCCAAAAATAAACACAACGATCAGTTAGTGTCGATTTGAGTATATCCCTGTTGAATTTGTCTTCGTTTGTTTTTATTTCTACGATTTTAGAATGATTTTTTCCCATTATATTTTCCTTTTTCTTTTTGTTAAGTTGACTCTGGATAGTGGTTAGAAAAGGTTGGTGTTAGAATGAATATTTCGTACAAATTTTGAAATTTGTTGTTTTTGTTGATTGTTTGTGCGTTTAAAATAATCCTTTCGTCAATGAATTAAGGAACTGAACAATAAACATTATCGGTTTGGTTGGAATTTCAACACGGTTGACTTTCCTTAAATAACAGGTTTCGTGCTCCGAAGCCAGAAATAGCAATTATAAAAAAATATTGCTCTTATTCGATACATGATTGCTGAAGACCAGCATACTACTGTACAAAATCATTCAAGCAACTTTAAGGATTGGTGTGAAAGCAACTAATATTATTTTACACAAATAGTTGAAGGTCCGTTAGCTTTGTTCTCGGTGGATTCCCAAAAATTTGATTTCAATTCAAAAAGATCTCCCTGTGAGATGGTGCATTGTCTTATTTGGTGTAGAACATCACCATGACTGATGAAACATGTGTGTACTGCTATAATCTCGAAAGAAAAGGCTCCAATCGGCTCCAAAAAATTGTTCGCGAAAGAGTCGAAATAAGAAGATGATCATCACATTCTTTGGAATTACTGAGCATGTTTCCACTGTGGCATTGGAAGATAGATGTACTGTTAAGTCAGAATGGTACACTACAGCTTGGTTGCCTCAAGTTCTCCAAAATGTTCGCAAAAAATGTCGAAGAGGAAGGATCATCTTGCATCAAGATAATGCTCACGTCCGCACTGCCACTCGAACAACTTAATATTTGAATGCCCAAAACAAAGAAATCATGGGTCATTCACCGTACAATCCGACCTAGCACCTTCTTCTTATTTCCCTGGATAAAAGATAAATTGCAGGGTTTGCATTTTAGAAATGCAATAAATATTTTTTGTAAATAAATTGTGTTTCACTTTACCAGGCTCAAGGAAAAGAATATAGCCCTGGCAAGTACATGAATTGCGGGTTGATATAAGATAAGGAAAGCATAATAAGTGCATAACTGAATCTACATACTCAAAAAATTTTACAATATTTACTTTGTTTCTAAAGTAATAATTTTTTTTTAAAGGGCGTAAGAATGGCTTACTTTTCTTCTCACTGGAAGACCAAAATTACATTTTTTTTTATTAGCATCTCGTTTATTTATTTTCAAAAAAAGAATAATCTAAAACAAACGCGATCATTCTTGAACTCGCTTTTCCTTTCGCGTTACTTTTAAAACTGCAAAGCTAATGCGATTACAAAGCACCACAGGAAATGCACACACGATGGCATCTTCTTTCATCGATACTAACACAATGCACCGTCGCCAGTTTCCGATGAATCAACGCTAAACAAAAATCAAGGCGTTATGCATATTTTCCTGCATATTCTTCAATTTAACGCAATATTCGATTACTGTAACGGACTGCGTTTCCTGTGCGCGAAGAGTTCAAAATACTCGAAGCGTCTGCATTTCTTGCTTACGCGCAATGGAACTAAAAGTTCAAAGTATCGCCTGGATAGGTGAATATCGATTCTACCTAAGCAAATTTAGCGACTTCGTCCGCGGAATTATGTGAAAGTTTGTCGGTTGGTTGCGAAATTTTTACGCTCGATTAATATTAATTATGCTTATTTATTGCTTTATTAATTGCGAAAAATTGTATGATATAGATGTGTAATCGAAATTTGTAATCAAATTGTTAGCCAGATATGTATGTATGCAGGTAGAATTTAGCATGATTGCTATTTTTTTGTTATATATGCAATTAGTAGAATCAAGAGTTGTGTAACTCAAAATATGTTAAACAAGTTTTTGCTAATATCTCAATAATCGAAAAGATCATTGTATTTTGTAAATTACACTCCTAATGATATGTTTTATAAAATAATTGCTTGTCAAGAAAGAATGATTTGGAAATAATAACTGTAATTATATGTTTTGATTTTTTTAGATGAATTTGTTAGGACTATTACTAAAAATATTTTCCTCTGTGCTAGAAAGTACAGCCAGAGTACATAATTGTTCGACAAATTTAATCTGTTCGGCAGAAATCTTTAGTACGGTTTAATGTTATTTGCTACAATTTCAGCGTTAATTGTAAACAAGATTAGATTGCTGTTTGTTTCACAATGTTCTATTACTTATAGTTTTGGATTTTGTTTGATCTTATATTGTTTAACAAACACTAGTTATTAGGACATTGCTTAATATAGTAAGAGATTTTAAATTTAATCTTACAGTACAGTAATATTCGATTTGTCTAGTTGTCCTCTGGGATATGAAAGCGTTTAGGGTGGATGTCTTTTTCTACAACACAAACTAATTATGTTTTCGTAAAAATTATAAAATAATTAATTTTATTCCGGAATGGATGGTACAAGGGATTAAAAGATAAGTTTCTGTTCAAATTCAATTTTAACTTTCTGTTGAGTCACTACGATGCAGGTTTCTGATTATGATTCTTATTGGTATTTGTTGCTCATTTCGGTAAGAGTGTCACTGTTGTTGGGTAATCAACCTGTTTCTTCTTTGCTATTTCCTCGCTTTTCTCCCACCTTGATGGATTATAACCTTCTTTTGCCTTATGTTGTACATAGACTTATCATTTTGTGACGCAATTTTTCTTTCCGAGTAGTCACACATTTGCAATTTTAAACAAAAATGTGGAATCGTATCTTTCGAATTGTAGCAGGAGATTCCACTGAAGGGATATCACTAATGAATAGTGTCGGTCAGAGGGGGTGAGTATCAACTTAGAAAAAACCACAACTGTACCTTTAACTAGGAAGAGGAAAGACATCAATCTGGTTGCAACAGTGATCAAATGCAAATCAGAAATTAAATATCTAGGAATGGCCATAGGCACAAAACTTCCACACTAGGAGGTCATTCTAGATCTCACACCCCTACACATAATGGTGAAAGGGGTGGTCCTTGCGGTTTTGCAGAGACTGACCAAGACCGGGGATTGAAGAGGGTGAGACTCCGTACCAGTGAGCTTGTTCATCTCATACAGGACTCTACCCATGTCTAAGTCTACCGAACGATTAAATGTAAATTTAGCTTCTAAAAAAGAACTTTGTGGATTATAAAACAACGTCAATTAGATTGAAATCATGTAGCTGGACAAGGACACAGCAAACGGATGATGGAACTAACGTCACAACGACTAACTGTTGACATGTCTATTAACAGGACATGGCTGTCTAAGAGGCCACCTGCATAAGATCTAGACTCTGTAATGAGGAGAAGGAACAGCCTTATATCATCTTCGAGTGCGTCGTATTAAGTTAACATAGGGTTGCTATGCAAAGCGCATTGGATTTACCATTGGAGAAAGATTTACCAAATAGGCTTTTAAACCTGATCGAGGGAACTAATCTGTTTGAGTAAAATGAAGTCAAATAGGCCCAGTGGGCTGCAGTGTTAGGGATAGTCAAAAACTGCTCTGCCTTGATATTAATCAATCAATCAATTAACAATGTTCTTCTTGTTTACTTTATTTTTATATTGTTTACCATACCTAATAATAAATTTTCAAGAGAAGGCTTATTTATATTTATTTCTGAATTCGAAGTTGCTCACTTTGACCTTTTTGACCATCAGACGTTCGTGCCAAATATATTAGTATTGATTGTGTGTATAGATGGCTCACGTGCCTAGTTTAAACTCACCGAGCTTAAACTAAGCTGTAAACACCTCTGTAAAAAGCTCTCCCTCTTAATATTAAAAAAAAGTAATTCTGACTTTTACCCATTCATCTCAATTATTTTTGCTTTTGAATATTATTAATGGTGATGTTTTTGTAACCTGCGTCATTTAGCTTCATTGAAACTGCTAGCATAGTTTTCTTGCATTTATCCCAACTATCATTTGAGACAATTTAAGGTTTGCTCTAGCAATTGAAAATATTTAGTTACTATGATGGGGATCATAAATAACTTGGACTGTTTAATGCATAGCATAATAATTTGGTTCTTTATGTTTCTAGCTGACTTGGTCCCTATATTTATTCCACCATGGTTTTTGTTCTGTGAGGCAATTTAGTTTATTAATCTAATGGTATTACAATATTTCTACCTTCAGCTCTGCTTGTGTCTCGTTTTATCCATCATATGTCAGTTGAAGACTCTCAGATACCATATTTTGCACTAGCTTTATAGCCAGTAATTGTTCCAGTTTTAATTCTGTTCATAGCTCGTTTCTTTTTACCATACTACATAATTATATACGTTGCTTTCTATTGGCATTTTTAATTACGATATCGTAAAGGGCTTCAATGAAGTGGATTTGTGAACATGTAGAAGACGGACCAATCTGCTTTTGTTTCAACTGTTTTCGAAGATCATTCAATGTGTTAGTTTTTATGTATTATTTAAGAGTTGAACCGGACCAATCTGCTTTTGTATTTTCAACATCTTTTGATTGTTTTCGAAGATCATTATTTTAACAGGCGTTTAATATGCTATTAATAAGCTATTAGGATAGATATTTAACGATAAGAACCTATAAAAGCCAAAGTCGCGACTCATATTGGTATTGTCCAACTTCCCAATTAAATTTCACACCATGGTTTCGATGGTTGACGTAAAAACATTGGGAACCTACAACCAGAACAGATTTATTTTTCAGCGTTGACTTAATGACAGGAACTATCAGGTACGAGTTTTAAAAAATCATTCTAAGGACTGTATAGCTTTTCCTCAACTCGTAACTGCCACACTCCAAGTTTTGAAGCGTATTTACTACCAGAAAATCCAGAGGATATAAATTGTTTAAAAATAAAAAAATTAGAAGAAGAAATTGGTTTGAAATTAGAATAACGGCATTACAGTGGTTCCACATTGAAAAAAAATGCTCAAAATGAACTTATTTCCAAATTTTTGCATTATGGTGATTAATGCGTTCTGTAGAACACAATGTGTTAGTTTTTATGTTCTTTTCACGTAAGAGGATGAATTGCTTTAACAGGAACTGTTATGCCCAAAAGCTCAACAGCCATATTTCCTATTTTCATTGACGTCTTTTAATTGGTAACCTGTAGTGTTAAGTATAGATGGTGCACCAGTTGCGTTAACGGGCTTCTAAGAAAGATAAAACGTATTTTGTCTTTATTAGGTGCAAACTGATGTAAAAGACAAAAATTTATGCCGGCAATTACACATTTGCAAATATTAACGTAGTCTGTATTCTGGATTGTGTTTATGTAGAGTACACTCAAGGAGCCATTAAAATGCTGAGTTCCTATACAAATCACAAATGGCTGAAAATTTTGTATATTTTACGGGACTTCTTGTATGTCAAATGGCTTGGGAAATCAAAGTCACTCTCATGTGGGTTAGTCAGAGCACAATATTTGAGAAATTAAAAAAACCTATTTGATCAAAGAAAAACCAAACACTGGTTTGATCAACATGGAATGAGCGAAAACTACTCTGGGAACCTACAACCAGAACAGAAATTGAATGTAAAAATTCAATAAAAATTCAATTACCATGAGCAAAGACAAATTATTTTTGAAACTTACTGAACTGGGAATCGTATCAGGTCACTGTTGGATTCAAATTGAAGGCATATGCAAACAATTTCGCTAGCTGACAGCAGACTGCCGTTTCTGCGAGGAGGAAGTTGAAACTTCCAAATACATATCCAAACAATTGAGTGCTAGCAAAGTACAGTAATTCAAGAGAGCATAGGAAATTATAGGAGACAACTTCAAGAGGCCACTAATATCTTTATACTGTTTCCTTTTTTGTTGTTTTTCTGCATTGTTTATATGAATTATACCGTTGAGAGATCTGCCTCTGAATCAAGCCATCCCACATTCTAAATTTTCTAAAGCAGATAGGCTTAGCAATTTATGAAGCTATAAAGTTGAGAAACCCTCAACCACACAGCAACGCATACATACATACATCTAGATTTACAGAGCACATTTGCATTTAATTATGCATATTGAGAAAGCCTTTCGTACATGCATCCGCCCATCTTCCCTGGATTCAGTGTTTCCTGAAATAAATAACCATTCTAATTGGTGTGGTGAGGGAAGTGGACAAAAATGTGACTCAATGTCTAGATGCTTTATAGTTGCATAACACAAAGAAGTCCAATTAGAATGAAGAAAAATGATCTCAAGAGATCCCAGAGAATATGAGCATTAGCCTACAATTGTTTTAAAGTTGTTCAAAAACCTTACAACTTTTCAAGAGATTCTTCTTCTTTGGAGGAAAATTAATCTTCTTTAAAAGAACATTAATTAGGTCCCCTGTTGTATTAAATGAATAAGTAATATATGTAATTGGTTTTATAAATATGTACATATGTAGGTATGATAACGGTGTCTGGTCACCGTCTTTGACATATTCTCCCCTATTTTATGCAGCATTGCACTTCCGCTGGTCATAATTCGAGAAATGCAACTTTGCGCACTTTAAATGATAGCGGATATACCTGCAACTACACAACACTATAACAACACATGCGGTTTCTTCCCATATACATGGTGACGTTGAGGTATATGTGTATATAGTAAGAAAGCATTAATGCAAGTTTCTTCTTGTTGCGCGCAAAATCAAACATTTAGTTCATTGCGGACTGCCGACTCATACGGGATCTCTTGTGGTGTTTATCCTTATAGCGGTACTCGTTGCAAAATGCACTTTACTTACCTCGCGAACTCGCGACTATACTCTTAAAAGGTTTACAACTACGCGTCACGCGACAATAAACTAAAGTGCAGTGTTAATATCTCCTTTTAATTTTTATCTTGTGTGCTATAATTTCTGGTCTCGTTCTAATAATTTACCACCGAGAAAAGGAGCCGTTTTTCTTCCTATTCCTCTCTTATTTTGTGCGGAAAAAGGAGATCAGTAGAGCTGCGCGGAATCCACATAATAAGGTCAGATTTAATGTGTAATATTATCGCAAACATATATTTTGTGATTTTATAAATTTCTAATTTTGAGCAATTGTTTATAAAACTTGCAGGTTATATTCAGAGATTTTAGCGCGTTGTAATGATTGTATAATGCGGTAAGTTTTGCTTGAATAAGCGCCATGCCTGAAGCTTTTTTCTGAAGACGCGAGAGTTTATGAAAAACGAAAGTTGTAGGTACTCTTTTATAAATAAATTGAATACTGTCAAGCGTATAAGGTTACTTTTAATTATAATATGTCGTTTTTGTCGTAATAATTTAGTAAAATAGAAATTAATATCGTTTTTAATTAATGCAAATTTAAAATAAAGTGTGTAGTGTGTTGCTGTACTAATGTCCCTTTATTATAGAAAATATGTATGAATTTAACACTTTGGAATTAAAGTATTTTCTCTTCTCGCTACTAGTTAGGCGCTCTGAGAGGCTAACAAGTTGCAACAATTTTATTCCATCACTCTTTAATCAATTTGTTATTGTCTTCTGAATGAAGTCGTGGATTTTTAAAGACTATAAGTTGGGTGATCCAGTTCACAGAAGTTGTATGTCCTTCCTGACGTTAATGTGGCCCTTTATTTGGAGAGAGTGAAATCCAATCATTGCTTGATATTATCTTGGAGAAGTGGTCAGGGCTTGCATCCAAAGTCGTCGAATTTTTTTGACATGCCAATGTTTTTATTCTACAAAAATCTTTTTTAAGCCAGCGAATTATTCGGGGAAACTCAATCACAAGTTGTTTCTATCATAAACGTCATCGTAAATCACCAACTTCAAAACTCTATTAATTTTGCCCAATTAATTAAAATTACATTACTTTAATTTAATTTTCAATTATCTACCATACAGCTAATCTAATTTTAAGATCAACTAACCACGGCTTTGTCACAAAAATTCCAATTTATAATAATCCATGTCTTCATAAAAGATTTCCGAGAACTCGATCCAATACGTCGAATTGCTTAATTATACCTTTCCAATCAATTTCATTTCGGTTTATTCAAAGCAAACGAATTCTAATTGTCAATATTTGATCTTGTTCCTTATATTAAAAACCAACGTGAAAGAATAGACAGAATGTAACGTAATCGATCGTATTTCATACCGTACACAAACAATACATTCAAATCGGGCTCGAACCTATTTAGTTTCAAATTATATTGAGTTTTTTTTGTTTTGAATTGTTCGATGACGTTGCTTTTACCTGCGGTACTCCTTGGGCCGGCAGTTTTTTTATAAACAGCTCTCGATTTCATTCTTCTGTATTTAATACAGTACTGTGCAAAAGAAAGTAGCTCTTATCACTAATTTCATTAAATACAAAACTATAATTGATAATACATGAACATAATTACAATGAAATCTGGACTTTTAGATGGAGTTTTGACAAGGGGAATCGTTGAAACATCAATTTTTACGATGATGTCATCACCAGTCCCCGCGTAAGAAATATCTTCTGAAGTTTCGCTATGACTTTCTCTTTTGCAATGTTGGCTTAACGTTTTTTAGAATTTTTTGTTTTTGTACGTATCTCTTATTCAGTCCAACAATATTTTTATTTTCTAACTAAGGTTTCGGTTAAGATCAAACTCTTCTCCCGAATGGGTTGCTTTAGGAAGCCGTCTAACATTTTTGGTCTCAATAAAGACGTATTTGAACAAGGATATGATGCTGAATATGTGTGCGGTTAATTATATGTTGTTGCCTTATATGTATATTGAGTATAGGAAGTCATTACTATTTTAAGTTTTACGTTCTTTTTTTTTGTGTGAAGCCTATTCTTATAATTTTGTTTTTTTTTCTGTATTAATATTTAATACATTTAATTAATGATTTTATGTAGGTATTTAAATAAAAATTTGATCGGGTCATATGGGACCTTTAGGAAGGTTACGCAAATTACTTGTTAGCTTCTTCAGAATTTTTCTTGTGATACCGATTGTCCACGTGTGATGTGTTTTAGTTTCGAGTCTTCATAATTAATTAACACGTTTTAGAAAGATTTTAATTATGTACGGTAAGGTTATGTTTCTAAATGAGTCCTGTGATGTTGCCGTCCAATAAACACCAGTTTTGTTCTCTGAAGAAGCTAATGAATAATTAGTGAAAGCTTAGAAACGAATAAAGGTTCACGTCTTCTTAATGCTAACGCCAATAGCTGCAATTATCCTTCCCGTTCACACCTGACGTTGTACAGCTAGTACTCCTTATCAACTTCAACTTAAAATGTTACGTTTTAAACTAAGTATTCACCCTCGTTCACAGCTTGCTCGTAAAACATGTTCCTCAATATTTCTTAAAGATTTTCATTGTTTACGGTTATAATCCTCTTATTTTTTTCCATGGTTAGCGGTCAAGGTCAAACAAAGTGTGGAAACAGTGAGACATTTTTGTTTCGCAACGAGTGATTTGATTTTTAATGTTGCTTTGTGTTATTTTGGAAAAGACATATCGAGATAAATTGACTTTGTGCTTATGAGAGTAGAGGAGAGTGCTGAAATAAAAGTAACTACCCGAGCTTAGGGTATTAGTTAAGTTTTAAAGCTTGTCTCTGATAACAGTAGTGTCCAAAACAGGGCCATAAATGTAATAGATTTAATCTCAACAGTGAGTTTCAAATTGTTAATGAAGCTGCTAAATATATTATGTTCACCTCAAGCTTGGGCAAAGCTTGAGAAAAATATGTATAAGAACAAGGTTATCTACATAATGATTTACCAGCAAATATATAGGGTGTCAAATTTGAAGGAAAGTCGAAACGTCGTCAAGGCCCCAGCCAATTTAACCCAATAAAAAGGTTTACTCAAGATATTGGCCGTTTTTAATTTTCCTTAAAGATTTAATTAGGCGTTTTACCTAAGGGAATTTAATTCAAATTACATATTAAATTGTTCTGGATATAGTTAGAAACAGTCTAATTGTTTTCTAGCTGCAAACGTCAATTTTAGCATTTAGGTATATAGTGTTATCATAAATACATATGTCTAGAATCTTTTATGTAGAATTTTTAATCGAATGGAGGTCATGAACTTTACTATACTAATTTTATTTAAACAAAAAGTAAATTTAATAGCATCAAAAATACTATAAAATAGAGCGTTTTATTTGTTTCTAATTCTTTAAATTAATGTCAAACGCTGGTCAACTTTTTTATTTTAAATGTCAATATTAAAAATGCCACACTAAATATTTACGATGAAATGTCTTTAAAAATTATTTTCAATTAGAAATCTCCGATTGTCTTGGCTCGTCTTTAACAAATGTGCGTTTCTATTAAAAAATACTACTGTTACTGAAAGTGCATTCACCAGACCAAATTATCATTTTGTAAAAATTGTTCTAATGCATTTAAATAGCTATATATGTACGCCTTAGGTTTACGTTTGTTAAATGATCCATAATTTCTGAAATTCGTTTCAATTCTCTGAAATATTTTCGAATTTGGAATTTCTGTTTTCAGAAAACGAACAATGTTACGACGAACCTTTCGAAGACGATTTTTATTACATTCAAAGAGAAAATACGTTTTTCGTTGTGGCAAAACGTTCAAACAGGATAATAAAGAAGATTTAATAAACTCACACTGACACTTATTGACTTTTATTGCATTTTTGTTACTTCATGGCGCACTCGAAAATTTATTAATAATGGAAGACAAAGATGAAGTTTATTAAATATCGTTTTTTTTTTCAATAAACGTTTATCAAAAATACACATGTCCAGTCCGAATATAGATAAAAATATATACGAGTATATATTGCCATTTAAAATAAAAAAGTTGACTATCGTTTGACATTAATGAAACCAGCTTAAAAAGCAAATCGCACAATAAATAATGGAATTACGATTGTTAGCGGTTTTTACGGGACTGTCTGTATACAGAGTATGTCACGACGAATGTCGGTTAAAAAAACACAGGAACTAATAAACATATTGCGATTTAAAAATTTGCAGGTAATCATTTCATGCTGCGTGCTTTTATTTTAAAATAATCTTAAATTTCTAACAACTATATTTAAAGCTTGGTCATAATCAGGATGAGTTTTTTTGAATGTTTAGCATTGGGATCTCAGAAACTATTGGAGATAGAAAAACGTTTAAATGGGGAA
Source organism: Holotrichia oblita (assembly GCA_023690525.1). Classification (NCBI taxonomy): domain Eukaryota; kingdom Metazoa; phylum Arthropoda; class Insecta; order Coleoptera; family Scarabaeidae; genus Holotrichia; species Holotrichia oblita. Next base: position 19,237,816 of record CM043018.1, on the reverse strand, counting down.
AGATGCGCAGTTTTACGAGTTTGATTTAAAACTGCTTTTGTTTCTCCGATAACTTTCATGGCTTATTAGATATTCAACGATAACTAAATTTTACGATTTTCTTTAAACATGCCTAGCATCGTTAATAGTAATTTTAGAGAAAAAGTGTTCAGACAAAAGTTTTAGATAATTTTACGCCAAATAAAACTATCTACCTAATAGTTTTTTTTTCGTTCACCATTATCGAGTTATGACACAAATTTGTGTTTTTTTTTTTAATGGAAACCATAGTTGGTTTTGACATCAGTCAAAAGCTTATTTTTCGCTGATTACAATGATATAAGGTTTGATATGGTTATTTAAAAAAATAAAGAGGATATAGACATTTTTATGGTTTTTATGGAAAACAATTGAATTTCGAACTGATAAAATACAAACCAAACGAAAACTTATTTTGAAATCTTATGTAGTAATAAAATTATAACTATAAGAACTTTTATTAAGGGCACACAACATCATTAATGTTCAAAGATACCTTCATTATTATTAATATACAAATTGCATCTCTTCACAACAGAATTTGTAGCATCGCGGACTTTACGCCTATCGATGTTATTAAAAGCAACTAAGACACCTTCTCTTAAATCGTCGATTGTTTCGTATGTTCTTTTGTATATTGTGTCCTTTAGTACACCCCATCACAAGAAAAAATCCAAAACTGATAAATCAGGGGATCTAGCCGGCCATTCAATGGCTGCATTTCGTCCTATCCATTGATTAGGAAAGTTCAAATTTTAATAATTTCAACATTCAGTTGATTGTGCGGAGGCGCTCCGTTATGTTGAAACCATTGCAGCATTGCTCGGATTCTTAAATTTAAATGATCTAACATTTCCTCGAAATCTTGTTGTAAAAAATAAGATAACGATTGCCAGTTAGTGATCCATCAAAAGCAAAAGGAGGAAGAACAGCAAATTTAATTTGTGGTCTCCTATGTTCAACGTGAAGTGGATTTGTTTGAGACCATATGTGCTCATTGTGCCTATTAAACATTCCACAATTTGTGAAACGAGATTCATCAGTCCATAATATTTTCATTGAAAAGTGTGGATCGTTTTGACGCTGATCTTTAAACCATCTACGAAAAGCTATTCGTCTGATGTTATCACCTTCATGTAAAGCTTGTGATATTGATAATTTGTAGGGACGAAATTTATGCTTCTTCAACACTCTGACAATAGTGCGTTGAGAGGAGCCCATTTCTGTTGAAATTTGCCGGGTCGATGCAGATGGATTCTGAGCGACACGTTCTAATATGTTTATTTCTCTATCTTCATCCATCTCTTTTTTGATTTTGGTTTAACGAACGAACCATAATCTGCTAAATTTTAATCTCTTAAAAGAACGAACGTCGATCAAAATAATTTTCAAAATAAACTTCAGCAGCTCTTAAAACATTGAATGTAACATTCAACCATATCATGTTTTTCTTCCATAGTCAATGCAAACTTAATTGTTTCACCGCTTATAGTTAAGTTACAATTTAATTAATTAATAGTTAATTGTCAATGTTTGACAATTAACAAAAACCAACAAACCAGTCTGAATATTTTGTGATTTGATACAATTCCGGCGGGTGTATACAATTTTAAAACACTCATAATTCAAGGTTCGCCTATATTTATAACAATATATTTAATAAGCATCACTGTCCCCGACAGCATGTATGTACTACACATACATATACATACATTATACTGTCACGGTCATTTTGATCAGTTCATTAGTTTCAATGTCGGATCATGTTATATAGGTACGTACATCAATGTATATAATTAAAAGCGGAAGTTTCATCAGGAGCCCAAACGTAAAAAAAAAGTAATACACGTATTAAATAAACCTAATTGCACTCAATTACAAGTCCTCGCGTATATGCAAATACAATGTATACATATTTAAATGCTCCCGATGTATCCTCTCTCATAGTTGAGTTATTTCGTGATGCTTATTTTTTTGTGGGAATGTACCGGATTCAATCTACAATCTGTTCTAAATATAATGTCTCCCTATAACGATATATACAGGGTGTTTCCTAAGTAATCTAAAATATTATATGGGGCGCTTCGTCACCCAATTTTAGGACGAAAAGTTCATATAAACATGTGTGATAAGTCCTGTCGTTAATGAGATACAGGGTGTTGAATTGTTTGTAATAAATCAGCTGTGATTGTATTTGAAATTAATTTTTCCTGGTGACGCTATTGGTTTTTAGAAGTAATACGAAAAACATGCTTATTATAAGTGACGTTTGAAGTAACGTTGACAACTGTGTCAAACCTAAAAACCAACGCAAACAACGAACGATAAATTTTTAATAATACGATCTTGTTGTGTTAAGTTAACAACGATGCCTGTGTTTACTAATGCTGAAATGGCTAATATGCACTTCTTGTATGGATTAGCTAATGGTAATGCCTTAGAGGCTAGACGTATGTATGCCCAGCGTTATCCTAATAATCGTTTACCATGTTCAGATACGTTTACTAAGCTACATATTCGTTTACAAGAAACTGGAACTTTTGCCAAATCAAAGAATATTATTGGACGACCCAGAACTGTGAGAACTCCACAATTGGAAAACCAGATTCTTCAAATAATTGATCAACATCCAGAAACGAGTACCAGAAAAATTGCTGATGAACTAAATGTTGGTAACAGAACTGTTTGGAATATTTTAAAAGATAACTTATTGTATCCATATCACGTTCAACGTGTACAACATTTGCTACCTACTGACTATCCGCTTCGCATACAGTATTGCCAATGGATTTTAAATAAAATAGCAAACAATCCCAATTTCGTTGCCGATATTCTGTTTACGGATGAAGCCAACTTTTCAAGATTGGCATTATGAATTTTCATAATGACCACATATGGGCAAATGTAAATCCACATGCCATAATTGTAAAAAGATTTCAACAAACATTTTCGGTCAATGTTTGGCTTGGCATCATCGCAGATTATTTAATAGGACCATTTTTCCTTCCTGCACGGTTGACCGGTGCGACATACCTTCATTGTTTAGAAAATGAACTTCCAGTTCTTTTAGAAGATGTACCTCTTATTATTAGAAGGCGCATGTGGTTCATGCATGACGAAGCTCCTCCACATTTTTCATTGATTGTTCGCGAGTTTTTAAATAACGTTTTTCTAGACCATTGGATCGGACGAGGATCTCCACACCCATGGCCCCCTAGATCACCGGGACACAATCCTCTGGATTTTTGTGTGTGGGGATATTTAAAATCGCTCATTTACACAACCCCGATATTAAACGTAAAGATCTTCAAAATCGTATCATACAAGGCTGTAATCTTATTCGTAACAAACCTGGTATCTTCGAACGTATTCTGCTATCAATTAGACATCGAGCAAATGCTTGTATTTTAGCTGCAGGTGGACATTTTGAACATATGTTCTGAAATATAATATTTTTTCTTTATGTTTAACACATGTTGTTGCTTCTAATAAAATAATAAAACACCCTGTATCTCATTAACGACAAGACTTATCACACATGTTTATATGAACTTTTCGTCTTAAAATTGAGTGACGAAGCGCCCCATATAATATTTTAGATTACTTAGGAAACACCCTGTATATAATGAACGACTAAGATTGCATAATTGTCAAATGTACGAGTATGTATTAAACCAAAGATTATAATTCAATCTATTTAATTATACTATCCAGGTTTGAAATTCGTATTACATTTTAATTTAGCGGGAAACATTATTTTCTTAACATTCTGTACACGAGATCTGCCAGTTTTGCCATTTAGTACTGGCGGCAAGGACGATGTCATCAGTAACGAGATTGGCTGACTCTTGATCGGACCCACTTTTCAAGTATGCCATATTAAAAGAGAGGAAAAAAAAACGAAAGCGAAGGAATACAGTTCACTCTGTTGTGGACGCGTACGACGATTGTCAATAACTTGAATTAATAAGACTTCGCTGTGTACCTGAAGAAATGAATACCAGTTTGCTCTATTTTCTCTTATTGGCTGCGGCGATTATTTAAATAAACTGCCGACTCGGGGTATAATACAATAGCGGTGTTTAAAGATAATTTGATTATTTATCCTTTTTTTACGGTCTCAAGATATACGCAGACTGATTTATACCTTTATTGTGTGGTATGATTGATTTTATCTCTGAATAAAATATCTTTCTGGATCTGTCTCTTAAAAATGAAAGTCGAAAAGAATATTATATTATTTCGTATTGTCTGGCTGTGTGCATTAACAGATTTATTAAGAATTTAAGAGTATATATCATATTTATACGTATTAATTATCATACATTGTTATTGCAATACAATGTATAATATTAACTTAAACAATTAGTAACTTCAGTTGACAATGAGATCTAACAAATCATTTTCACAGCGGATAAACTACTTGTGCGCGGTACCTGGACATCGATCGTTACAGTTCGTGTAATTTGGAACTGTGCCAGTAGCAGATGAACTAATTTGCATTTTAGAATTAATGCATTAGCTTTAGATCAAAGTGTAATGTAATTATTCTTAATGTACGTTGTATCCGTATACAATTATACGGATACTTTCACCTATTGATACACTTATATAAACAATGATTGTATTTTAATTATTGATTAGGGAAAGATTGCCAAGATTGGATTATTTTTTCGTTTTTTTTTTGCCGTTTCCTGAAATCTAATCATTAGGTTATCAGGTTATGTTAAAACAAAAAAAGCGAATCTTTTAGATGAAAGTATTTTTAGAATAATGGCATAAACAATGGTGGTGGTTCTACCACATTAAATACACCCCTCCATTCTACGAAATCAACCTCAGCTTTGCCAAATTTCGTTAGGGAGTAAGACACACTCGTTGTCTCAAACCTTCAGAAGTTCCTTATCACTGGTAAACCGCTTCCGTTTCAGCTTCATTTTCATATTTGGGAACAGTGCAAGGTGTTGCAAGCTTTGACCCGGTGAGCTGGAGCGTTGTCATCATGGAGAAACCAAGTGTCCATTCTTGATTTTGGGCACAGTTTCTTCATCTATTTGCTGACTTCAAACAGGCACTGTTCTATGTACCACTTAGCTGTGACTGTCTTTTGTGTGTCCAAGACGACCCTCTGCACAATTCTAGTTGATTTGAAAATTGCGACTTCATTTTCTTGTTTAAAGATCGGGACAAAATAGAGGACTAAAGGGTTCAACCCTAGGAAGGAAAATGAAGGACCATAGTAGTAGTAGATCGGGATTTTCTGACATCTACGGGAATGTCCTCATTATCGAAGATGCAAAATTTGTTTTATGTCTTGGTCTGCACATCATAATAGTATAACCAAGTCTCATCAGACAACAAAGACAATAAAGTTTCTGTACGTGCAAATGATCATGCAGAATCGAACGAATTCTGGGTTCATTTAGATATAAGGTATGCACTATTCACTGGTAGGTCACTTGCCTGTCTTGAGCATTGTCGACGTAGCAGCTATGTTTTCCTCTGTAACCAATGTTCGTGGTCTCCCTGCTCTTTCAGCGTCCCCCGGAGTAAAATTTCCACTTTGGAGTTCTCTATATATGAAAAAAAAAACAGAACATGAAAGCAGGGATATTATTTTCTTTTGAGCAAATGGGTAATTGGGATTTAAATCTCAGTACCGCCGAAGTGATGATTCCTTGCTTCAGAAGAAGGTTATTTCATAGGTCGATGTTCGATACATATCTAACGAGCATTTCTTTTGATCTAAAAATTGAGCTTAATGAGAGCTATGAATTTTGAGAATGGGTCTGAAATTCATTGCTGATATATTCATAGAATGTTTGGACCATCCCCAATCCACTACTAGAACAGATTTTGCTATCTTTTCAGGAATAGGCTTACACGTGCTGCCACAATAATTACTATAATGTTCTCTTTCGATGAACTCCGTTCAATTATGTAATCATTTTCGAAACCTTTTGATGCCAAAACTTTACCAGTTCTTCGTCATATTTGAAATCTTGTTATGTTAGAATCAAAAATTCGAAGATATGAATACAATTTAGATCAACTTCGTCCGCTTTCTATGACATATTTAGTCTCATGGTTGCAGTCTCGGCTTCAGTGGTCCTGGTCACACTGTGGGGATGTCCTTCCAAAAAGCTTACAAGAATTTTGGCGTGGATGCTCTGTTAAAAATTTTTAAACAGAGATCTTAATGTTTTTTTCCTTGAACAACCTCTTCTTGCAGATTTCATTATCCAATTAACAATAGTAAATTCTTTAGCTTCTGTTAGCACAGAAGATGAATCGAAGCTGGCCTTATGCTCGGGTTTTTTTAAACGAAATTTCAAAGTAGCTTTTGGGATGTCATACTTTTTATATAGTTCTAATCTATCACCAAACTTTTAAAAACCCACAGCTCTGTCAAGTATAATTGGGCCTTTAACATGTTTAAATCTAGCAACAATAGTTTAAATCTTACTTTAATTCATATACATATAAGTAGGTAGTTGTTTCTTCTGTTCTTTGAAGTTGTTCCAAGTTCTGTTTACCATTTGGAGCGCAATAAAAAAGTAACTTTTAATAACGAGAGATATCACTAAATAAATAAATAAAAGAATAACCCTAAAGAAACTTCGACATATACGCATTATAATCTATTTTGATTAGTTGTGTCTTGCGAAAAATAAGAGTATAGTATGGAGAAAAGATCTAAAAAATACAACTAAAATAGAATCATAAATAATTCATTGGCTGACATGAAACTGCCCCGTGGTTTTAATAATTTCCTTCTCTTTCACAGAAATAATACAACCAGACCAATTAAACTCCACGATTGACACAACCTGAAGTGAACGTAATATCTTAGTTACGTGTATATATAACAGAGATTCTATCAGGAAACTGTTGGCTTACGAGATTGCGTCTCATCAATATTATTTATTCCAGGCATTCTCGCTTTCTTGAAGCGATCGGGTTTTTTGTCATCTCGCGCGAGTCTAGTTTTGCCACTGCTATTGCACGGATTCAGTTAATGGAAAATGTAGTAGCAAACTGGTCAACACAAACATCCGGAAACCGATTGGATCATAAATAAATAATTCTCCTTGTATCTTGGCTACATAATAACTATCTACATAGTCAAACGTACGCGCGCGATCTAGTAATAGAAACGTCATTTTTAACGTAAGAAAACGAGACCGGAAAAACAGGAGGCACGTATACATAAGAAGAAATGTTATTAGATGTTTCTGAATACCTCTAGGTCATTACCAGTGTCGTTGAGCTCATTTCGAAAGATGCAGTGATTGGATATGTATTCGAGAGCTTTCGATCTTACAACTACTTTGCTTTCTGTTATTTCAAATGATTATGTAGTCGGGGGGAAAAAAGATACAATGAAAGACTTTCAATTGAATAACTAGTTATAAACCAATCAACGCAAGTTATAAAATGACGTTCTTTATAATATGGTTATTTTAATAAGTTTTGGATGAAATTTTTGTAGATTGTGCCGAGGTCTCAACTTTAAAAATCGATTTACAAACTTTCATGTCGAAAGCCACTTTCTTCATCACCTCCTGGTAGAATCTATCCCTTAGTTCTTCAGTAAAAGTGCCAGGACTTTCCAGAATTACTAATTCAACTAATTCTTTGTGATTCTCCGCCTTATGATAAGCTCAAAAAATTGTTTGATGATTGAAGGATATAAAAATGTGATTGTGCTTCTCTAAAGTCCTGATAAATTGGTTCATTAGATCAAGTTTATGAATGAAAAAAGGAAGAATATTTATTTCCCTACCAACCAAGACCAACTCATAAAGATCATGAAATTTTATTGCAGCCTATCTGTACCTGGTGTCAAGTTTGATTAGCGTCTAAAGTAGTAAAGTAAGGTGAAAAAATAATATCGCAAATCTAACGGCAAATGTTGCTAACTATGGACAACGAGCAGAATTAACGCAATAGAATTCAGATTCGTGAGGAGGATAGAGGGGAAGCAGATGAGATGGAACGAGAAATGAAACAGCAAATAAAAAAATTCAGGAAAAATAGCTGAGGTTACATATATCTAAGGCAAAGCGTCAGACAAGAAGCTTACAAAAAAATGTATGAGGCTAGACTAAATGGGAAAGGACCAAAAAGAATATGGTAGGGTGAGGTGAGAGCACCAGGACAAATCAAAAGGATCGAGTGGTTTGAAGTAAAGAACTTAGCTTAGATTACAGAATCTTGAAAGAACCATATCTTCATTTTTAATTGTAACTGTAGAAAAGGAAAACAATTCGTGATTTAAGGTTAGAATTATTGAAATACCCTCTCCCCCAAACTCCCCTCCCGCTCTTGTTTACCAGATCTGCCTCCATCCGATTATCATGTCTTTCCTTAAATGAAAAAAGTTTAAAAGCTTGTCAATTTTCTTTCAACGGAGAGGTGATAGAAGCTGTGGATGCCTGGTTTGCAGAGCAAAATAAAATTTCCTTTTGAAAGCTGATAAGTTTTTGGTCGTCGGTGAGGCAACTCTACTGAATCTTACCATGCAGTTGTGTGGAAATAATACATCTATTATATGTTCTAATGTGAACAATAATGTTCATTATTGTGGTTGACATTATTTTTTTCTCTGGATAATACTGCAATTATTCTGAGGCAGACCTGCTGCCTGATGTAGAGGAGAGGACTGGGAAGGGTACGTGACAGCTATAATCTAAAACTATCTCCTACATTTATACTTTATAACAAATTCGCACAATTAAATAACAACTCACTACGAAGAAACAAGGTCAGTTAGGGCGATTTGAAGAAGAAAAACGTAGCTGGTAGTGTGGTCAAAAACTTTTGAATTTTGACAGAGCCTGTAGAAGTGATAAATATGGTGATTAACAAGTGAGTATCACTAACGTATTTTAGAGGATTAGCGAACGATTTACTATCATCGGATATATGAGAGCACCAGGACAATTTTTTTTAATCCTAATAAAGAGGATAGAGTGGTTTGAAGTAAAGAACTTAGATTACAGAATCTTGAAAGAACCATATCTTAGTTTTTAATTGTAATTTTAGAAAAGAAAAACAAAGATAAAGATGATTCAGGAAAAAAATCAAGAAGGAAAGGACGAAAGACGAAGGTTAAAGACAAGAAGAAACAATTCGTCAATTCCAATTAATTTTGGAATTTAAAGAAGAAACTTCAGATTTTTTTGGTTAGGCTGTGGACTAGGAAGTTATGTTAAGTTTAAAATAAAAATGTATCACCGATAGATGAGATTATATGGAGTCACCAAAATAAACAGCGAGCAGCAATTGTCAGCAGCTGAGATGATGTAGGTTCTTCTATGTAAAATTAAAATTTTGTCTAGATAATTTATTTATTACAACAATTATATGACGAAAAGGATGCTTTTTCCGAGCAGAATAATTCCATCTAAAACATATGTATTTAATGTCCGACTAGGGTTTGGATCATGAAATGACCGGCAATTAAATTGTAGAGTGTGTCCCAATAGGTATTTCAGAATTTCCTTTTAAAATAAAATAAAAAATTTTAGAGAAATTACATGATTGTATATTTTATGAAATGGTACAAACATGGCAGTTATAATTTTAAAATAATATTCTGCAAATGTTGCCCTCAACTGTTTCTACAGATGACAATTCTTCGTTGTGTTTGAAAAAATTTCCAAAGAAATAATTCAAGAATATCATCATTTCGAAACAAGACGCTGCTGGAACCAATCGCGCTATCGTGTTGAAAGAACATATCATTGAACAACATATCCAATTGGGGTCACAAAAAATATCTCAACATATTGCCGTAGCCTGCGTCATTAACATTTACCGTTCCACCATCGTCATTTTCATGAAAAAATTGACCTATAAGTCCTCCAGCTTAAAATGGTTTTTCTTAAATCACAACAGGATTTTCACTTTCCCAAATCCTACAACTTTGACCAAATTAGCAAACCCATAGCGTTGTCCATGGTCTGTGGGCTTTAATTGTTCTGTTAGTTGAATGTTACACGTATGCAAGGTCAGATCTTTGGTTAAAATTCAATGCAAAGAGCTCTCTTCTATATCCAGCTACTAAGATCGACGATGAACTGGGGTTTTACAGCTTTAGGCAAAATGGTCTCACTCTCCAGCAATTGTCATTCGATCGAGCTCTACGTAGACGCATTGACAGCTTCAAATCAACAACGGAACCAAATAACCTCAAATTATCGAATAAGATTGCAAATTGCGTTATCATTTGCTCTTCAGAATGTTTGCTCCAGTCCTGAAAGAAAATGAAAGAAGTCGAAGCTAAAGCTAACTTGTAAACAATATCTATAAGTACTTGCGTAATTCAGCAAGATTTAATAATAGATTAGCCTCTCATAATATTAGCTCTTGTTTTTAACTTCTTTTATCATCTTTAGACTCTGCAGAAGAAAATAAAAATGTCTGAAAGTTCAGAAAGATTCCAACGAGGGAAATTAGTTTTATTTCAGTCTACTATGACTTCATCAGTACACGGCCTGATTTGATCGGTAACGTTATTAAACCTCGAAAAATCCTCATAGAATGTTTGTTTAACAAATGGTTCGGAAAATAATTCTACAATAGTCACGTCGCATACTGACGAGGTCATAGTATGTAGTCTTGTAATCCACTTCAAATATGTTCGTATTTATACGTTTTAATAATTTGTGCAATAGATAAAAGGAACAACGAGGACTTTGGCATCGACTTAGACCTCAAAAATTTATACTGCTTCTAATGGATGATCCCTAAATGGCCGAGATATCAAAATGATAAACTTGATAATAAAAATAAGTGGGAATGCAGAATGAAGTACGCTTCAATGCCATTATAAACTTTATGCTTGCAATTAATGTCAGCTTTTATGGGGTCATACCCGCCCTGCGTTTCGTTTTTTCAGCACTAATACAAGTACTAAAGTCTCTTTTTTTACTGAAGCACTTATATGATTATATTTATTATCTCTACTGGTTATAAATTTTTAGCAAACACATGATATAATGTCAGCTTTAGAAATCATATCTTATAGCTTTAATAACGCCCAGTTAGAAAATATGATTTGTTAGAACCGAATTAAAGAACTAATACATAAAAAATGCTTATTTAGAGGTATTACATCATTATTTTAATATAAGTCATGTTTTTTCTCTATACCAGAACTACATACACACCTGCGTTACTGAAATAAATAAGTAGTTTATCATGGGTAAGCGTGAAATTAGATTTTACAGTGTTCGTTAAAAAATTGATTGCATAGATAGCTAACACATGATACACAGAACGAAATCGCATTCATCCTGTTGTTTTTAAGCGGAAGCTATTATAAAACTTCTAGCCATATTAATGAGGGAATGAGATATAAGTTTCGCTATTCAAGTCAAGGTCAAATTTTGCAGTTGGAATTTTTATCCTGTGATTACATCAATATTATTAGTTTTGTATATTTTACAGCATTTAAGTACTTTTTCCTAAGGTAAGATCATTTGTTGATCAATAGTATAATGTAAACCATATCAATAAATTCATGACAGAATAAGTAAATATAATGAATTGCATTTCATCTTTTTTCCAACCATTGCATCTTTTACTTTCACAGCTATTTCTACAGCTATATATCTGACAAAACTTTGATGTAATTGAGTATCGAGATCAGGAGTGGCATTTAATGTTAATTCTTTTTCTAAAGCATCCTTAATTTACATGGACTTGGTCAACTAATTGGAAAAATTTGTTTTTCTTGGACCACTTCATCATAAGTTAAATTATGATGTTGACCAGAAGCGTGCAAGGGTGAAAGCATCACGTTCGATTTGTGCTCGGTTTAAAAATGTTGCAGACTTCTTAACTAGTATTGTTACTATGGATGAAACTTGGGTACATTTCTATGATCCAGAAACAAAACAACAATCGATGGAATGAGGACACTCAGGTTCTCCACGGCCTAAGAAGATTCATCTTCAAAAATCTTCTACAAAAGTTCTTGTTTAAGCTATTGCCCTCAAAGTACTAATGATTTTATGGATAAGGATGGAACAATAATTGGGAATTGTTATTCGATCGATACTGGCGAGAAAAAATTATGGAGAGAAGACAGGGAAAGTTGTTCAAAGATGTTTTGTTTTTGCAGGATAATGCCCCCGCATACAAATCGCATGTTGGCATGCAAACAATTCGTGATTTAGGGTTCGAATTACTCGAATACTCCACTCTTATTCACCCGATCTGACTCCGTCCGACTATCATGTCTTTCCTCAACTGAAAAAAAGTTTGCAGGCGTTGCAGATTCGTTGTAATAAATGTATCCAATTAACAGGAAAGTATGTTAAACAATAAAATATGTTGACTTTCAAATTTTGTTTGCTTCTATAGAGTAGGCTAAAAATTCTTCAATATTACAATAACTCTAGTATATTTGATATGTTCTTGTGATTGCCTTTGAGAGGAGATAGTTTTAGACTATAGCTGTCACATACCACCCCCTCCCCTCTCAGCACCAGGCAGCAGGTCTGCCTCAGAATAATTGTAGTATTATTCAGGGAACAAGCGTTTATGTCATTTATTTCGTAGTAATGTCAATTATTATTATTATTATTAGTATTGTAATTGACATTACTACGAAATAAATGACATAAACGCTTGTTCCCTGGATAATACTGCAATTATTCTGAGGCAGACCTGCTGTCTGGTGCCGAGAGGGGGAGGGGGTGGTATGTGACAGCTATAGTCTAAAAGTATCTCCTCTCAAAGGCAATCACAAGAACATATCAAATATACTGGAGTTATTGTAATTATGCGCATGTCAGATTTTTAGTTAACACTTCAATTAACATTTTTACTTTATAACGAATTCGCATAATTAAATAATAACCCACTACGAAGAAACAAGTTTTATGGAATTTTTAGAAGAAAACCTTAGGTGGTAGTGTGGTCGACAACTTTTGAACATCGCTGTATACAGTGAATTTTGACTGAGCCTGTAGAAGCGATAAAGACGGTTATTAACAAGTGAGTATCACTAACGTATTTTAGAGGATTAGCGAACGATTGACTATCATCGGATATATAAACCGTGGGGATAGAAACAAGAACTCTCTGTGAATATAACCACTCGTCCAGAGCGGTACTTACTAATTGTAAGAAAAATTTTCTAACCGCGTTTAGACTTCAACGGTGCACCGTTGAGAAGTAAACATTGTCTACCATCACAATCACCTATAAAAAAAGAAAACCCCTCCTGAGAGGACGTTCAGTAGCTCAAAGAGCGAAGATCGAAGAGAAAGCTATCACCATACACACACATTACCACATACACATTTAAGGTAAATTAATTTAATTAATTTTAATCGTAAATTTTGCAATTATTTTCGTAATTTAACTGGGGTATTTTTGTGTAAATAAGCCTTCGTTTCCTGCACGTGCTACAGATTTAAGAATTCACAAACCCTGAAAAAAATATAAAAAATTCTAATTTTAATTAAAAAGCAAATATGTATATTGGGTAAATCATTTCCCTTCCAGGACGGCCACAAATTAGTTGCCTGGAAAATTAAAAGTAGGGCAGCAATTGTCCATCATATATTGGCGAGCATAAATATATTTTCCCTTCCTGAACGTTGGATAGTTCTGTGTAATTTTTCTTCTTTCTTGTGAACTGCTTTGATTCTATTTGGATCAGGAGTGAACTCAGTACTTAGATAATTTAAATCATTATTTAATTTTTGCTTTTTTATATAATGTAACACTTCCGGTTAATAATTAATTACCGTAAAGCGGGTCTACTTTGCTCCACTTTTCGGTGTTTTTTGAGGAAAATCATAATTTTTACTAAAGCTGACGGAGAGACATAATCGAGATTGGTTCTGATCTACAAAAAACTATCCAAAGAACACATTTAAGTACTTAAATGACCAATTTACCATGTTTTTCGATTTTTACCCAGGGGTTCGGGTAACTTTGCCCCATTTGGTAAAATACATGATTTCTCATAGTAAAAATGAACTGGGGCAAAGTAACAGACTTGACATGAGTAGTACCTACCCATAACTTTACACAACTATTCCAAACTATACAAATCAACGCCAAAATGGCGGAATGGTCTGAAAATGTGTGGGACTCCTAGTAATGTTATCTAGCGGATAAGCACAAAACAACACGGTTGCAGTTCATTAATTCGCCGCCAGGTTGCACAGCATCTTTTTTCGTCGCTGGAGCAAAGTAACCACCTGGGGAGCAAAGTAGCCCCGGCTTACGGTAATTTTTATGTTAAGTTTCATAATTTCGCAACAACTAATTTATTTTTTTCTGATGACTGTGTCATTTTTAGCCCAATAATTTAGCAGATAGGTGCCTTGTATAAAAACGCTAAATATACAAAGTACTGCACTATACGTTCATTTTGGGTCCAGAGAAACACGGTAGATTTGAAGTTTGTGCGCTTAACCTAAAATTTGTAGTGTTTCACTTTTACGCTATTTAGCTCCTTCTTCTAATTTACTGGATCATAAAAGCATCATTTAGTAATTTTTTTGTTCTTTAAGCCTGTTTTAAGTTATCGTATTTTGTTGGACAACCAACTTTGTTTAAAATGTTTGTGCCAAACAAAGTTGCAAATTGTTCATACTGAATTTACATGTCTAATGTCAAAATTACTAACATTAACCATGTGTCAAGTTTTTTTTAAAAAAAAGGTCACCGGTATGCCACTGCAACCTTTGGGTTTATTATGCCATTTATTATCTACTTTAAGTCTTTATAGCAATAATGTAAAAGCATTTAACGGATAATTATTAACTCGCAAGCATCAAACGACGAAGTATAATTGTGACGTTAGACTTTGACAATAAATCTTTGAGAACGCTTATTTTCCATGGCACACTGGATAAGCCTCGATGAGTTATGTATGCATTTTTCAAAAAATCTAATTATCTCCTAAAGTATTAATTTTAGGTATAGGATATAAGGGACACAAAAGATGTAAAAATAACTAACGAATAAAGTATGGGGGGTGCCATTTGAAAAAATTAAGTTATCGTTCTTCAAAATTTCCAATAGTTAACGTGCCAGAGTAAAGTAACCACGTAATGTAGATAGCCGTTCTCGGCGCTAAAATATACTCCAACATGTTGTTTAAGTATATTATGAATTCGAAATTGATATCCCAAAAATTGAGTGTTCTCTGATTTTTTTAGAAAAAATCCAAAACGTCCGAATCAAATTAAAAAAACTAACGCTATTTATAAAGCTTAAAGATAGGGAAATCCAAATATGTAAAAATATACAGAGTTAAAAATAACAAAGCAGATGGCGACTTCCGGTATAACCGGAAGCGCTAGAAATCTAATAATATTTTCTTTGAAGGGAACATAATCGACTATACAGTACGGTCGACCGTCCTAGAGGGTCAGTCGATCTCATCCGAAAGCGTATGCAATAAACCACAGACGCGTTCAATAAGAAACGTAGTGACATGATGCAATGATATAAACTGTAATTCTTATGGAAATAAAAACAATTTTAAAAAGAGATAAATATTGTCAAGCTGCTCTTAACAGTATGAAAATACTACTAAATATATTCCTTTCAAAAAGAAAAGCCCTTCCACAAATAATATAAATTACTTTAAAAAAAGTCAGATTTATTGTTTAAAATATAAAAAAAACAAGGCTCTATGGAAAATCAACGTAAAGAGAAACAAGACAATAAATTCTCAAAACGATCTCCAAGCTGAAATGAACAATTCAGAACAACAATACATAGTATAGTATAGTAAATACATACAAAGGAGCGATACTGTCAAATTGACGGCAAGAAACTGAATCTGTCTGTGAACGCGTCTGTGGTGTTTGGCATACCCGTTCGGATAACATCGACTGACTCTAGGACGGTCGACCATACTGTATATATATAATTTAATATAATAATTTATATTTTGGCCAGAACCCCATAAACTTCTAATGAACGTTCTCGTTGAGACGCCCTGTATACATACTGCAGTGCATAATGTTATTATGAAACAAGAAGCTACGAAATGAGCATAGCAGAAAAGAAAAAAATATTCGTGCGTATTGAGCTACAGTGACTTTTATTTTCGTATTTTCTTGGTATTTACATTTCTTATAATGGCGCATTTGTGCAGTGGAACATTACAAGAGGATCATGGAAATATTCCTTGGGATTGTGTTTTCAGGAATTTTCAGAAAAATAGGTACAATTATATTTCTACAAAAATTCATTCAAATACTTCTTCAGCTTAAAACTAACCTTATTTCATTGACATTTATCCCACCTCCCCATAAAAAAATCATCAAACAACCAAATTAACTGCAAAAGGCGCGAAATTCAAATAGAACAAATTCGATACGTAATACAAACCTATCCACTTATGCACTTCGTAAGAAAGTTCTGAGTTTATACTTGTTAAGCAGTATATAGTGCATACCTATGCACGTCCAACCTTTATAAGTCTCGGTGTTATTGATCCTGTGAGTTATCTTCATCTTTTATTTCTCAAGTCGTATATTCGCTGCGATACGTTTTATTTGCATAGTTCCAGTAGATATCAGCTAGCGAATGTTCGCGATATGAAATCTAGGTTACCGTAATACTTATCTTTTTCTCGTATGGACTTATCACGAGTAATGAAGAATTTAGTCGTATTTTATGTCCTGCATTGCGTACTTCTATAACGAATAATAACGGGAAATAGTCGAGCTAACAAGAATGTTTTTCTTTCGGATTATGTCGTTACAATAAACGGTGTATTTTATATTATGTTCTAGAAATCTAGAATGTAGAAAAATTAAGCTATGGTATTAATATGATTAAAAATAATCCTTAAACATGGATAGTTTCAACAACGATCGTCAATAATTAATCACTTGCGGTCAATACGATTTGCAGCCACATGTTAACACGAAATCTTTTGAGTAATTCGCGGCGACACGTGGTCTGAAAAAATCATAAATATTGCCTACTAGTAAAACACACACTGTTTCAATAATACAGCTTGAGGCTACCTCCGATATTGCGAATATCGAATATATAAATATGGTATGAAAACAATAAGTGGGTTGTCAGTCAACTGTTCCAGATATGTTCAAGTTTCAACAGACGTTGGTGAGTCAGTTGTAAACGTTATATTAAAAAATGTAAATATGAAATTCCTGGAAACAGTTATATCAAAATTTTTAAACTCGTATAAAAGGCACGTAAGATAAAGTTGGGTATGTACATATATTGTCTTTGTAAACTTTCCTTGGGCAATACATATACCGGAATTTTCAGAAAATGAAATAAATCTACGAAGTAGTTCTGCTTCGTAAGGATTTTTAAGAACATTTGATTTTTAGATTGTTCTAGTACCGTTTTCAACGATTTTTATTGTACTTGGTTTTGATTTTTATCAAAGATCCTTATACAATGCAACGACCCCAAAACATCGAAAAGAAAAAAGAATTAAGTGGAATCTTTAACACATTTTATTTAGGTATTTAAGTCAATACTAGTCTTGACAGTTGGCAGTTGAAATAGTGGGGAAACTTACTGAGGTTGGACAGATCTAAATCAGTGAGAATGATATGGGAAGCAAGAGTATAGAATAGGCAAACAGCAAGACCTAGACAACTATAGGATGATGAAATAACCAAACAGAAGAAGAAGAATAAAGAGGATGAAGGAGAAAGGTGTAGCAAGAACCTGGAAAGAAAAGAGAACATTTGTACATAGTTGATGCATAAGCAGCATATCTACATTAATCGGTGATGGATGTCCCTTCAACCATTCTTCGGAGGTATCTTATAGCACTTGAGATGCATTTATGCCATGATGGCCTTCCTTGATTTTCTTTTTTTATCTTAGATCTATAAGACAAAGTGTCTGAGTAAGTTCTAGCTTGAGTTGCCATAAGAACATACATATTGTCTAAAATATTTTTGGCAATTCTTTTATGTTTCTAAAGCAACTAGGATTTCTTGTTATTATATGTAATAAATTAAAGCAAAATCACAAGTACCATTTGCCACTCCCATGTCTGTTGTATTCCATAACAACATTTGGGCATTGTAGCAGAGAGCTTTTCATCTGTTAATCTATTATTGGGAATTCTGTTTCCTTGTTTAGTCATATGAACAAATATGGGCAGTGATGTATAATATTTGATCACAATATAATTGGTAATTCACATTATTTGGTAAATTTATGCGAATTTAGTCGAATAATGGCACATAAATTAATTTTGTTCTGATTTAATTTTGTATAGCAATAACCAGAGACAGTATAAGACAGCATAAATAATTTGAAACCTCATCTGCAGAGCGTTATTTGATTGTACTGCTTCCGTTTGTGCTCTCTTTTTGTAAAGCAAATATGCTCATCAAAAGTTATCTTATTTTCCACGGGCACTGTCGTTTAGTGTGTTGAAGTCTTTTCTAAAGAGTCTGTAGAAACTTTCTGAAGAAGCTGACAGCATGATCAGCGAAACGTCAAGTGCAAACTTATCTACACGACAACATCCGGAAGACTTCAACACAGAAGATGAATCTTATGAACATTATCGAAATATGGAGTACTTCTTGGAAGCATAGACTCCAATAAAGTCTGTGGAAGCTCCGAATTTCCTCTAACTTTTAATGCGTTGTCGTCTATTACCAGATTATGACATATGTATTTTTGAGTTACTTATATTGGTACATATTTGTGAGGAAATTATCGTACTTTCGTCGCTATGTGAGTTACTACTCTTTCATAAATTATCTTCTGAGCTATCCACTTCAGTACTATTCAAGGTGTCAATACAATCTTGATCCAGATCGTTTTTATTCAGCATAAATTCTGACTGTCTTCTAGACTGTCGAAATGATCAGAAACATCAGCAATTTATTGCTTCCGAGTCGATCAGAGAGTTTGTTGATCAGTCTCGTCAATCCGAAATATTTAACAAAAGACGACTATTTTATAATTCTTATAGTAGTGAAGGTTAGGAGAATTTTGCGTATCTAAGGGAAAATGCTTAAAAATGCTTCCTACTGGGCAGCTTCTTCCTGTAACAAAAAAGTTCTTCGACGAATTGATTTGAAAAAATTTAAAATATTGTCCTTGCGGTGTATTCCATCACATACTGGATAACAAGACGAAAAACGAATTTGTAGTTAAAATTTTTTTATTGTTGTGTAAAAGCAAACAAATTGTAAACAAAACAAATTCTGTCTTCCTTCTTTGAACCTTGACATACATATCCCACCTAAAATTAATTGCTGAATCTCAACCACCACATCACTTTACCTAGTTTGAACAGATTATACAACGGTCCCAAAATTCTTTGTTCCACCTGCATTTACCGTAGAGCAACCACTCTTAATTATTTTCAATTGAATCGATGTCTTTTCTTTTAAATTTCTTGTTTCGAGTTTTATTCCTAATTGAGTTAAAATGGCGTCAATATAAATGTGTCCGAGTGTTGTTTTGTATGTGATTTAGAGCTTTTGTTTGCAATGCTAGTTTTTTAACACAAGAAATTGGAACATGATGATGTTAATTGTATTTCGAAACTTGACCTGACGTTCCGGGATGTGGTTCAGTTTTCTGGTTTGAATGCCATTTTATATTCTTGGGCGAAGTCCTGTGTATGGCTTTATTACATCCTGATTGTCCTGATTGTGATTTAATCCTTCCAAAATGCGATTTGTCAGGCTGAAATCATCAGAAAATTATTAAATTTATTTGGGTTTGTGGGCCATATTCAAGCAGCGCCATAAGGGAAGCAACGTGTGATCGTTTCATGATTATATTTTTAAATATACAGGTTGCTTCATTATTTACGGGAAATAAGTTAACTGGAGATACTACGTGTCTAATAATCACCGTTGACTATAAATAGCCTTATCAAAATTTCACCGTTTTCGAGATGAAGGTATTCGAAGTTCCAGAAAAAAAATCGTGTTTTTCCAGCCAAAGATAATATAACGAGGCATTGGCATTAATAATTTGACTAGGCAGGCTTTAGTCGTTAATTATTAATGCCAATTTTGGTCAAGTCAAATTAGGAAGCACGCCAGAAAAATTGAAACAATGTAATAGTCGACTACTTATCAAGCTCGAACTATATTTCTTAAGATTATTTCCTAACCCAAGTTTGATAGTAAAAAATGAGCAAAAGTTGCATATTTTATTATCTGTTAAGAAAGAGAACAATAAATTATTTTGAACCAAAATTAAACACACAATTATTGTATGTTATGTTTGCTGGTGTTGCTGATGATGTTACAAACTCTGTTTTTCTTACGATCGTCTCTGATGGGGTGGAAAGCCTTGCTTCCTATCTCTGGTTTTGTATCCCTCGTAACTGATTCAAAATTTGTTGGTGATGTTGTTCGTCCATCTGTTGTCTGGGCTGAATCGAGGAAGAATTGGCATGACCAGTTATTTTTATTAATTGTTGTTCGGGAACTCTCGCAGGTAAAATTAGTCCCACGTTTCCCAACTAATGTTTTAAGAATTCTGACTGGACAACGCGCATTTATGGTTTTCTCCTTGGCAGGTCTTACTAAATATGGGATTATATTCTACTCTACCAGACTCGGTCCCATCAGATTTAATTTCAGTTTTGAAGTGATGTACCAAGCAGTTGACACCTTCCTCTCCTCGCCATGCTAGCTCCGCGGAAGCTAAATAGTAGAGTTTTTTCTGAAGTCCATTTGGCGTTGTCTCGTCACAATGGTCTATTATGTCAAATAAATTGTCAATACTTAAAGAGATCGCACTTTGCTTTCGTTTATCTGGAAGTTTTTGCAGTACTCGTCGTTTGCTATTACGAGCATCTCTAGAACTTTTGAATTCAATTCCTTGAAAAGGATCAATTTTAATGTTATGTTTCTTAAAATATAACTCTTGAAGACTTTTGGCGGTAGAATTCCACATACATTTTACAGTATACTCCTTATAATCATCTCCGTTCTCTTTTTTCATGTTCCATGCCCAGTCTTTCAAAATTTCGTTCAGTTTACTTACTGTCGTCGACTCGTCCAAAATATACTTGCGTACGTCACAAAACTGCGTGAACTGTCTCCAGACGCTGTCTTTACTTCTCTTTGTATTTATCGGAGTTGTCAAATCAATGTGATTATCGATAATTTCAGTCGAAACATCGCTAAATCTCTTTTTGTTGGACATTTTCATCTATTTGACACATTTGAAATTTAATGAAAAAGTACATACTTGATTTGTACCTACAATAATACCTATCTACAATAATAGTCGATTTGTAATAGTCGCTGATATCAAGAACCGGTACCGTTCATTAGTTAATTTCAACTTCAGTTGTGATTGTGATTCGACAAAATTTAAATTTGACAGGTGAA